>JAUTXW010001588.1:1545000-2145000 GCA_030620095.1 Kuschelorhynchus macadamiae | reverse complement strand
GTAACAGTGCGTAGACAGCCTATAGCGACAAAGGCCTTTTAGGCCTACTAGTTATTATACGAAAACGGATCCGGGTAGAGGCCACTGTTTGCACAGAAAAATGTGTCTTTTGAAAGTCTCCACAATAAGGCAAAATCCAATATTTAACTGCATTTAATGTACAGAAGTTCAACTCTTTCTCGCCACCATCAGAAGGGGAAAAAATTAAATAACCAAAAAAGCTGATTTGGCGGTTTACATCCAACTTGGCATTTTTAATTTTTGGATATTAGCACTCGAGATTTTAGCCCATATTAAGACTTTTGGGACAAGCTTTATACTGCTAAAGATCTTGAACTTTGGGCCATCCAAATAGTAAATAATTTCTGTTTTTAAAGTTAAATAGTATATTACACAACCAGAATGGTAAGATGATTATTACGAACGAGAAAGGTACACTGTAATGTAATGAGTTTCTAATAAGCCAGTTACCATTCAAGTTTAGTACTATACTCTTTCTATGGTTATTTTTAAAATACCGGGTGGTGTGTTATTTAAGCTTTAAATAATGACAGTATTTTAGATAATAAGTGTTGTAACATGCATATCAAGGACGAATTTAAAAGTTACCCACGAAGCCACGTAGGGGCGGGTACGTAATTCCGTAGTGCTTAATTGCTTTACAACACACATTACATATTACACAATTACTGAATAATGAAACTTACAGTTAAAACTTCTTATTTTCTAGTCGAACAAGTTTGTTTGTATTTTGTATTTGACAGTTGCTATGACTACATGTACTGACGGGCGATTGCGTGATCATAGCCTACTCAGAAATACCTTCAGCTATGCGTTTTGTTTACGGTGGCGTGCATTTGGTGTACGTTAATCGTCCGATTTGTTTACCATACAAAATGAGCTATTTACTGAGCTTGTAGGTCCTGTGTTTTTGTCTGCCATCTTTACGCACAATAGTGCGTGTAATTTATTGAGTAAACTGTACCTAAGAGAATGTTTACTAACACATAAGAAAAAGAAGAAATTGTTTTATACTGCTCCGCTGTTAACATTCATACTGCGATTGGTTGCTCAGTTAATCGGTAAGATAAAAGGTAAGATAAAAGAAAATATGTTTGCCCCAATTTGCCTTTCTTGAATCAAGTGTGTCATATAGGAAAAGAGAAAAACTCCGATATGCTTTAGAGTGGGTTAAAGTTTGTATTTAAAAAAAAATATGGATATTTTTATTTATCATTAAATTCATACTTTTATTAAGTTATTGTTTAAAAAAAGATTTTTTTTAAGAAAACAAACAATGTGAAAACATATAATATTTAGTATTATTATTATGTTTATATATGATTTTAAAAATGTAATTATTTGGATGAAATTTTTAAATTGATGCACAATGTAATTAGTCTAACTTTAAAGGTTCATATTTTTACACACATACCGCATTTGAAGTTAGCAATGACGAAGATAACCAACTGATTTCTTAACATGATAAACAAAGAATTTGTATAGCAAACGTTCAGCATATAGGAGTTCTGATCATAGCGAGAATGAATTTTGGAATATTTTTTATTCTAAAAACGAAGACGACTTATATTAATAACTTCCTTGTCTTGTTTTTAAATAATATTGTTTGTTTCAGTAGCTTTTTTATTCCTTATGTTCCTACTAGGTTAATAATTACCTAGAATATAATTTGTTACTTTTTTTGTACTAATACAGATATATTTTTTAATTTCGGTCATATGGTTTCCACTGCGGTTCTTAAAAGAAAACACATTTAAGAAGAACGATTTTTTTATAAGTCGTTAAAACACTAATTGAGTTAACTTAAGAAATATACACCCAATTAGAATGCATTGTCACATAAATGGTAAAAATAATATATTGCTTCATAAAATCACACTTTTATAAAGTAAGCTAAAAATTTGAAATAAAAAAACCGCGGGGTGCCAACGAACTGACGAATACTGGAGGTCTATGCTTTGATCAGCATTGCAACTATAGTCACGGTGATCAAAACTGCTCAAAATTTGTAAATGTTAACAAAAAATTCATAATTTGAACTCTTAAATACTCCCAGGGGAGCCTTATTACAAATATTACTCCGGTATTAGAAATAACGTCAGCAATGCGACGTGGATATATTTTGTGTTAGTATTAAAGTTCACAGTCATAGTAAGTGCACGGGTGAAATATTTACATAAGATTCAAATAAATCCCCCATACCGATAGTTTAAATTAGGGTGAAGTAATGTATTTTCGTGGTACTTATTTTGTTTATGGCGATCGAACCCACTACGCTACAAGGACGTCAGCTGAGTGTTATCGCAACGATATTGTAGATGGCACCTCATGTAGAAATACCTTTCGATGGAAGCAGGCGAGAGGAAACTTTGAACGCTAAATAACGATCTGTGTTAAAGTAAACGTTTTTGTGACCACTTGCGTTAGAATTTTTCTAACCTTCGTATGATAGGTAAGTTACTTCATTTATTACCGGTATTGTAGTTCCTAATATGCCAAGTAATTAAAAAGCAATAATTCGGGACCGGTATCCTATTATCGCTTATCTCGTCGAACAATTTTCTTAGCATTTTTAGAGTAAGAGTGATGTCTCCATGCGAAATATTATTTTGAAATGAAATTACTAACTTGTGGCAAAATGTTTGTAAAATATTCGTTGTATTATAAATTGCCTTAAATAAAATTAGTAATTGACATATAACCTATTATCAAGAACTTAGCTATTATGCTTTTTATTACAGACAAAACATGCCTGGAAACGCAAGAAATAAAAAATATCAACAATGCGATAGTCCTTCGATATTGGAAGCTGCCAGACTGATTTCGGAAGCAATCATGACGATTTATAAGGCTGCAAAGCAAACGGGAGTGCCATTGAGTACTTTAAAAGTCTATATTTCTAGCAATCATAATGAGGGCAATAAACATTAAGTTCCTAAATTGGGCAGGCTCAGGCTCTTACCAAGGCCCATTAACTCTATAGGTTGCCTCGAGCGATCCTGACCTATCCTAACTCGGTGTGAGCGATCTACGTCACTCGGCGACCGGCTTGTTTTGCACGGCATTGTCCATATTTCTTCTGTGTGCGTTTAATTACATATATTTATCTCTTTTTGTTCAAAATTGAAACTTTTTTGTTACAATAAAATGCAGCCTTCTAGATATAAGTTATTATAATTTTAAACTTACGTTTAGAGATGTTGGTTCAAGTTTGACCGAATTTTTTTTGCTGAGTGCATTTCAAAATGTTCGCATCGTATTTGAAAAAATATGATGTATTTTTAAAGTTCCAAAAAAAATATTCTTGTAAAAAGTTTTAGCTTGACAAATAGTTGTACAACTTTAGAAAATGTACATTTTTCTATACAGGGTGCCCCAGTAGGATGTTCTCGGTTTTGGTGATAATGGTTAGAGATAGAGAAAAAGTGTATACATAAATATTAGGATATAAGATGACTTATATACCTTCTTAAATAGTTTTTCATATATTTTATAACATTTTTGAATTTTATCTAAAATTCTACGTATACTTCCTATAATTTCTATAGGCTTAAGTTTAATTGTTTTCGAGATATTAACATTTAAAAACTGGAATTTTCTATTTTGAACAGCTGTAGAGTCTAAACGGTTCAAATTAGAACAAAATAAATTTCTTCTCTATTTCTAACCGGTACCAATATATCAACCGAGAACATACTATGGGGACACCTTATGTATATTATAAGTATTTTTCATAAGGGGGAACTGCAAGCAGTATTATGAATCATTTGCAAACCTTTCGCCGCTGCAATATTATGTTAAAACTATAAGAGATAGGTATTAGCTTCATTGTGGTTTTAATAGGGAAATATGTATAGTTGGCCGCTAAATGCGAATTCTTATGAAAAAAATCAAATCTAGAATTATAAAATAGAAGTATATTTGTCCATTTTCGACCATTTTTTGACCACTTTTTGACGCAAATGCCGTCTCATATAATTTTTTTTCCACAAAATGGTTCTTTACCGCCTTGTATTGATCCTTTGTCTACGTAACTGCAAAATTTGAAATGGTAATCGTAAGCATGTCTTTGTATTTCTGCATAACACATATTTTGGGGATCGGACGTGCAGGAAGTTTTTTCTAATACGTAGGTACCTTTTCATCTTACTCTGAACTTGACTACACCTTGTCGATAATTTTTCACTTTTTGCGTGCAGTTCTCCCTTATTATAGGTGTAATATTTGCAGTAAACACAATTATTTAACTGTTCAAACATCTTTTTTAATAACAGGAAATAAATTAGCACACAACGGTAACAAATTAAAAATTCAGTTAATAATTTTTTTCATTTTTAATACAGCTTTTCGTGGTCGGCTTTTCGGGTCCACTTCAGAATGGCTTCTTTTTTTACCTTTTTTTTCCTTCGCCAGTTCCTCTAAATATTTCATTCTTAAAAATTATCTTTGTCTTAAGAACACACTTGCGGCATCTAGGTTTATGTTGTTGTGTCTATTTGTAATTATTTTCAATAGTTTTTTCGGTTATTTTGATTCCCTTCCTTGTTAATTCCTTACTAATATTATTTATCAATTAATTAACACTAAAATGTTTTAAAACTTTCACTTGAGGAAGAAAAAAATACTCTGAAAAACACAACAGACAATTATCGCACCAAAAACGTCAAACTGAATAAGCAATAAACTGGTCGCCTTGTCAGATCGGGTCGCCAATCGACGTTACGACCTCCGCCTCACCCGCGGGACCCCCTCGCCCATTAGCGCAACATTTAAAATGAGAACATTTTTTTTTAAATTGGGCAATGAGGCAGCAATCAAATGGAGTTGGTTCAATTATAAAAAGAAACTTAATCTTAGTGTCCGTGTTTCAGAAATCTCGCAGCTTATAGAGCTTCGTTATCAAATCCTGAAATGACTTTTTTCCAAGTTAGAAACTCTAGTCAAACAACTGGGAATAAAAGATATGCCTAAAAGGTATTAAAACTGTGATGATACTGGCCTTTCATACGTGGTGATATGATGCATGGTGGTAATATCTGTAGGAACGCTTTGTTTATAATAGAGCTTACACTGATAGAGGGAAAATACATATACTTTTAGGATATGTGTGCGCAAATTGAACTTGAATCCCACCACTAGTAATATTTAAGGGTGTTCGATGGAATGATAATCTTAAAAAGACAGTCTTTCCAACGCCATGGTTAAGTTATCACCAAAAGGTGGAATTAGCAGTGAAATTTTTCTGGAATGATTCCATTTCTTTATCAGGTCAATTCTGAAGCACGTCCAGTAATTTTATGTATGGATTATCACCCATCTCATAAAAAAACCCTAGGTTCTAGCTTTGGCATAGAAAAGTGGTATTTATTTGCTTACATTCCCCGCTCACACCTGTCACCTGTTACAATCGTTAGACGTTGGGGTTTACAAATACCTTAAATCCCATTGATTCAAAAGTTTAAATTACTACCTGAGAGCAAATCCAACAGAAAAACTAAACAGGACTAATTTTCATTTGAAGCATGCTTTCAATATGCTTTTCGAAAAACTGGAATGTATCCAATATGTAGAACAGGTTCCTTTTTAAAAAAGAGCCGATACAACAACCGACTTAAAAAAAGCCAGCTCTAGAATTGAAAGCTTTAGAGCAAGCTACTCCAAACAAAAAAAAATTAAATTAATATGTTATTAACCGTTCCAACTGCGACAAGTTCAAAATCTAGCACGAGTAAAAGATATAAAACAGACTCGAGAGCAAAATGTCTGGATTACCTTCGTGGTGAGCCTCCTACGTCAACAGCAAATTAGCCTCGTGTGAAAAGTAGGGAGAAAAAAAGCAAAGCAGCATTCTGATGATGACTGGGAATGTGAAGTCTGTGAAGTTGCAGAGTTACTCGAAGGATGTAAGAGAAAATAATGGAGCTAATGGATTCAGTGCTCGCACGGTTTAGAGCCATATCACCTGCTTGGACAATCTTCTGACTCTGAAGAACATATTTTCAAGTGCTACCATTGCGTCGACTTAAATCAGAGCAGGATTCCGATTCCGAACAATGAATTTATTCCTAACAATGGAACCTGTGGTGGAAGGTAGATCAAAATACAAAAGTTCTAAACACACTAAACTACACCACAACTTGTTACGTTCTGGACGTGCGTTTCGCTAACCTATCATCAGCAGATGATGTTTATATAAGAACTCTTGTATTTTGATCAATAAACTTATTATTTCTTAGTTACTTTTGCATTTGCTAGAAAGCATTTTCTATTTCATTATTGAATAAATCTTTTAGTTTTTCAATAAAAATAATTTTTTAAGTATCACGACTTACCTTTCCACTATCACGAAATTAAATGCGCTATCACGGATTTACCTCTCCAAGTAATTTTTTTTTATTAAATGTGTAAGATTTTACGTACTATCTTTCAAATAAAACAAACATTGTTATCGCTTCTTAATATATGGGTCTATACCACATCATATTAGATTTTTTAAAATATTATCATCTGTGCGGCTATTGGAGTAAAATCCAAAAATATTACGAATATACCTACTATTTTGGTGACTATTCACTATAGGGTTTTATACTGGCAAAACCGCATGACAACTACAGAATCAAAATTATGTGATTACAGGGACAGCATTTTGTTGGGTTAGATGTTTTCTGATTATTTCCATAGCAATTAGGCAGTCCAACAAAACAGCTGCTTGTCCTACGACAGCTATTTGACCAATATTGTGGGACTTATCAAACCAATATTTAAGCCTCATTGGCTAAAACAGTTTGTTTGTCCTACGACAATCCAAAAATGACATGACAGTGACAGATCGTTGGAGTGCCTAAATGGAAAAATTGTCGGATAAATATTCTAGGGTTTATTGTTACTGTACATTGAAAAAAAATTGCAAGGAAAATGTTATTCTTGTAATTGTTTATTGCTTCCTGGCAATTTCGCGCATGACATGACATTTTTAACAAAAACACGAGCCGGCAGGCAACCTATTTTCATAACAATCGAAAAATTCAGCGGGCAAATCTAACAATAGATTACGACGATAGAGTTGGTAACCCCGAACATATACTTACTAAATCCTAGACATAAACACAGGCAGACGAAAATGTTTTGATTTAAACGCAATCATACATTGTCAAAATTATTTACAGAATGGGTTAGGAAATATTACTAATAATACGCTCACGGCCATTATATGTCAACTGCGAGAAATCTGTCATTATAACTTTACAGCATTGCTTAATCTTAAGTCCGACAAAGAGAATAGAAATTTTTTTCTATTTACTTTAATAATTGCAAAAAACACACTATTTTATTAATGAAAAAGTATTATGTCTATGGATTTCTGTTATTACGTCTATGACTAAATCTACAAAAATACTTTGGTTTATCTAGGTTTTAGAGACAGTAATAACAATACATCATAATCAAGAACAGCAATCAGAATTTAATACAAAATTATTTTTTATTTAGGATTATACTTTGACAATTATTTGCCTAACTTTTCGGATATACCTGGTAGAGTTAGGACTGTAGCACAATGACAAGAACTCTTATTTAAAGAATTCAATAACATGAGGAAACGAACAATTTAAATATTTAAGAATTGAATGAAACCACACTCCGACGTTTCCCCTGGGTTTTGCATGAAGCATATTCAGGGATCTTTACTGTATAAGATGAAAACATAAAAAGAGTTTTGATCTCGTGCAGTGAAAATCCCAGAAGACGCCTCTTGCGATTGCAGGCGAATCATCGAAAAGTAGTTTCAATTTGACACGTTCTAAATCCAAGAATTTTGTACAATTTAAATATATCTTAAGCGTATAACTAATAGACTATTACAAATTCTTACAAAGCATGAGATGTTTCGATATAGTATTCTAATCGTGCAATTTGCCAAATGCCATCTACAAGCTGACTGGCACAAAATAGAGCATTACGCAGCTCTATACACTAATTAGAGCCGTTCAGAAAACGTCGAATCGCAATACGCTACGCTAGATATGAATATGCTGCCAAATTATAAGCGTTATTTGGAACTATTAAGCCGAATATCTCAATAATTCCCTTTATAATTAATATTCGAATAATCTCTAACTTGCTAGTAATGTAATTAAGTTCTGCTTATTTGATCCTCATCAAGTCTAAGACAGACAGATGCTTAGCTTTTCCGGATAAATATTTGCAATTTTGGGTAAAACTAAATTATTACCCATTTTTTTGACTTCTTCATAAATCTCAAACTTCATAGATTTTACTGAATATAATAAATATGTCACGTGGGTCTACAACTGCGACAAAAACAAGAATGTTGCCATGAGTTTTAGCCCTTTACATATAGTTACTTGCATTGTTTTGGTAAACGCAGATGGCTAATGCAAAAAATATAGAAATATCGAAAAATCGAATGCATGTCTAAAATAGCGTCATCCAAAAATCAAAACATCAAACTGCAAATGTCAGAATTCATGAACTCGGAAGTTAAAACATAGAAATTATAAAATATCTACTAAATTATTGACTGAGAACAACAACTGAACATAAATGTAAAATACAATAGTTCTGGAATTTAAAATAAGTGTAGCAAGTTTTGCTTAATCAAAGCTTTTAGTCAATTTATCTACATTCGTCAGTATTCTTTATGTTTAATATAAAAGTTATTTAGTTCCTGTTTTGATTTTTTTTCGGTTAAAAAATATTTTTCTAAAAAAAATTAAACTGTGTTTTGTATATGGTTAATTTATAGTTTAGAGGGAGAGATGTGTTTTAATTTATTTATAAAAAATTATGTAAGTAAGGATCCAGAAAAAAGTTGAGGCTAGGTGGTTAATAATTTGATCTTCATAGGATTTTACTTAATTTTAAATCAGTTTGTACTTACCCATTTAGAAGTCTTTAAAAAAACGAGTTAGAAGGTTTTTTAGTTGAAAATTGATATTTAACAATGACTTTCGATTATTTGTGTTTTGGATATTTTATAATATCGTATTATTTAATTATCGATGTAAGGTATTTTCGCTATTTCGCATATTCGGTACTTTGTGTGTTTGACTACAAATGTTATTTACTAAAAACCGTTGTTTTGAAATAAACTCAAAGAAATAATTAATGGATATCGATATTTTATGTCTGTATTTGATTAAACTTGAATGAAACAAAAATGAGAGGTTAAAAATTATTAATATTTTGTAACTATTTTTAAAAGTTTTGTTATATTCTCAGTTAAGTTATTTGTATATTTGCTCCTTTTGTTTTTTGTAAATCGTGGCAATACTCCCATATTCAATGCCAACCCAGACCATAATTGATCCTCCACAATAAGGATGTACTTCTGAAAATACGGCTTGTTAGCAAGGAGTTTGCCTTTTTCGCCAAACGCGAATTCTTTCTGAATCACTGTGTAATCTAATTCTGCTTACGTCTGTAAATTTTAAAGTTTCTCACTCCGGATTTCAATTCAGATACTGACGAGCCCAAATCATACTTTGTACTTAAACATGAGCTAGCAATATGGCACGACGCAAAGGCGCCTTGAAAAAAGTTCAGCCCCATGCAGACGATTTTGGACAGTTCTAGCAGTTTTTTGTCGCAGAGAAAATTCCCGAAGCTGATTTCTCCTATACATGGAAAGAGTAGTAGAAAATCTTCTTGCAGTAAGAGTAATATACCGATCTTCCCTTAGAATGGTTGATCTCTTTCCTCCTTGTGCAAGAAGACTGCATGCCGAATTAGTTTCTTCGAATCTACTCTTAAATCGACTAAACACACTTTGTGCAACACTAAAATGATTGGAAACGGTTACTTAACATGCACCAACTAAAGGCATACCAATCACCCTGTCTGTTTCATGTTTGCTTAAATAACGTCGAACCATGTTACACACTAATTCACAACTTTAAAAGTAAGCTATTAAACTTATTTCCATTACTGTCATGTAATGAATGTTGTCTTATTTATCATATTGACATGGTTATCATTGTAAAGCAAGTGGTCATAGAAAACTTGATAAAATGTTATTTTATCAAACATTTTACTTACTGCTTTTTTGCAGAATGTATTTGTTATATTTATTTTAGTTATTATAATAGTACGTAGGTGAAAACCCTCTTTATTTTTAAATGGAAACATAAAATGTAATTAAATTAGCCTTAAGCTTATCTTTAATATAAAAAATTAATGCATGCATTTAAAGAAGAAATTATATGTATCTCTCTAATGGAAGATATACAAACAAAAATAAAAAACAAAACATTAACGAAACACTGCTCTATTTATGCAAAGGTAAAGGTTAGCTAAAAAGGTTTTGACATACATCATGACGACTTTGAAAGAAGCAAGAAAAATCTTTTAATTTACCCTGTATAATACCCACGACAATTCTGCCGTGCTAAGACAAAAGGTCGTAACTGACAAATTTTGGTATTTTGAGTTTTTAGCATTTTTGAAAAGGACGTGATGAGATCTATCGATTTACTAAGTCCAGAAGTCGTAACACTAGAAATGCTTGAAATAATTTGATGATCTGCCGAAAATTGAGCTTATTAGGTTGTAATGTCGTTTTAATTCGTACAAAATCAAAATGTCGTATGTATCACTTACGCCATTTTGGTTTTGGTTATTACCAAAATTAAATGCAGCAATACAAAGTTAAAATGTCATATCTGATACGTACAAAGACGAATTGTCGTATCGTTATCCCATATTTTTCTAAGTTAGTGAGATAATTCCATTTTGTTTGTGGTAGTTTTATTAATGTCAGTTATTATTTTGTAAAAAGTGTGGTTATGTTTTATGTTTATCGTCCATGAGATACCGGCATCATTTGCATAACAAAAGATTTATTAATCATTGATTTATTATTAGATAAATGTTTTAGTTTACGGGTTGTTCGGTGGATTTTTTGGGTTAGTTTTTAGTTAATAAAGTGGTGTAAATTATTACATTGTATACTTCAACAGGTTTTATATAATGTTTTTGTATTTATCATATTTGCGTTATTAAAGCTGAAAGATATTAGTTGTATAGATTCTGGAGATTTATCAATTATTATTTTATGTCATAGTACGAAAATAATGTTTGAAAGTCACAAAAAATGATCGAAAAATCAGCAGCTATCCGCTTACAAAAAGTAAACAGTGTGGGGATGAAACTGTTTAATAATTAAATGTTATTTATTTTACGTTTATATAATTAGAAGTATGTGAAAAACGGTACTTACATAGGAGTGTTTTAAAAATGTTATTGTTTATATAAACGGTGATGCTCTATCGATCTAAAATATTTACAAAGTTGCGATGTTGCCGTTTTTTTAAAAAGTAGTATACAATAGGAAAGTCAAATTTGTTTTGCTGTATCTTTAACACGAAAATACCGATTACCTTAACAAACTTTTAATGAATAAGTTAGGATGAATTACCCTGTATAATGATAATGATTTCCTATATAAAAATTTAGGAAAACGCACCTCTGAAGTGTTACCGAAGAAGCACGTGCGGCGTCTATGTTTTGATTTCCCGGCTGAGAGGGAAGCTGGCACCCAAAACAAGTCAGATATTACTGTCGAATCCTCATTAGGTCCTATTTCATCTACGATTAAGAGGAATGACGATCATCATAGTTCCAAAGGTACTTACGTTTTTTTTTTAATTGTCTTGTTAATGATTTATTTTTCAGGTCCAGGAGGTAAAATTACCATATTGTCCAACATTTTGATTTCTTCGATAACTCATATAGGCTCAGAAGATATTGCAAAGGAAATTTTGGGCAATATAATTAATGATGCTATAGAAATTGGAGAAAAAAATGACCAAAAAATGTATACTAAGAAAGGAACTATTCGAAAAAGAAAGACATTTGACGTCCCGCTGAAAGAAAGAAAAGATGAAAAGAAAAAGGGGAGGCTTGAAAAGTATGTTCTCAGGGAAACATGTACGGGTGGATGTGTACGTAAATGTACAGAAGTCATTAATAAAGAAAGGCAAATCATTATCCATTCTCAGTATTGGAAGCTCTCCCAGATGCAGCAACACCAGTTTATATATACCTCTGCAAAAAATACCACAAAGAAGAAAGAATCTGTAGGAGAAAACTCAAGAAGGAATAAAACAATAAAATATTATTTAAAAAATGAAGAAGGCACAGATTTTCAAGTGTGTAAGAAATTTTTCTTGGGAACGTTGGGGTACCAGGATAAAAATGATCGCATTGTAAGAGACGTTCTCTCAAAAACCTCACCCGAAGAGCTTGCAGTACAACCTTCCAAAAAAGGTCACCCCTCAGAAAAAAAAGTAGATAGAAACGTCATTGTAAATCATATAAAGTCTTATAATCCCACAATTTCGCACTATCGGCGGGAACATGCCCCAAATAGACTTTATCTTCCCAGCGATATAAATATTAAAAGCATGTATGAAGACTTCTTGAGAAAAAATGCTGATTTTAAAATTTCCTACGAGCTTTATCGACTAGAAGTAAAGAGCATGAACATATCCTTTGCTGTGCTTGGTAATGAAGAATGTTGGCAATGTGAAGCCTTCGAAAATCATACTAGATCCTTAAATCATTCTAAGGAAAATATCATGTTGGATTGTGAACATTGTCAAACATGGAACGCACATAATCAGAATGCCATTCTGGCACGCCAAGAATACAAAAAAGATGTGTTACTTAGCAATACTTGCGAGCCCACATGTGTATTCGTTTCAGTAGATCTTCAGAAGGTGAATATTTTATCCAAAAAAAAACAACATTTTTTGGTTTCAGGTCATCATGCTGCCAAGATGCGAAATGTTCAAGGAGATAATATTTGTACCAAGAATTATCTGTTTCAACGAAAGTTTCGTCCCTCTTGGTAAACAAAATAAAAATAAACAGCCACTTGCTATTATATGGCATGAGGGTACTGCAGGACGAACCCAAAATGATATTATATCCACCTTCAATACATTTTTGCTTCACAATAGAGATGCCACTGATATAACATTATGGATGGATAACTGCGCCGCCCAGAACAAAAATTGGGCCCTATATTCTTTTTTTGTATATTTTATTAATTCAGAGCAAACATCTGTCAAGCAAATTAACTTAAAGTACTTGCAAACGGGCCACACATTTATGAGCGCAGACTCTTTTCACCACCAAGTGGAAAAGTCTCTGAAACAAAAGGGAAAAGTTTTAGACTTTGAAGATTATAGGAACTGCGTTCAAGCATCTAACAATCGAAAAAACATTTGTGTCGAAATGAATGTGCATGATTTTATAGACGTAAAAGATGCTTCCTCCCGATTCAAGCTAAATAAGACACAGCCGAGACCTTACCTTTCAAATATTTGTGAAATAATATTTCTCAAAGGGAAAAGGTCATTATTATATAAGATAAGCTTTAACAGTACTGCTGTCGAATTAGATTTTCTTACTACAAAGGCACTGAAGGAGGGTGTACCAAAACCAGGAAGAAGAGAGTCTCCCAGGGGCATAAACGTAGTTAGAAAGCAAAATCTGATTCAAAAACTAAAATCTATGGGTATTCCCCAAAATAGACTCATATTTTGGCAAAATTTACCTGAAAACCAAGGGGAATCCAATCTTGATAATTGATTTTTCCAATATGTAAACCTATATATTTTTTTCGTTTGTATTAAAAAAATGTGTTTATTTTGTTGATTTTATATTTTTCCTATAATATTCCGACATTTATTATTACTAGTATTATTACAGTCGATTGCAAAAAAGATTTTTTAACTTTATGTTAGCTAACATGATGATAAAATTTGAGGTTTGTCTATGGCATTTGCCTAATACCAAACGTCAATGTCAAATATTTAACATTTAGTTAGGGTTTAACTTCTTTCTGCAATCCACTGTTAGAGTAACACTTATTAAAGTTTTGCTATATTTCTATTCTCAACCCATTATTAATTGTTACAACAAAACATGGTAATTAATAGGGCATTTCATTATTTTCCCAAGATATTCATAAGCCCAAATGTAGTAAGTTCATGTCATTATGAAAAATCATCTTAATCACTACGACAATATGTCGTATCTGATTCATCCAAAATTAAAAAGACGCAACTAACATTGAGATACGTCAGAATCAATAATTTTTTTTTTAATATTTACTAAGTCATAACGTCGTAACTTTCAAAAACTCAAATATCTTCTTTTAGGTAATATTCGAAATACCAAAGGGTTTATGTATCTCAGATGTATTATATTTCTCAGCTGAATCCAACAAAATCACAAAAATCACTTACAGAAAAAAACAGTTTTAGACTCAACATTTTAAAACGCGAATATCTCAGAATCTCATTATCATTAGTTACGACCTCTTGTCTTAGCACGGCAGAATTTTGTGAATAACTTCATTTATAAAAAATAAAAGTAGAAACACATCTGGAATATCAAAGATCACATAACCTCGTTCTTACTTCATCCCTTAATTATTTCCTTGCTATATATAGTTGCAACGAATGACACATGTATATTATAAAATTTATTTTATTTAAAAGAATTTCGATGACTTTCTTCTCATATTTTTTTAAATTTTATTTTGATTGAATTTTTTGAATCACATTTAGAAATATCCGAAATATCGGCAAATTTTACTTTTGGTTGGAACACACGGTACAGAAAATCTACAGCTAAAGAATGAATACTGGCTTGAAAGTATCATTTGAAACGGTGTGAATAACCACAAACAAAACAATAACAAATATGACAGTATAAACTTTAAACTAGCAAAGTAGTTTTTATTTGGTAAAAAAAATTATTTTTATTTACTTTATATAGTATTCTTTATGCTTCATGTTGCAATAATGTGTAATTTTTTCCTGTATGTTATCGATTTTAAGACATGTGTATAATTTCCCCTTTATGTTGCTAATTTAAAATTATGTCTATTCTTTACTTAATATTGCTTAATATTGCTATCTATTGGTTTGTGTCAGCACACATTCATAATAACATCTACATTTTGTTTAGTTTTGTTATGTAGATGGTCATACTTCTATATGTACCAGTCGTATATGGAAAGAAATAGTAATCTGTATTGATTTGATATCACAAATCTCCCACTTCTTTTGCGTAAAACTCTCTTACCTACATGCACAAGCGTTAGATATACTACTTAACTAGCTTTTATCTCCTCACATCGCAAAAATATCAATCAAGCGACCCAACCCAGCTTGGCATTAACTTGAGCTTAAGTTAGAATAAATGACAATAAATTTTACAAAATTATTCTTTGATTAACTTCAACTAGTTTTAAGCAAAGTAAATTATTAGCATGTAAAATAGCAAATCTTAAAAATAAACAATGGCCTCGTTCAAGCCAATAATGGTTATTGTTCCCAATTCAATTAGTACAAAAGGTAATTTACAAACACTAGACGCAACTATCAATTCAGTGGGTCTACTTATTCAGACCGATAATTATCAGTCTGCCTTCACTAACGTAGTTATCGTGAAATGGAGCTAACCCACAATACATTGTCAGCCACTATAATCGAGTCAAATTCGCCCCATGTGTTCTTTGTAAACAGTGTTTCAATGCCCTATAGATTGTTTCGTTAAAAACCGATTAATTCGACAACATATTAATAGAGCAAAAATTGTATAATACTATCTGGCCCTAAAAATAGAACAACCTCTTTCCCAACGGAACCAGGCAGAGTGTTGATACCTAATAAATAGCTTTCGCCATGAACTTTTTTGCAATTATATATATATATATATATATATATATATATATATATATATATATATATATATACAGTACAGCTCCAAAAACCCGGACACATATGGGACTAAAGTCTGTTCGACTTTTAGGGTTGTCCAGATTTCTGAATATTTATTTTTAATTATGTCATACAAAATTAAAAATATAGGACAGATCAACACATAAAAAAGTTCTAACAATCTTAAAACTTAATGTAAGTTTAGTTACATATATGAAAACGTATATATTATGTACGCATACATACATATTAAGGTACGTTCTTAATATAAATATAAAATAATGTACATATTATTATATACACATACAGAAAAAATATAAAACAAAACTTTTATTGATATACCTACATATTCATATTGATATATAATTTTTGTAATAGCAGGATATCTTGTACGCCAACTGTATTTTCTTCGGCCCATTGAATACAAAGCGAAAATGCTTTCACTGCATCTGAATTTTTTATTTTGTTTTGGGAATGATTTTGTTCTTCGTTACCTTCCTGCTCGAATGTATCGTCTTCTTCATCTTCAATGCATTCTGTCTCAAATCGATTTCATTTTCTTCTGTGGCCCACTTACGTATTTCATCTTCAGTCAGCTGGTCTGTTCCTTCGAGTTTCTGTAAATCTTTCCTAATTTCAGCCACTTCATGTATGAACAATTTTCATACATGAACAATCATTTTCATTTCATCTTCAGTCAGCTGGTCTGTTCATTCGAGATTCATACATGAACATTCATTTTCATTTCATATTCGGTCAGCTAGTCTGTGCCTTCGAGTTTCTGTAAATCTTTTCTAATTTCAGCCAATTCATCCGTGTTTCTTTTTGTTAAGACCGCCAGTGGAAGATCGTCTTTTTTATGTTGTTGACACTAATACTCTGCCACGCCCGGTTTAAATTTGTAACAGCATCTCTCAGATTGTAATTTTTGAGAACATTTACACACACACACACACACACACACACACACACACAACACCGTCATGCTCTTGAAAATTATATTTTGTAGTAGTAGTTTCCTGTACCCCACTTTAATATTTTGTATAAGATTTTGATCCATGGGTTGAATCAAGGCAGTACAATTTGGAGGAAGATACAGCACTTAAAAATTTGGATTTTGATTCAGTCCATCAGGTGGATTCGACGGTGCATTGTCGAGCAGAAGTAAGACTTTTTCGGCCTATTAATGTCAGTTAAATGTCTTGTAACAGAAGGGATGAGACAAGTATTAAACCAACCAGTGAACAGGTCTCTTGTCATCCACCCTCTACTTGTTGCTTTATAAATAACAGGCAGATTGGTGTTTTTAAACGCTTTTGGATTCGCAAATTTTCCGATTACCAATAGCGGCAGCTTGTGGGTCCCTGATGCATTGCAGCATAGCATAAAAGTTACCCTATCCTTCGAAATTTTTCTCCCAGGAGCTGATTTTTCATTTATGTGAACCCAAGTATTTCCAGGCAAAACCCTTCAAAAAGCCGCTGTTTCGCCTGCATTATAATTATATTAACTTTTAAATATCTTATGCCGTACCTAGATTTAAATTTGCACAACCACCCATTACTTGCCAAAAATCACTTCTTCCGGTAATTCTTTCGTAGAAAAATTTTGCTTTTTCTCTCAAAATTTCTGATGTGATAGGAACATGTTTTTCTCGCTTCTTTAGAAACCAGGTATAAAGCGCCTTTTCCATTTCTGGTTGTTCCGCTTTCCGTAATATTTTCCGTTTACCTTCAATTCGCAAATACATTTTATTGTCTTAAATAAAAAAGCAACAAAACACAAAAACAAACCTACCTATACCCCCATAGGATCTTGCCACAAATTGCCGAATTTTACATCTCTTCAGCATTTGATATTGATATTAAAAAATCAAATGCTGGAGACTTACCAATGTTAAACTGCTAAGAAACATATCTTAAGCTATATCCTTTATCTAAACTGTTCAAAATTAGACATTTATCATTAAGACTTACAGTCTTTTGCTTGCGTTTAGTATTCATGTTTGCATAAAGAATGTTCACTGAAAAATAAGTTACGTACATATCTCTATTATTCGTCCTAATTTAACTAACTATGTCGACTTTTAGAGGCTTTTGTCCGAAAGAGTTGATCGTGCGGGTTTGAGTGTGTCCGGTTTGCTGAAGCTGTACTGTATGTATATATATATATATATATATGTGTAGCTTTTTTCTTGGGTTTTTGGTTCATCAACTGAGATTATTTTTATGAGTACACTTAAAAATAGAGTGTATAAAAATCGAAACAATTATTCTTTAAATGAATTAAAAAAAAATTTCGTGAAGAAATAATAGTGACGCCGTCCGAAACGCTGTGGCAAACATTCAAGTGCGATATACACTGTGTATAGCAGAAAACGGACAGTATGTGGAAAATCAATTATACAGTCATATGTTTTAAATTTTTCCTGTTTTTCTATTTCCATGTAGTCGTAGTCTGTTGTTATGTTATCTGTTGGTGTTTATGTTGTTTACGTTGATAGCTGTATCACTCAAGAAGTTTGTTTCTAATATTAATTTTCATATAAATGAAAAAGTACGTATATTCATGATCATTTGCATAAATAAAAACCTAGTGGGGGTTCTATTTAAAAAAATCGACTTTTTTCACTTTAAAAAGGTCCAAGATTGATTTCGTAGTATGTCCACCCTGTATAGTTATGAACAAAAATTTTGAATTCGGTATATGCGTTGATGCTTAATAAACTGGAAACTACCACCCAAATGCCCAATTTTAGATTTTTGAATTTTTTATGGTGATTTGAAAAATAGCTCCAGTTTTCAAAAAATCATACATAACCTTAATTATCTCGGAAATTACGCAGAAATCGACTAGCTTAAATTGATAACTTATGTTTATTTTTGATAAGGAATCAGATAATTGACAAAAACACAGGGTGTCCCATTTAAAATTTTGTAGTTGATGTTGTTCCAACAAAATTGGGCCACCCTGTATACAAGGAAACATTATATTTTAAATGAACTTTAAATTTAAATAAACTTTTGTATGAAACTTTTTTTCATATTTATTACGGTTTTCCAGATAGTATAGTGGATACTTTTATGTAAAACACGGTGTAATTTTTATTTGGTTTCCGCAATATCTAAAACATAGGAATACATAATAATTATATGTAATGCCTTACTAAAACATTTTTAATGTTATTATAACTATAGTTTAATTTATACTACACTAATTTATCATTAAATTAAGACTAATAATATAATTGATGTAAATAAAGAAAAATAGAAATTTTCTTAACATAATAATAGCCGAGGTGCTAAATTAGAGTGACATGATATATATGCCTTTAAAAAATAACATTCAACGTCAACATGAAAATTCCCTGTGTAATCCAAAAAGCTTAATTCCGTAAATCGGATTTGCCATTCGATGCATTTTACGTAAAGTATAAATCCCACCTGAATCTAGTTATACAGAAAATCCTTGGATAATGAGGTCTAGCATGGCCAACAAAGGAAGCCACTAAAAATGTAAACATTCTTGCCACGAGTGCTGTGACTTAATTGGTACCTTTACTATACGTCCTAATTAAGGGAAATAATATCTTCTTGGAAGTTGGACATAACTAAAAAAGTTTTTGTTTAACAAAAAGCGTTTATAAAACTGTAATATAAAGAAAGGTATATTTTATTTGCACCAACTTAATTTATATTTATGTTCATGTTTTGTATGGAGTACATAATATCTGGTTTCGTTTGGCATCTATTTTTCTATTGGTTTTCTATTGGTTGTTTATGTAAGCAGCGGCCATACTTTTTAGACATCTCACCTGTGCGTAGTTACCTTTACAGAATCATATTTTCTACACCATATAACATCAGTTTAAGGATCAGTGAAATATTAATGCTAAATTCGTTGCTAATAAAAATAATGAGACACTTGAAAAAGCTTACGAAGAACGTATAGCTACAGAAAACGATTGAAGTAGACAAAAGAATAAAGGAAAAAAGAGCTCGTGAGGATGAGTTAGTCCAAACATTACCTTTAATTTCCAAAGTGTACTTCAGTTACTTGTATCGCCAATGAAGTTATTGTATAAAAACATGAAATTAAGCGTATACAATTTCTCATTTTAAAAAATAAAAAGGACAAAAAAAAAGCATATTGCTTCAGTTGGAATGAATTAAATAGAAAGAGAGTTCCAATGAAATCAGAAAGGAAACTTATGTTTTATCCTCTCGAATAATATCAATATATGGATGTGTTTTCATTCCGGGTGTACATCCGTTCACTACTGCCATTCTGAAAAGAACAGTTTTGCTGACGTTTCACCAAAATCACATTTGGCATTTTCGAAGTTTTCTTTCTCGCGTCCGAATAGAGACTGATGTGTTGGTGATTGCGACGCTTTCTTTTATAACCCCACCCAGGGCCGAAGGTTATATGTGGGAGTTCATTGGTCGTTATTTATGTTTTCCGGATGGTGCTGTTGTTGTTGCGCTTGATTTTTTGTGATTTTAGGTCAATCGATGATTGTCTTCCATACTGAAGGTAGTTTTAATGATTCGTCCCTTTTATTTATATCCCCTTGTTTTTCAATTTCTATGGCGTCTCGGATTATTCTGGTCTTATAAGAGCTCGTTTTGTCTCGTCTGTGTTCCAGTTAATCGTCAGCAAAACTGTTCTTTTCAGAACGACAATAGTGAACATATGTACAACAACAAATTACATATATATATATATATATATATATATATATATATATATATATATATATACCTTATTTATATCTTTGCTTCTGTTTTGTATAGAGGACATTTTTGATTTATGGTATGTAAGCAGTGGCCAGGCTTCTCAGACATTTCAGCTGTGCGAAGTTACATTTCCAGAAACAACACAATTTATAAAAGAAAAACAAAATTTATATTCCGCACAAAAATGTGTCAACGTTACTATTTCATATAAAACAGATAAAATATGTTATAGAATGCCACAAATATTTTTCAGTGCATTCGTGCCACATATTCAATACCCAACAGATTTGCTTTATTCAAATAACATTTCATAAAAATTCGGTCAAAACTATTCCTTCATTCATATTGAGAATTCCAATTGTTTACTTTTTTTTCTAAAGGTTGAGGTTTTGTTAAAATTTTCCATCTGATGTTTTATTTTCTCAAAGGTAAATGTTTCCATAAATGTAATCATACATAATATAGCGACCAATTTGACTGAGTTTGTTAAGAAGTATTTAGGATAATGCTGGGGTTCATTCTATATCGATCATATTAGATAATAATAAAAATAGTGTAATGGTGCTATTTTAGTTTTTTTTAAAAAGAATTTCCTCGAAAATATACTGCCTAAGCTTTTATCTGGAAACTTCTGCTGTGTTAGTAACTGAGGCGTGCTGGCAACACATAATAACATAATCGGGTCACTCTGGGAATAAAGGACCGAACAAAGTGGGAGGTCTTTGGTCTTTGCAACCGAAAGGTGAAGAGATGCATGTGGGTCGATGCTCGCAGCAAGCAAGGAGGGCATAATGGATGATATTTCATCAGAACAGAATCCGTGGTAGTATCTATAAAACAGAGACATATCGCCCTCAATTCGACGATGTTATAGTGATGCAAGCTTCTTTGTAAGGTTCGGATCATCAATCAGACGAAAAGCTTTTCTTTGGACAGAGTCAAAAATATTAAGGATTGAAGGAGAAGCTGCTCCCCAGATAGATATGCGAGCAATACTCAAGGCAGTGTCTGATTTGCGAAGTGTAAAGGGTAAACAGGTTGGCAGAAGAAAGATATTTTCGCGCTCGGAAAAGAAAACTCATTTTCTTTGCGGCTGCTGTGGCAATTGAAGTGATGTGATCATGGCAGCAAAGATATTTCTGAAAATTGATACCGACTAGGCTAAAGGAATCTTTGGCTTTAAGCATTTGATTATTCATTTGAATGGTGTGGGTACTGGGAGATGATTTATGATATAGTAAACAAGCTTGTGTCTTAGTGGCCTCTTGGAGACAGGTTTGGAAAATTGTATATTGGAGTGAAGTGTGCTATCGTCAGCATAGCTGTGAATAGAATTACTGGTAGAAGGAAGCAGGACATTGATGTACTGGAAGAATAAGGTAGGTACCAACACTGAACCCTGTGGAACGCCTGCGTTTGGTGAAAGTTTGATAAATGGCTGTCAACCACTACAGAAATACTTCTGTTGGAAAGAAAAGTGGCAATCCGAGTACAAATGATAAAATGCCTTGGATACGTCGAGGGAATAATTTGGACTTCTCTGTGGAATTCGATAGAATTATTCCAGTTATGGGTTACAAAGGTAAGAAGATCTGCTGTGGATCGTTGGTGGTGGAAGCCGTATTGCTTGTCAAATATAAGTTTGTTCCTTTCAAAGTAATTTAAAACACCATTGTTGATATGCTTCACCATTGCCTTATTCATAATTGGATATGGGTCTGTAGTTAGGGAAGAATTTTGGATCCCTTTTTGGGGCAGACTGTACACGAGCACATTTCCAGTTTTTAGGAAAAGTGCCTTTATTCTGGGACATTTGAAATAACCTGGTGAGGATAGGGGCCAACTCAGATGCGCATTTTTTTAAGGCCAGAGGACTCTTGGAGGAATGTTTTGAGAATATGTCGTGTCTTTTTAACCTTGAAGGTAATTTCATGCATATTGTATGGCAAAGCTGGTACTGATGGAAGGGGGGAGTGAAGTAGAGGGATTAAAGTAGAATTTGCGACGAACTGTTTTGCAAAAAGCTCAGCTTTTGCTTTAGACGTGAAGACGATTTCATCGCCAGAAGTTAGGGGTGACAAGGAGCTTTTGCAGAAGTTTTGATTGATATTTTTGGCAAGCGACCAAAAGTATTGGTTGCCATTTTGGCAAGAGAGAACTTTGCCTTTTATGCGTATATTGAAGGCTATTTTGGCTTCGACAATTATGCGATTGTAATGATTTCGTGCCTCTTTTTTGGCATGTAGATTTTCTGAAGTAGGGTTCTTAAAAAAATTGTTAGTCTGGCATTATCGCGAGATTTTGAAGTCTTAATAAAATGTAATATAAAGGTGTGTATACTTAATCGGATTACATCCGAGATTTGAGAACATATCTCGGATGGATCAATGGCAGTGAAACAAACATCATTCCAAGGGAAGTAAGAGTGGAAATCTGTAACATACCCCAGTCAGCGGAATTATAGTACCAAACAGTACGAGGTGGCATGGATTCTACAACTTCCTGTTGTATGGAACAGAAAACAGTAATTAAACCGTGGTCAGAGGAACCCAGAGGATCGCAACTGGAAGACTGATAAGGCTCTGGGTGAGTGGTGATGTACAATGCATTTTGGGCATGAGTGACGATGTGTGGGCAGGAAGTAGGTTCCTGTGATGATTTTGGAGAGGAGAGATTGGCTAATTGCAAGGCCTCTGCTGCTCTACCTTGAGGATCAGTTTGAGTGGACCCTAACCATTCTTTATTCAGATATTAGGAAATCCACTTTAGCAGAATGAAAGTCGAATATCTCGCTAAAGGAATTGTCTGAGGGAGAGCGATAGATACAGCAAATAAGTTTAGTGGAAGTTCCGAGTTAGATTACTACCAACGTATGCGCAAATTCCACCGTTCAGGCGGAATGATGGAAGAAGTTCATAACCAGGAAAGAAAAGGTGGTTAGATGCATTTTTGCGACTTATTTTGGTTCCGGTTAGGAAGAGAATATAAGGCTTGCAGGATTGGAGACAGTGGTGAACAGAGTTGAGGTCTTTAACCAAGCCACAGATATTGGTGAATGAGAAATAACATTTCGATGGTATGTATGTATTAAGCATTAAGATTCTCACTTCATGAATGTCTTTTGTGATATATTTTGTAATTAGATTTTAGTTTAACGCCGACTTCATCAGGCCAAATTTCCATATTTAAATAAATTATTATTTTTTATTTTTCATTGGCATGTGGCATGACCAACCGAGCAAAACAAAAGAAATTAATGTAACTCAGCCATTTTTTATCCGAATTAAAAAAATGGAGATTCAGAATATATAAAGAGGGCGCCGATTCCGGTACAACCGTTAGGGAACAAGATTATCAAACATGGCTTGACATTTGACAATCAAAATACTTAAGATTGATATTACTAAAAGACAAACGTGTATGCTATTCTACGCTTTTCTCAATAAAATCTTAATATTTCTAACTAGCTGAAGTTAAACCTCTATTAGTCATGCCTCGTATAAAATACATTTCGTGATAGTTCCATTTCCCAGAGACGTATTATTATAAAGTCATAACTTCGGGAACCGCCAAATTTTTAGCTAACTCATGGCAATAAATTACGATAATTGGGAACAACTGGGGTCAAACTGGAATTGTTAAGAGCCAATTTAAAGTCGATACAAAAAATGGCTATTCGTTCTAAAACTTGGCTAAGTTCTCGAAATATTTGAGAGCCGTTGAATAGCGGACAAATTATGAATTTGGAAGAAATAATGGATATTGAACAGTTGCTTTTTAAGGAAAGGACAATGAATGTACTGAATTAGTGTAAATAAACTTTGACATTTGTTTTAAAACTACAATTGTCCACTGGTAACTATTATATATTATAAAGGGAATTTAAATTTTAAATACAGAGTAAACAGCTTGCCCTTTTTTCGACATTTTTTCTGTTCTTTCTGAAATTTGCCATATATCTTCTGCTTGTACTTTTATATCTTTAAGTGTACTCCATCTTGTAGTTTATGTTTCTGGTCATATTACAAAAATCACTAGAGTTATCGTCACTTGTATACTACAATGCAAATTTATGGATAAAAATTAGAAATTTTAATTTATTATTTATATAGGTACATGAATGAAAGCTAAATAGAGATAATATTCAGTTTTAAAAAAATGCCAAATTCTCATTTTCCTGCACTATTCAGAAAATGTTGTTTAAATTAGGAAAAAAACACATTTTTTTAACTTTCACAAATATATTTATTTATACACAAAATTATAACAAATATTTGAACATTAATTATGTAACTAGTTGATTAAGAATATCCTGTCTTTTATTAAGGAATTATATTGTAAAATGCCATCATTTTATGATTTTTTTAAGTAAAATCGATATTATCGGCATCAACAAAAAAAGAGTTTTGGGTAATATCTAAAACAAAGATAAAATAAATAATTTAATGACAAAAAACGATGCATTAGTATAACGTGCTATAACGGAGAAAATCAAATCATATAGAAGCGCCATAAACTGCTTTTACGTGTCCCGTAAAAAAAATATTTTAAACATTTTCGAATAAATGTTCTCAGTTCTTAGAAAATACGTTTTTCGATTATCTGTTTTGTACAAGTAACAAGAATCTAGTCCGGCCGAGATAGCCGGTAGCCAAAGCCAACCGTCGGACGAAAGAGTCTTGTTAACACCGGTCGGTATGTCAATTCGATTTGTTGAGCGGATTTATTTAATTACTGAGTGTTATGTTATGGAGTCAGTATGAGCATATATATTGTTAAAAAAAAATGCTTTTTTTGTGTATACCATGGCTGCTCCTACAACTCAAACTCTTATATTACTTATTCTATTTTTTCAATTATTTTATTATCTCTCTAATATTTACTTTACCTTAATACGAACTTTTTAGACTAGATTATAATAGATAGTTGCGTTACAATTTTTTTTTAAATTACTTTTTATTTTTTATAAAAACCAATTATTTTCATATCTTTTAAGCCCATTACTTTAACGTTTACATTTTCTTCAATTTTAACCGTAACTATAGTAATAAACTTTTTGCGTAATTGATGACCGTGTTCAACTTCATAACGTCTAAGATTTGATTTTATCTGCCCCTGAACCACGTCAGTTGGGTTATTTCAATCTTACCGGGATTAATATGATTTTCGGTACCGGTATTTTAACAATGCTGTCTTTAACAATAAAATTACCTACTTGATAAAATTATGGCCATTTTCGGAGGTTCTTCGAATAAAAAATCAGATCTGCGCTTTGGTCCACGAAAAATTTTCGGTATAGCGGTATCATAAAGGCGTTTTATACAGCTTATAGATACCGCAAAATATCTACTTTCAAAGTGATCTTTGCATAACTTGTAATTACAATAACCTTTTTCTAAAAGATCTTCCCGTCCGCTTTAAGCCAACAGTTAAATCTAAAATTATTATATTTTTATACTAAAATTTTTAACTATAAATTAGGCTACTTATAAAGTACCTACTTGTTAAAACATTTTGCGTGAACCTATTAAACATACCTTACGGGATCTTAAGGTAATTTGAACAGTGATTTATTGCTCCCACTTCTATTTGAACAATATAAATAAAGGCACTTATAACCAGAAATTTTTACAACCACAAAAATAAAACTGTATAAAAAATAAATGTTTGAAAAATCTATGGATATCGACGCTCGAGCAAGCACTTTTCCGTGCGGATTTAAAATATCAACTGGACCTCTAACCATGTCTCAGATGGCTGGACATCCGTAGGAGGCGGAGTTTCACATAAATTCACTATGCATGCGTTAGATAGGCACTTTCGCATTTGGTGTAGGTTTATCTGGGGTTTTATTTTAAATATCAATGGCAAAAGTCTTAAAACCTGTTGGTTTGGCCACAAGAAAATTCATTTTGGATTCGTATTTGATTCTTCGAAAAACCTATTTAGATTATCTTTCAGTTTTGCTGGAATAAAGCGTATTGTTAGCAGTCTCTGTCTAGATGATGTCATAAGTCCTCTATAAAATTGTATTCAGATGAGCAAAGTTAATTTCATTGCAATGCCATAAGTGTGCTATTTCTTATTTTTAACGTTATGCACAAATTGAAGATTTTTTTTAATATCTCTCAGTTTTCAAAAACCAACTATAATTGATATCACTCCAGCAAATCTGATGTCAAGAAATCTACAAACAAGAGAATGACCAATTAATTTAATGTGCATATTAATGTGCCATATTTGTTAATATTTGTTTAATTTAACTTTTGTTGTTGGGTGTTTTAGTGGTTGTTATTACTTTAACTGCTCTGCATTTGGTGTCAATTAATGCCAAAATTTAAAAAAACCTACAAATTCGTCATGTATTTTGTATGTCCATTTTCAAAAAAATAAAAACAATTTCCATTACTTTTACCATAGAAATGCAACCTATTACATATTACATAAAGAAATGTAAAAAGAATGTAACTAAAAATATCTTAAAAAGTTACATAGCAAATTCCATACTCGAAAAAAGTTTAAAAAACACAAGGTAGTTGTTTGCCCCGTATATAAAACTTACATACATGTTACTCGATAAATAAATTCCTTTTTTTTCAATTTTGGACACTGACACAGCTCATTTTCAAAGGCTATTATTCGTAACCTGCTACAATTGAATAAATTATAAATACTGCAGAAAAAATAATGGAATACTCAAAACTTTGAATTGTAATTTTTATTATATTTAAATACATATTTTTTTAATGTCTGATAAAATACTAAACAAGAGTTAAATTTGTTTACCAACCAAAACTCTTTTAAAAACAATTTTATTTATTAAAAGAGCGAAGTGATACAATTTACTTAAAACGACTGTTATTACTTCATATGCTTCAGCTAACCGGCAATGGCGTCCGCAACTAGTTTTATGAAGTATCTTGCTGACACTGCAGGATAGAGGACAAAAGAGGTGTAAAATATCGTTACTTTCGAATACTTGTAACTATTCGGTACTTTTCGGCGGAGTATTCGTTACTTTAAACTCGTTTTCTTCCCTTTGGGACACTTTTGGTTCAGGTTAATATTCGCTGATAAACTTTGTTATTGTCGTTACTAAGTTACTCAGTACCTATAACAAGAAAGTTTAGCTGCGGATATTGACATTATAGGTACGAATAATCTGCCTTCTCCTCTTTCATATCAATAGATATGAAAGAGAACTTTTATTATATTTTATTGTGAATTTGTGACTTAAATTTGTGAATGTAAATCGTGAAAAGGTTAGTAAAGAATTTATATTGGTCCCTTTTATTCCTGAGAGTGAAATATATAGTAGTTATGGTATACTCATTACATGAAAATAAGTAAGATACACTGATATTGATCTGACGGAAGTTATGCAATATGGATGGATTTATTATAATGTATTATTTATTGGTAGGAGTAAGGAGTATGGGATACAAAAACAAATTAATTTATCCGTAGGTCTTTCCACTGGCTGACAGTGAAATATTGGGCACTTTTACTTTCAAGCTCAGTGGCGGATCTAGAATGCTTCCCTGGGAAGCCAAGCATACTAAAACTGCTTTTTTGTTTCTTCGTTTCTTCACACAACATAATTAATACCTTCATGAAAATTGAAAAATAGAAAATTAAGGACAATAACTAAAAAAAAGGTTCGCATTCATGTAATCGTGCTAATACCTTTCAAAATATTTTTTACTTTCAAATATTTTGCTTGGGTTAAGGACATTTGGCATTTGTCCCCTTCCCCCCTCCCCTAATTACGCCACTGTTTAATCTAATTTCCCAATCGTCTAAATATATTGTTTATTAAGTTCTACAAAAATCAATCAATATTCAGTCGCATTCCTGTTTCTGCTTTTTTGAATCGTCGGTAGATGGCGCCACTACCAATAGGACCATCGAAAATTAAAAACATCGCTATTCTGTAGTCGAATCGTTTTCTTCGTAACTATTCAAGTTTCGGTTTCGGTAGTGAAGCCCAAGTACTCGAGTAACAATATCGCGGATCATTTTGTATTCGTTACTTCGGATCCGGGCAAGTAACGAATACTAGGATAACGAATAGTTACTTTTTTTACACCTCTGCAGTGCAGGATTAGGACTTGTATAATTCTTTAATATTCTATATAGTATGGTTCATAACGTAACTCGCGTTGTGATTTCTGATTAGTGAGGTTGGTTGTAGATTTTAAATAGACACTTATAAGGGACGCTACCCTGTAAAACGTTTTTCATTAAAGGATTTTGTTTTTGTTATTTTTTTAATCGTCAATAAATAAACATAAAAGCTCAATATAGCTGACAGCTATATTGGACGTTACATCTCGAATGCATTCGAGATGTAACGTCCGAAGAAGCTACTGTGTAGTGAAACATGTCACGTTGTTAAATTAAATATAGTGGAAGTGTTTGTAAAAAATAGTGTTTGTTTTTTACATTTTACATCATAGTAGTATTTTGCCCTGTAGAAAATAGCTATAAGTTCCGATATGTGTATCCATTGACACAAGCGATACTGGTGACAATGGACTAGGATTCTGACTACTTATTATATTTTTATTTAGTTCTAGTGGGCTATTGCAATGGTATTATCACAAAGGACAGCGACGTCGGCTGAGCAGTTCATTGTGCAAATCATTGATGTTTTACATCATCATGTATAGGCTCGGGATCGACTTCACAAGTAGTTTTAACTATCTTCGATAAGCTTTCCTCGTTAAAAAGTTCATTCGCGATATTTAATAAGGTGTTTGAACCTGAATTGAATTATTCTTATTTGAGGGCCTCTCTCATAACCTAAAGTCAGAATGTCATTTTAGAACAAGGGCTCCCTTTCAAAGCACAAAACGAAGCCACGGCGAATAAAAAAAAGCGGGACAGGGCCTAGGAGAGAGGAGAGTGAGACAAAAGTAGCAGGCCAGAAGGCCCCTAAAAGAGATTCTGACAACTTATTTACAAATGTGTAGAGAAGAAGAGCACGACGAGGCAACTTTTTCACCCATTTCAACAAAAAGAGTTCTGTAAATCTAGTGCCTACTCGAAACAATGGCAAATGTCCCTTGGGAACCCCAAGTAAAAATTCACATTTCTTCATATAAGATAAACTCGGTATTAAATTTAAATAAATTCAATTATCCGTAGTAAATTATTCTTAATGGTAAATTATTAAAATAAATAAAAATTGCATAGAAATTCGATTCCACAATGTTGGTGATTTTGGTTTCAAACGTCATGTCTTGAGACTGCAGAAGAGCCACTTAGAGGAAAATGAGGGCTACGACTACGATACTCTAAAATTTTCGTATATTACATTTTTCATTTGGAATAGCTGTTTTAGGAGAGAAGGCTTTTGAAAGTGTAAAATTTGCTCATCTCTAACTTATTATGGCCAAACCTTTTAACTAAATTTAATGTTTAACAAGGTCGTTCGACGCAGAGTTTAATGCTTTTTAATTTTGATACGATTATCCTTTAGATATTGTAATCGAAAATAATGTTAAAACTGCCTTTTTTTTTGGGCTCCCAAAAATTTGGCTCGCGTCAGAAATCTTCGCAAACTCATATTACTCATATTTGGGATACCTAAGTGAAATAAAATCATTTCCAGCTTTTGACGAATTAACGGTCCTTTTTTTGTCTATAATATGAGTCGGCTATAATTCACAGAAGATTCAATGGCAAAAAAATCGGCCTAAATCTAGAAGTTAATTTACGTGTTGATTAGATGCAAAACTCTAGAAATTAAAAGGCTGCATAACATGGTGCAAATATCCGCGAAGAAAGTAGCACAATAATCGACAGAATATTAATAAAAATATAATTTTATCTACCTATTTTTTAACAATGTAATTATGAAAGATGTTTCATTAGTAAAGTAAAAAAAATAATGTTATTACGTTCGTCGATTTAGCAACGTGTTAAAATTTAAAGTTATTGCCAACCCTGGTAATACGTTTAATTCAAAGGTAACGGAAATCCACAAGGTTGACACTGACGTTGACGATTTGACTCGTCATTTGAACGTCATTTTGTTTCGCTATCTTGAATTAGTACTAAAATTTTACTAGTTGATTCCTACACCACAATTAGTTATGGCACACAATTTGAAATCAATCCATTAAGTAGTTATTTTAGCCTGAATTTCTAAATATTATCAAGCCGCCATTTTATTCGTACCCAAATTTTACTAGTTGATTCTTACATAATACTTGATTTTTATGCAAAATTTGAGATAAGTTGGGTAGTAGTTTTTTAATATTTTTTTTAACATTTCATTAGGCCTCCATTTTGTTTCGCCATATTAGATTTTTACCAAAATGTTACCTCCAAAATTTGAAGTCAATCGGGTAAGCGAACAGCAGACCGACAGACAGACAGAAGGACGGAATGGGAAAAAATGTTTTTTAGCATCTAGGGACCCTGAAATGTAAAGATCTAAAAAAATCTCGGAGAGTGATTTATTAACGATTACAATATTTTCCTTTTACAAGGGAAGTAATATAAGAAATAGCATGGAACGAAGAAAATTGCCAGAAAAGTTTCCGATGAAATATAAAAATCTACAATCACCCGAATTAATAAATGACATAAAAGACGAATGGAAGAAACACTATCTTGATATATTACAAAAAAATCGATGAAGATCCTACTACATTTTGTCCAACCGTAAACAACAACCAACTACTGTGTCGAAAAGAAAGACCAATATGGGCGGAAGGAGAGCTCACGTGGCTGATAGAAACGTCAAAGGACTTTCTACGAAAAGAAGTAGTAATTCTATAATAAAACACATACGTGTATGTGTTTAATTACGAATTTTTCTAATAATTATAAATATTTAAATTGAGCTGTAGTATATGCTTCCTGTTTTATTGTTATTATAATTTTAGCCATTCATTTGTATCTTTTTTTAAACGTGCTCATTAAAATGTTTGACATTAATGGTGCCTTTTTATTTTTAAATAAACTATAGTTTAATAAGGCACTAAATCAGTTTAGTGCCGTATTGTACACAACTTCAGTGACAATCGAAGAAAACTGTTATTGTATATGCAAACGGCGCCATTGGACGTTGAGCATTGAGTCGTCAATGTATTACTCTAAGATTCTGCAACATGTTCTGTGGCTGATTCTCTTGCATTATTATTATATCTGGTTTTGCCACCTAGGCACTGTGACACCCAAATAACTTTATGATAGCAAAAAATAATCGCGACACTATTATTCGCTCATTAAATTCAACGCCTCGGGATTTCCTAGCGTTGTTTGTATTAAAGTCTAATAAAATTAGAGTCTTGCAATAGCGGAGTTGGCTGGATGCCTAACGGCAACGAAGCGACTCTATCGAATATTTGCAACGACAAGCGTTGGCTATAAGAGGCAAATTGGTTTAATAAATCGCCAATTTATATAGGAAAAGCTAAATTAATTTCATAGTTCTATTATAGCTGTCAGCTTAGTTTTGTTCATCATATCCGGCTCGGAAATAAAATTATTATCGCAATGAATAATTTTTCATGAGCACCAATTAATATAATGCCCGTATAAAATATTATGCATAAAAACCAATATTTTTGTATGCAGTATTAAAATGTTCGATTTAAATTTGCATATTTTTCATTCACTGAGTTTTTATTTTAACACTGTAATCGTGGATAAATCAGCCTTCCAGGTTCTTACAGATTTTTAGGTTTTAGAGTGTCCAGGTGCCAAATAACATGTTTTTTTAATTTCGTCGGGCTGTCTGTCTGTTCGCGTAACAGCGCTTAACTTCATTTTGATAAAAAATTAAGGGTCATATGAAAATGGAACCGTAACATTTGAGAATTGCGGAACAATATCAATATAACAAACTACTTAGTAGTAGTAGAAGCTGCGGGGAGGCTGTTAGCCATGCCGGTAGCCAAATCTGGCCCTTGCGGTTTACCCCTGTTACTTATTCGACCTCCTTTGCGTGCTTGAACCTTTCATACCTATAAATATCCACTCCAAAAATGTCTTGCCGCAATCTGACTCTTACTTCGCACTTACACAAATAGTCTAGTGGAGTTTCCTCCTTCTCACCGCATGCGATGCAGGTCGAGTCCTCTATTCCTAGCAGTGCTATGAAGGAGCTAATGGTTCGCCTACTTCTAGTAAGCAGCCAGACCGTTTTGGCCTTATCAGGTCCCACGACGAAATCTTTAATCTGCCTTCTTTTGTTGTGGGAGAGTCATCCCTTAGAGAGGGTCTGAAATCATTTAAGTTTAGACAATCCTAAGATTGGTTCCGGTCCTATAAACGAAAAGTTGGCTCCAAGCTTCGCTACCTCATCCGCCTTCTCGTTGTCTGCTATTCCACAATGATTAGGAACCCAAATGAGTTCTACTCTATTTATCAATGCCGGTCTTTCCAGTGCGTCACAGCAGTCCTAGATCAAGATCGTACTGGCCTTGGGTGAGTTCAACGCTTTTAACGCTGCTTGGTTGTCGGAGCCAATGACCACTTCATCTTCTAAGCCTTCTTCAAATTCCTCCATCGTTGCCGCCATTATAATCGCATATATTTCTGCCTGAAAACCCACGCTGTACTTCCCAAGTGGAAATCTTCCTATAGTTGAATTTCTCTATAAACACGCCAGCACCTGAAATCTGCGTTGGTGTAGCACGCTAATGTTTCGTTTGTGAAATTAACTGCCACGCTGTCTCACTCACGCTTGTCAGGGATTCTTACAACATACGACCTATTCACCCTTAGCTGTTGCCTAGAGAGAGCAGCTTTGAATGCTGACATGGGCACCTCTCTGCTTGCTATTATTGAAATACGGCCATGACCGACGATCTCACCTCTCTGCCACCAAACGCCTGCGTCTCTCATTCGAAGGTGGGCCGCAATTGCCTCTTTTTTAAGCCAATTGTTTAGAGATAGCAATCCCAGCAGAACGTTTAGAGCAGCTGTTGGCGTTGTCCTTATGTCACCGTTGATACCCACGCACGTTGATCATTGTCTTAGACATGTCGTCTGGCTCTCTACCGCTGTCCACCAAATCATTGAGGCTTAGGCTACTCTAGACATGACTACCACTTCATATAGCCAGAACATAAGGCGCGGGCTCAGTGCCCGGTTTGCCTCTACTGCTCTGCGAAGCTGCGAAGCTGATTTAACCGCGACTCTCTCGACATGCACCGGCCGTCCTCCAATCGGCTTGTAATTGGATCTCAGCCTCCAAAGAAGCGTGTAAAGTGTGGCTATCGGGGAAGTGGACTTGTAGATGTCTTACCGACTCCTCGCCCGATTCATCGACGTCCCATCCGGCCTACACAGAGAACCAGTTGATCTTGACGGTTCACTACTAAGTATGTACCAGCCTGGATGCTTCTGGAAGAGTTTCCACTTCCTCACAGAATGTCCTCCAGGCTTTTATCTTACTTCTTCTAATTTCTCTCTTTTGCGATAGAGAGATGAACTGATAAAATTTTGGTACGTATTCAAGATGGCGAAACAAAATGGCGGCCTACTAAAATATTTTCAAAAATCACTCTTATAAAATAACTCAACCGATTAATTGAAAAATGTTGGTAAAAATCCAGTCTGATAAAAGAATGAATTGGTAAAATTTTCGTACCAATCCAATATGGCGGAAAATTGATTTTAAATTTTCCACAAAAATTTAGTTTAATATAGAGATCAAATGGTAAAATTTTCATATAAAGCTAATATGACGCAACAAAATGGCGGCTTAATAAACTTTTTCAGAAATCCCATAGAGCAGAACAAAACAACAGCGAAATAAGGGTTTCATTGGCTTTACACTCCCCTCATTCAGAATATCGGAAGCCTTCCTTTTATCAAAGAAAGCATCACCCAATTTAGTTCAGCATGTAGTTATTAAAATATACAGTACCTACAGCATGTAACAAAAGCAATGAAACGGCGAAATATCTCAGGTACAGCTTACCTGAATTTAATGAAAATATCAATGGCGAGTTCCGCATTGCTGCCAAATTTTCCGTTTTTCTATGATAATTTTTTTTTAATGGAACACCCTATATTATATTACTTTTTCAAAATTTGCGTAAAATTCTCAATACTTTCTATAAGAGCATATTTTATGAAAATCGACAGTTTTTGTGAAAACAAGGGTCTAATATCCGTAATTTAATGTATTACCTTTTATTAAAATAGCTACAAACAAAAGGTAAAAGTAGGTAAAAACAAGGAAATCAATACATACAAAAAAGAAATACCTAATACAACAAACAATAATTAATAATTAAACTAAATAATGTGTTTAAAATGTTGTCCATTTATTTCCTGCCAGTAGATCTACATTCTATTTCTTTAGTTTTATACACCACATGTTTAGGGTGTCCCCACAAAAAGTAGTCGAGAGGCGTCAAGTCCGGATACTGAGGTGGCCACTCTAGTGTACCACTACGTTCAAACCATCTTCCAAAAAAGAAACATTGTCTAAATATTCCCGAACATTCCGAGCAAAATGCGGTGGAGCACCATCCTGCTGGTGCACCATTACCTAAAAAAATCAAGTTTAAATACTTAATACGGCAGGTAAAGTAATAAACTTTTATTAAATGTTTATTCGGAAACAGTTCTACAATAGCTGGGACAATTTTAGTCCTTAAAATATTAAAATATCTTTCTCCAGTTAATGTGTCTTCCATGAAGAAGGGACCAATAATTTGTGTGCTCTTTATACCGTAGCAAACATTTATCTTTTGGGGAAATTGGGTATGATTTTCACGTATCCAATGTGGATTTTCCCTGGCCCAATATCCACAATTGTACCTGTTAACTTTTCCATTCAAAAAAAGTAATTTGATTGACAAAATTTAAATCGGTATTGCAACGTACCGTCATAATTTGACAAAATTCGAAGCGCTTATCGTGATCATCCTCAGAAAGCTCTTGCACCAAAGTTATTTTGTATAGATAAGATTTCTTTTGATACACGCTGTGTACAAATTATGTTATTTTTAATTCCCTTAACAAATGGAAGGATTCATTGCCAGGAAAATTTGGTTTTAAGTGCTTTGCAGGTCGCTTTTATCCAATTGCCCGAAATTCCCTTTCTAATGAATCCTTTCATTTATTAGGGAAATGAAAGATAACATCATGTGTATATATTTTATGCATATTACTAAATAACTACGTGGCGAACTAAACTAGGTCATGCTTCAATTTCCTCAATTAAAGGGGGGATTCAAAACAAGAAAAGTTTTGGATAAAGCTAAGTGAAACAGAAGTAGAATAAATGATGATCAAAACGGAAGAGATCAGGAGGCCGGGATGTCTACATTTTCTTTTTTAATAATTGGGAGAGGTTTGAGTTCTACAGAAAACCAGTACTAGGAAAAATGCTAGATCCGTTAATAGGACATATACCTATTTAATAATTGTCACCCACTGATGTTTCAAATTCTTGACAGGAAATTGTAAAGTAGAATATCACAAGTAGGTGATGCTGATTGTATCTCTGTTACGTTCTCTGAAATAATAAAATAATTGGAAATCAAAAATCAATTTCATAAATCAAAGCACCTCGACAGCATCGACACGTCAGTGCCTGGAAAAATCGTGGCAAACCATCCTAAATGACTAGTAACCAATGGCAGATATTAAATAAAGAAATTTAATAAAGGCTGCAATAATTTATTTCTAACTTGCTGAGGAATATAGAACTCTTTTGATATTTTAGTATAAATAATCGTTTAACGCATAACTTAATAAATTATTTTTTACCTGCATACGAATGTAAAAAAGAGTAATGTGTTTAGCACTCATATATGTTTATTTGCTGTCAAATGCTTCTACGGATTTTTCTCAATGAGACATTCAAAATAAAAAAAAATATTTTTGGAAAATATAATGTCATTATAATAATGTTTTTGGTCCAGGGCAGGAACAAACATTTAAAGGGGATAGGTGGATATTGTCCCTTCCAATATTGTGTCTTGTTGGCAAATTCTCATGTTATTAATATAATATGTAGCATTGTTTACAATGATTATTTTTAAAATATATTTGTGTTCTAGATATATCAATAATATTTTTCCCAATAAATGTCAACAATGTTGCAGGTTAATAATCCCATATTAGTGGTAAATATGACTTAGTAGAAGGTGGATTACTAGGATTTCAGTCAAATAAAGCTATTTATTCTCGTGAAAATATTATTACCCTTATGGACAACTCTAGTTGCCATTCTTGTGATGGTCATTGGACAGTTGTGATTTAAAAAAATTAGCGAAGAGCTGCATAGAATTTACAACAAATAAAAAATAATATTTCCATGTTTATCCAAATGTTAGTGAAAAATTCTTACTTTTAAAGCAAATTCACAAACTTGACCTAGTTACTTTTTGAATATGTTTTAAATATGTTGATTGGTGATTCAATTAGATCTTCTTAAGCTATATCCTATGTCATTATAAGAAAAAAACGTGTCTTTTAGATTTTTTTGAAAAAAAAAGAGCAATTTTTTCAGCCAAGTGTAAACTTTAAGGTGTTTGCGCTGACTCAAGATCTAATCCCATAAACCTCAATTTTTACAGGAACGAAAGAGTCGGTAAATTAGAACTTTTGACACTCATCCCGTTGAGCAAATCAAAATTAATTTTTTTCTATCCACCCTAATATAGATCATGTAATTAAGGAAGAAATAAAAATGTGGAACCTTAATGGCCTATTAGATGAGACTATAACGCGGCTAATTATTTCTATGGATCCCAATGATGACAGTACAATGAGATATTCAAAGGACAAAAATATTTCTGCAAAGAAACGGTTTTTTTTATTGCCGAAATATTCATATCAAAGATATTGGTTTTCACAAATTACTACTTGTTGACAAGAAATAAAATCTATTCAGATGCAAATTCGTTTTGATTCATCTGTGGTGTGTCAGCCATAAACCAATAAAACAACCCAGTATTTGTAAAAGTATGTTAGAATTTACGATACACTGTTTTATTTGTCCACTTTGTAAAAGACCAGCTTTTTTGATTTAAGAAAATTTGCCACTCCCTACCTTTTTGAAATGGGGTATAAGTAGTTCTTAATTATCTATTTCATAAAATGTTTCATTAAACTAATAAAATAAGAAAATAATATTATTATTTTATTAATCTAGCTATCCAAATAGCGCAATTTCGAAAAACAAATACCTTTCCGGCAATACGGATTCTGTTTACTGCGAAGATACATTTTTATATCTCAACGAGTTGGCTGTAAAACTAAAAATGGTGAAATAATTTTTTTTATAAAAAAAATAAAACCAACGGCTGTTATTCCATCTTGGAACATGACAATATATAGAAATTACACTCGAATTATTAGACATCAAGACACTCAACACATGATGTTTTTTGTGATGTACTTGGTAATTAGCTCTTAGTTGGGTGCCTTTTTCATAAAGCTAAATATCTAAGATGAAACAAAATATATTTTTTTTAATTGCATGCTTCCCATAATAAAAAAAATTATTAGCCAGCTAATCAACAGTCGTATCTAAGCAGTAGGGTTTCCGTTTAAGTCTCATCAAAAGTTTTTTAAGATCTTTTGATTTTTTCAGTTGTGTCGCGTTTTCTACATTATCCTTAAATTATCATCACTAGATATGTTCGATTTTACCAAGTACATAGCCTATACATTAATTTATGTTAAGGCTTTAAAAGTAGGGTTAATAAACTGGATAGAGTTGCTCTTAATTAACGGCTGTACTTTGTTTTGTCCTCACCATGCCTTTTCTCTTATCCCGCTGTGAAACAACACCCTTGTCGCAATCGATAAATTGTAGTGGATTACAAGACCCGTTCCTTAAGCTTATAAAATTGCTACATTCTTCTTAATATCGTCGAAAACTCAACATTAGTAAAAAGAAATAAATCTCAAGTGTTTTTAATCGAAATCGTTGTCTCGTAAAGAAAAATGGCTTCAATTTTTAGAAAGGGGAAATTAATGACATTAACCTTTTGTTTGATCCTATCTTATTTCGAAATTAAGTTATAACGAAGTTACGTGTTTGACAAAAATCACACAGGATCATCTTAAGTCAGACAGTTCGATCATGTACAAGCGTCTTCGATCACCTACCATCAGTGGCGACTCGTGGTCAACTTTTCAGGGGGGTCAATACATATAAACCACAAACAGTCATATGAAAAAATCAGACACACGAAACAGTAAAATGCCTTTGTTACTTCGCAACCGTATAAATCGTACATCTTTCTACGAAAATAACGATTTACTTCTTTGCTTTTGTCTTTACCTGTCAGCTGAATTTTAAATTTCGGCAAAGGTCGACTACTAGTCTTGAATTCGAGTCGTTTCTCAAAGTTCAGCTTGCCAATATAATTGAAAACGGATTGTAAAGTCTTAATATTCTATGGCTGCCTTTCTTTAAAACATTAATTTAAACTACAGAATCAACAAACAAAATGTAAAATCTTCATAATAAAATCTATAAAAATACGCAATCGTAACCACAATCTATCACAGGATCCACATTAAACACATCAACTGACAAAAATATTTAAGTTTTCTCGACGCGGCTGTTGACCCAAACTTTGCCAACGTAAGCCGTATCTTACCTATGCACCCCTAAGCGAATTTAATCGGGAACACTCGAGAAAAACTCGCCTCCGTTTATAACCACGAGATCAACGCGGGCCGCCAACCCAGGGAATTTCCAAATTTAAAAAAAAAATGAAAAAATATAAATTATGTAATATTTTATTTATTTGTTTCTGTTTGGAAATATTTATTGGGGGGTCATTGACCATTTGACCTAATGGAATTGACCATTTGACCTAATGGAGCCACTGCCTACAATCGACTAAAAATAAATACAAGAACACAAAAGGAAATGTCTATAAATATAAAAACCTCAACCTACAAATTTTAATCTAGCGCTTTTCCTCAAAAGATGAGGAAAAATAAATAATTTCATTTATTTAGAATAACATTTTTTTTTCAAATTCTCAACGGAAAAGCTAATTTTGTTCAATTTTCATTTTTCACCGAAAAACTTACGTACGCGACAAAATAAAAGCTTTAAGGCTATGGCGACGATGCACTTCTAAACTAAACGTAGGATACTATTGAATAACGCAATAATCCATGGACTAAATAGACCTGGTGATTTTTAACGGAATTTAAAAAATCAAATTTATGGAAAAAATCCAGAAAGAATCACAGGCATAGATTTTCATACGTAGAATACGAAGAAAATAATCGCAAGTCCATAAAACATCAAAATAACTTAAGAAAAAATAAAACCAATTTCCCGGGAGCTCCAATTTTCGCTGCTGCTTCTATGTTTAAGATCAAGACTAAATTCAGAGATACCCAAAAATCCGACTGTGCTCTAATTGGTCCAAACATGCATTATAGGCGCATACCGGGAAAAGCTAACAAAATTGGCGCGGTTTTTGGCCCAAGAATGAGTAATAGGGCGGAGCAATGGTTATAGGTGCAAAAATAAACTGATTATTTTTGTTTAGCCTGGGTGCGGAATGGTTGTCTCTTGTTTAAATAAATATGCCTGTAAATTTTCTCTTAAAAATATTTAGGTCCTTAGGTTCCTTTTTCATTTTTAATATGGGAAAAATGTGAAAATTTTAATTTTTTTTGCAGCGCTTCGCTTGTTTTTCTTTTTTTTTTTTAAAAAAAACAACCCAGAATCCACCACGAGGAGGTGGCTGCAGAACGGATTCCACCACCCACCCTCCCATTATTCTAAAAACTTACTTGGTAATAAAATCTTTCTTTGTCTCCAGTTTTGGTATTGCCTTTCTAGAAGCAATTTTTGCCCGAATCAACCCATCTCTGGCAGTGTTTCCACATACTGACGTAGACGCCTCAGAAACCATCTTAATATGTCTCTCAACAGCCTGAGTGTGACATGGAAAATTCAAAATTTCGATAGTTTCGGGAATGTTAGTAATCATTTCTCTAAGATCTGCTTCTGGGATACTTTTGGTCAATGGAGGTTCTGTGACATCTGATTGCCAATTTATTAGCTCTGTATAATCGGTAGCAGCAAAGTTTAGTTCTGGGACTTTAAAGTCAGGAAGCTGGGTATCATTTCTGGAAGCTCGACATTTCAAAACTCGACGCAAGGCCAATTCTCTAATATGTTTTCTCTCATCAGCAAGCATTGCTAGTAAAAGATTCTCGGAATGAGCAAAAAAAGCATTTCTTTGGATAACTTTACTTACAATATCTTTATATTTGGTCGGTAAGTACTGAGAAGCTTGGATTAAATGGAATAAATGTTTAGGCCCATACTTACAAGCTGACTTGTGCTTCACAAGGAACCATGTTGTGGCATATACCTTAATGACATACTCGGTTAATATAACATATATAACATAAAGTCTTAATATTCTGCTGGCGGTTGTTAGCCATCTTGCATGGAATATTTTTCCTGGCTGTTTAGCTGCCAACTGGGGGGAAACCGTGCCCTTTCCTATTGCCTGAACCATTTCGTACAAGTACATTTGGTCTGTACTCAAATCACTAACATTTATTGGAGGCAATTCAACATCAGGTTTAATTATCTGAAATGGCACAACAGGCATTTTATCACAATTACTTAACTGCTTTCCTATAGGACCGGCAAAACCTTTTGGGTCATTAGTTTTTCCATCTATCTCATGAATTAAATGATGAAGAGGAAGTTCATTACAATGTAAAAGGCATATAAACCAGTGAACTGGCTTTTTTAGGGCAACTTCTAATTGTTTTATTACACCATTCTTGTAGCCTGTATTCACGACTGTACCGTCACAACCCACTGCCGCAATTTTGTTTAAATTTTCACCCAAATAATTTTGAAGGAAGTTAAAAATACTTGTCTTAATACCACTGGCACTTCCGGAAGTAGGCGTCACATGACCTAAGTAAGTAGCACCTGGTTCCGCAACAAGAACTATGTGTTCCTCAGTAATTTCCTTACTGTGATAGGAGGGTCCAATTTTCTCTACTGCCAGTGACTTGTCTTTTTTCCCATCAAAGTAGATTCCAGAAACTTCTTTTTGCTGTTCCATTTCCGTCATAGCTAAATTTTCCCTCCGTCTTTTTCTTTCTCTTCTAATTTTATTTCTATCAATGATTAAAGAAGGATCCTCGTCACTAACTAATTTAAAATCTTTGAGAACGGCGTTTATCAGAAGAGACGCACTTCTATCCGAGAGTTGACTTCTATCACATGCTTCAGCTACATTGGATAAAACCAATCCTTTTTTGTAAGGCATTCGTGAAGACGTTGAAGCTTGTGATATTATATCAGTCTCGCTGCACTTAGTATTGCTCTTGTTATCCGTTTGGTTCCGGCAGTAGTCCTCATTTTCGTTACTTTCATTTTGAACAGTATATTCTGAACTTGTATCTTTGATTTTTGTTTGAAATCTCATTTTCTCCAATTCCTTTCTTTCTAGTGATTTAGCGATTTTTTTTGTAGTTTTAATATCAATTTTTCCCATCATCATTCGCCTTTCACCCCTCTGGTCTTGTAAAAATTCTCGCTCTATTATAGGTATTTTGATTTTACATTTACATAAATCAAAAGTAACACATTTGCATGGTGAAATGTCAAACAGTTTTAAACTATCGTTTTTAAATATATTAATTTTGCCAACCAATTTATTTTTTTTTATCACTTTATATTTTTCATTGTAGTCTTTCACTTTCTGAATTATTCTTTGGTCCGAAATAACAGGAAGGGCTTTTTCCCAGATCGATTTGATATCAACAATAACTTTTTTGCAAATGTCCAACACACTTGGGTCTTTTTTGCTTTTATTTTTAAAAAGTTCACGATACAACAAAAACAATCTCATAACATCAGAATACGTCGGTATGATGTTGCCACAAAGTTCACTAGGTGTTCCAAATATTTCACATTTCACGCGGGTTTTAGACATTTTTAAATTTGCATTTCACTAATCGAAAACAATCTAAACGCAATAACACACGTCGCCAAGACAAATTCGGCAAAGCACTAATGCTTCCAATTGCGTGTTATGGTTATTTCTGTTTGGAGGGGGGCGCGGGCGGGCGGAGAAAGGCGTATTTCGGGGAATTCAGTCGAAACGGGTCGTAACTGGTTTGTTTGTCTGCCAAACCAAAACAAGCATTTATTTATTCACTTGAACTGTGTTTGATTATTTATGTGTAAACATAATCGTTAAATTGGAGTTTTTATTAAAATTTGACATAAAAAAGGAACCTAAAGTTATCTTTACTTATGACTGATTTTTTTTTGGGTTGAACTGAACTTTAATATGTATCTATTGTGCACCCAGGGATAAACAAAATCGAAAAAAAACGTAATTAAAAAAAAAAAATTATTAAATTTTTTTACCAAACTTTTTAAATTTCACACTCAAAAAGGAACCTCAAGATGTCGTCGCACAATGCCAATTTTTTTTTTAGTAAAATATAACCCGGAAAGACAACTATTCCACGCCCAGGAAGATTAAATTCCGAAAAAAAATTTTATTGCTCCGCCCTAATGAGTAAGTGCAATGAAGTTGTCCAGTTAACATGTATAGTACCGAAGCCATCGATAAGGAGTTTTCCTTCTAAGGGGAAGGAGGAGTACACAGACAAAACAGAAGAAGTTTTGAGTGGTACTTTAAATTATAGCGAGGAAGATATCAAGGTATGTGTCAACATAGTCTGTCTTTCGCAATTAAAGCTACTTATTAGTCCCATATTTGTGACTTCCCATTTTATCCGAAATTTTGCAAGTCATTTTGAAATAACCCAGTAGTGCTTTTAATTTTCCTTCGAAGTGTTTCAAAATTTCTGAGCTTTCAATTTTGGCTTTCAGCAGTGGTAACTTTGACTTTTAATTTTCTTAACTAGCGAACTTAATAATTTTTTTAAAAACTTTTTAAATTATTTTCTACAACATTTAATAATTTTTATGAACATTTAAGTATTTTGTAACTTGTTTGTGATAACATTTGATGTAATTTTTTTTGATAATTTTTCAATGTACTTAACTGATCACCCAATTATCGGCAAACATTAGTGACATCTGATAACGTCTCCAAGTCCAAATGCAAATAAAGTTTGAAAATTTTTTAAATATAAACTAAACTGCAGGTCCCTTAAAAGACTTTTCCAAGCTTTCAGAAAGTAAGCCACTTTTGTCGTTGTGGATCCCTAGCCTCCACGTTAACAAGGGTTGAACAATTTATTTTAAGGTATATGAATTAATGATATTTATTTAAATAAACTGACTTACTTTCCTTCATGATTCCTTCCTACCACTACTTTCAGAACTTGTTTCACAGTGTAAAACTTTATTAAACAATTAAAAAACAACTAAACAGCATATTTGAGCAGAGACCACCTTCAGGCTCTGTTTTCCATTGAATATGTCTAAATTCACGCTTATCGTCTTTTCTTCCCCTTTAGAGTCTATAGGACCCCAATCTTTTTTGAGGTGGTTACCCATATTCCAAAGGGTAACCGGGTACCTGAATGGAGGCGGGACCTCGACTAATCCTTCGGGTTAGCCCTATTAAATAAGTACCCTGCTCATAACAACCCCGAACCCTTGACAAAAACAAAGCATGGGAATGATGTAACTAGATTTAGTAACTTTAGTTATAAGCATGAATTTATTGATACTAGTAGGTTACTAACCATAAGAGTGTGAGAAATTCAAAAAAGAACAAAACAGTTTTATAGAAATAGCTAATAGCTACTTCCGCAGGGAGACTTCTCAGAAATAATATAATACTTCATGTAAACCAGCGTTTCAGTTGGGTTTTCTCACCATCATCAGGTACAATTGCATGATAACGTACCTAATTAATTTAAACAATCTAATCAAAAATATTAACACTTCTTTCTCTGAGTTCACAGATCACCCAAAGGTCATGGAAGGACCCAACAACTACCGTACGTTAAAACATGGCATCCCTGGTGAGAAAACCTCCAAATAATAATTTCCAAAGTTTCAATTACCAAACATATTCAAACATATCCATCGTCAGAACAATTATATCAACATTGTTATAAATTGCTAATTCAAATTCAATTTAAATTCAAAATGTCTTTTTATTTATTACAAGAAATAAGATACAAATTACAATTGAAATGGTGGCTGTTTATATCTAACCACCTTGGAAATAGAATTAAAATGAAAACCTTGTAATTTACGTAGCTACGTACTAGTAATAATAAAAATTTAAAAAATCTATATAGATACTATAATGTAGCTTGACACACCTAAAAATATGTAGCAACTGAGAACTCTATGTTTTAAGTTTTGACTTCTTGACGAATCTACGGACGGGCTTGCCTTGATGCTATGGGGTATCGCATTATATACCTTGGTCGCATTATATGTGAATGAATGCTAAAAAGCAGCGGTGCTGTGCCTGGCAATATGATACAGGCCACGATGGCGTGTAATGCTATTAAGTACATTTAAACCCTATGACAACTTATCAAGAAGATACGTGGATTCTTGGGACAACTCAATTTTAAACCCTAAACATGGGAGACATAGTTCATACCTTTCGGAAAAATTTAGCCATTTGGATCTCTCAAAATAATTTGATATGTGGTCAAACTTACGAAGTCCGTATGAAAATCTAATGCAGGAGTTTTAAATTCTTTGAAGGATGATTTTATTTTTTTGGGTGAGAAAAGACCAATAGACTACATCGGCATAACCCAAATGTGACAGAATAAGGCTATCACACAATTTTAATCTTACATCGGTCGAAAGAATATTCCTGTAAATATAAAGATGTTTCAACTAGCAATTAATTTTTAGTATTGGTAGCAGTTATTCAAGTAGAGACAGAAATTGATTTTATTCTCAATAGATTCTCTATCACGACCAAAAATTAGAAGCTTGGTTTTATTATTGTTTAAAAGTAGACCATGTGCCAAAGAAACTTTAGAAATAATTTCGAAATCATTATTAATAGGACCGCATGCTGTGTGCAGATCTTCCTTTGCAAATAAGCAGTAAAGTTGCACGTCGTCGGCATATTTTAAATAACTATTCATAAATTGAATTGCCCCGGGGCCCAAGCCAAAATAGCGCAGTTTCTTTAATGATAAGCCATGATCCAGCGTATCGAATGCCTTGCTATAATCCAGGTGAATTAAATAACTATTTTTCGAACTATCCTGAGTTCTAAGCAAGTCATCCGACACATTCAACAGGACAGTAACGGTACTGTGGCCGGAGCGAAATCCAGACTGCGTGGTAAGTATTATGTGGCGGCTAAATAAATATGTTTTAAGTTGATTGTTAATAATCTTTTACAGAACTTTTGACGAACACAAAGTATACTTATTGGTCGGAAATCAGAAGTAGAATTCGGTTTGCTGATTTTTTTCCCTTGTATTACACTATCATGCTTCCAGATAGTTGGAAACTTGTTTGTCAAAATACATTGATTCATTATAAAAGTAACATGAGGTATAAGGCAAGGAATAAAAAGACTCAGCATCTTCATGTCAAAGCCATCCACCCCCTCAACATTGCTCCTCTTGATCAGTGCAATAATCTGCTCAACTTGTCGTTCAGTTACTTTGGTTAAAGAAAATCTATTAAGCACGTTTACATGCAACCCTTCTTGAAATGACTGCAATAAGACATTTCCATCAGCAACCGTGGAATCTGGAACACTATCTATAAAGAAATTATTGAAGACCTCAGCATTTTCTATATTATGAGCTGAGTAGCTCGGATTAGAATTAATATTTAAATACGAAAGCGTTTGCCAAAATCGCTTAGGGTCAGTCTAAAATTTGTGGTTTAAAAGGGCGCTCTTTCATTTCGCACTGCAGTGGTGACATAATTTATAAGTGTTTTATAGTAACCAGCCTCCGTTTTGGTTCTTTTGTATTTACTAAGAGCCTTTCTTCTCACTTTAATAAGCACTTTCAGATTGGGTGTCAACCAAGGGGCAGGTGCTTTAGTAAACCTAGATGTCTAAAGGGGAATATGTGTATCACATAATGTATTAATTTTGGCATTTAAAACGTCACTATACCGATAAATCAAATCCCATGTTATGCTTTCTAGGTTAAGGATAAAGAGGTCATAAATAAATGAACTACAATCACGATATGTGCGAATCTCAACTTCACGTCGTTGTTTTACGATTTCTATGTTACAAGATACGAGGCAATGATTAGAAATATTGCCCATGTCAACAACATGGCAATCACCAACTTAATCCGGTGCAGATGTGATAATAAGGTCTATTAAAGTCCGGGAGGTATTAGTTAAATCCGTACCGATATACTAGACAAAACAGTTTGTTTTGAAAGAGTAGACAATTTGATTCAAACTGGTCCTTACGATTTAATTGAGAAAAACCCGTTATCAAATATAGCAGAAGTAAAAAGTACCTTAAAACAGTGTAAGAAGCTTGTGACCGATAAACTAAAATTTAAACTAACACATAGTAACCTACACTTATCTAAACTGTATTGCCTTCCCAAAACCCATAATCCTGGGAAGTCCATGAGACCTATTGTTTCAGCTGTTGGAACTCCAACGTACAATATTTCAAAATGGTTAGTAGTAGAATTCAGCAAATATCTCTTAGAATAACTTTGAGGTTACTAACTCGTTAGAATTCTTAGATAATATTAAGAATGTTCGCTTAAAAAAAGGTTAAATTTTAATATCTTTCTATGTAAGCTCATTGTTTCCTGGTGTACCCATACCAATAGTTTTTTGCTTCTCACAAAATTATATATGAATCAAATTTTTTTTCAGTTCAGCAATAAATATTATAAACAACTTGAGAGAACTGCGATGGGCAATTGCTTATCTCCGTTCCTTGTAAATTTGTTTATGGGTTATTAGGATTAGAAACCCAATTCAAAAAAGAACTCAAGTATCTCCCAAGGGTGTGGTATAGATACGTAAACGACATATTTGCTATTTTGGATACTAAAACAGAAAATTTAGACACTTCCTTAGAAACATTAAACAACAAAATATCCTTCCATTAATTTTACGTACGAAAAAGAGGTCAATGGGCAATTAACTTTTCTCGATGCGTTAGTTATTAGAAATAACGATAAATTAGAATTTGATAAGGAAATTTACTAATACTGACCCGCAAAATGTCGGCATTTCATTTCTTAACGCACAGGTTAGTCAATTTTCCATTAAGTAAAGAACGTTTTAACAATGAAATGAATCGGATTAAACATATAGCTAAAAGTAAAGGATATAACGTTATTTTGTACATAAATTAGTAAGTAGACATAAGCATAAGAAACTATTAAAAGATGCCACTACTCTTCAAGCACCTGAGGCTCCCAATAAGTTCATAGTACTTCCATATAATCCCAGATATACGAGAGGTCTAGAAAAAGTATTTGTAGGCTACAAAACGGTGAACAGTTTGAAAAATCTTCTTGGAAACCCTAAAGACAAAGTCGACTATGAAATTATCTGTAATGACTGCGATCTAAAATATGTTAGGCAAACTAAACGGTCCATTAACATTCGTTTTAAAGAACACATGATACATTTAAGATACGGAATAACAGAAAACTCAAGCGTTGCTCAACATGCTTTGGAAAACAATCACCATATAGGAATAAATAATCTTAAGTTAATTAAAAATGTATCTAATAATAGGTTATTGGATGCATTTGAGAGTATAGAAATAGTTAAATGTAATAAGAAAACACTAAATAAATACAGAGGGCTTATTCCCTATAGTCCCCTCTATTGCTTACTTGAGAACGGTGCAACCAAGTGTGACCACATTAACATATAAATAGTCTTGGTTAGAATAAGTTACTTTAGTTTATATCATCTGCTGATGATGTTAACTTGGTTAGTGAAACGCGCGTCCAATACGTCAAAAGTTGTGGTGTAGTGTGATTAGAACTCTCGTATTTTGATCTATCTTCCACTAGAGGTTCTTGTGTTAGGACTTAACATTTATTTTTAGTGGACAGCGCTTGGTTGTACGAGATCGATCTATAGACTAGATAGACTGCTACCTAAAAAGGATTGACATTTAGACTTCAAAACCAATGTATGAATAATGAAAATAGCAGCTACAAAGTTCAGTTTGATTTGTTACATTATTCATATTCGTGTGAATAATAATATATCGTTAAAGAAGCTTTAATGATATATTAATATCCACACAAATATGAATAATGTAACAAATGTTAATGTCAGAAATATGCATTTCACAAATTTTGAAATACCATCCAGGGTCCACGGTTGTCGACTAAAAACTAAACTAAAACTGATTCAATTTCAAACCGGTCGGTGAAGCTTGGTTGTGCTCGATCGGGCGTTATTGATGCTATGTAACATGCAATTTAAAATACTGATGATATAATTTGCTTTATTTTTAATCATTATTTGACGACAAGTCCTATTTATACATATATATAATATCATAAGAGAGCAAATTTTATCGAATAAATGATTCAATTATTATGAAAGTTTGTTGCTAGGCAATTCGGTGAATCTACAAGAATGTAGCAATAAACTTGAAAAAAAGGAGAAATTTTTGATAACAAGATGATATTGGACATGACTATTGCACAAGAAAAAACAAAAATAAACAAAAAGTTGAGTCGTTTTGCCAGTCAAAAAACATTTTGACAATAAGTCACGGTTTTTATTAGTACTGGTGAAAGATAACGATATTCCAGCCAAAAGTAAAAGTAAATGTGTATCCATGAGCGGATCAGATCCGTACCAAAACGCAACGGTCGATTCTAACCTGCTTCTAATTATAGAATCAATTTGAAATGTTGCAAATGTATGTAATTCTAGTGATAATATAATAATTTGTTACTACGGAGCTGATCTGATCATGTAATTTGGATAAAAATTGGTACCATCTATGATGTATGTTGTTGCCAGAAGTTTGGCAACAGCGGTTGGACCTCCCAACAGCTGATTAGAATCCAGCGCCAGGCAATGTGTAATAGCATCGCATGACAACCGTCGCAATATTTTATCCGTATTCCAAGTGTTTATGAAAAAAAGCCTTTAGTGACTTCCCTTTTTTTCAATATTAAGAGTAATAACTCTACAATACAAAACAAGACACCATCGAGCAGATCTAATCAGCTCGATAGTACCAAAGCGGAAAAGTAAAATTTGTTTTACGCAAATAAATTTTATGTTATTTTGTTTGTTGTAAAAATTTGCCGCTTCACCTATAAAGTGCGCTAGCTAAGCGGCACGGAAAATTAATCGAGGATTTAGTAAATTTCGCACTGGTCCACTTGTAATTGGGATGTGCCTAGAGTCTCCCTGCACTTGCCTCTAGAAGGTTCTAGCTATTTCCAGTGGTGCCTATACATTTCGAGCATTGGTTTTCATTTCTATATAAATGCGTTGCGTTGAATTTAAATTATTATTTCGAAGTAACAATGGCGAGCAATAAAGGAAAAACAATTCGAAGCAGTGCACGTAAAGTTATTGCGAGCGTAATAGAGGCCTGTACTAGAGAAGCTGAAAATAATAGTTTGACTATTCCAATTCAAAATCGAACAGAACGCGCTGCATTTTACACTGGTGTTTCGGAAAATAGTGTAAGAAAAATTCAAAGAGAACATAATGATCGCTCATATTCTACTTCATCTTTAAAATCTCCTGGTAAAAAAAGACCCCGATTATCATACAAAGATAAAATTGACGATGGTGATTTTCAAGTAATTCGACGAACAATAGAGGATCTTTATATAAACTTGAAGAAGATTCCGACCTGCAAACCCCTACTTTGTGCTGTAAAGAACAAAATAGATTTTCCGTACGGGTATAAAACCTTAAATCGGCTTTTACGATCAAATGGTTTTGTTTGGCGCAAGTGCCAAAATAAACGAAAATTGCTCATCGAGAGACCAAATATATTTCACTGGCGGGTCAAATATCTATCAACTGTAAGGCAATATAGGCAAGAAGGGCGCAATATTGTGTATCTAGACGAAACCTGGGTAGATAATGATTATGACAGTGAACAAATGCTGGCAAAGTGAAAGTGTTACAGGTGTTGCTCAGGGAATCTGCTCTAGTAGTCGCTTTATTATAGTTCATGGTGGTTCAGAAGCCGAATTTGTTCCAAGTGCTGCTTTAGTTTTTCACTCGGGACTAACAACTGGAGACTATCATGGACAGATGTATAGAGATAATTTTGAAAAGTGGTTGCCCGAGAAGCTTCTACCCAACATTCCTCCCAAATCAGTCGTGGTAATGGATAATGCGTCTTATCATTCTCACGTAGAAGATAAAGTGCCAACTAAATACCCTACAAAAGCTCATATGATATCGTGGGTTAAATCGAACAATCTTGTATGTGATCCAACATGGAGAAAATATCAATTATATGAAGTAATATCAGCTAACAAGCCTAGAGAAAAAAAGTATAAACTTGACGGTCTTTTACGTAACCTCGGTCATACACCTTTAAGGCTGCCTCCTTATATGTGCGACCTCAACTCTATTGAACTTGCATGGGCAGGAGTAAAAAAATAGATTCGAGAGCGCAACACCGGTGAACTTTCAATTAAAGATTTAAATAAAATAACATTAGAAGTGATTGACTCAATATCGGCTAAAAATTGGAAATCGTATGTTAAACATGTTCGTTCTATTGAAGATAAATACTGGGAGGTAGATGGCAAAATTGAAAACGTTATTGATGATTTAGTTATCACACTGGGATCTTCAAGTAGTGACGACTTCAGAGGAAGACAACGATTTAGAAGAAATCGAACCATTAGAATCACAGTCGTCAGCCTCAAAAATGGCTTAGTTTTTTTCATATATTTTGTAAAATTGCTCATAAAGTAGCTGTCAATAAACTGCTTCAAAATAATTAATTTTCTGTTCAATACCAGGTGTCATAAATATCTAATATTGCAATTAATATTTGAAAAACTACAGAACCCATATTTTTCCAAAATTAACACATCAATGTAGTAATAGTAGGGGAGCCAGTACTGATTCCAGTAAACAAGATTTATCAACATTTTAACTTATACAGTTCGACTTTGGGCTATTCGGGTATGCCAAAAGTGACCGTTTGTCTCCGTCTGTCATATTACTTTGTACAGGGGGCGTCATTGTGAAGTACTATACAGGGCGTTTCCTAATTGCGTGCTAATGTTAAAGGGGGGTGATTCTTGGACCTTTTTAAAAAAAAAAGTTTAATATGAACCTAAAAGTCTTAATTCTGGAGATACAGGGTTTTAAAAAAACATTTTTTTTAATCCTACTTCTGATGCTGTTATTGATAAATAATAGTGTGAAATTTGATCTTTTATGCATAAAATTTCTTTTTAAACTATACCATCCTGTATCTCAAAAGTTAAGACTTTTAGGACAGAAAAACAGCCCCTTTAACATCACCACGCAATTAGGAAACGCCCTGTATAGTACTTCACAATGGCGGCCCCTGTATAAAGTAGTATGACTAACGGAGACAGACGGCCACTTTTGGCATACCCGAGTAGCCCAAAGTCGAATTGCATAAATTAAAATTTTGATAAATCTCGTTCACTGGATCTGATGCTGGCTGCCCTTGTAAAATCTGGACTTGTAAATCGTGTATCACTATACTGAGTGGTCCAATAAAACTGGAAGTAGGCAGTAGCCCGGGAACCGTTAATAACAGAAGTCAAGAAAAAATATATATGTAGGTAAATCGATCAAGAAAAAGCAAAATTAAATCATTCTAAAATTCGAAAGTTCGCCGTTTTTGCAACACAAAAGAGCTATAGAAGTGGGGTACACGAAAGAAAACAGACAAATATAGATAAAGATTCATTAAGTATAGTTACATTTTTTAATTATCTGAAGTGCGTATAGTCAAAAAGGAGTGCCATATTATTTAAAGAACGACGGGACACCACTGGTTTAAAGATATTTCTTGGCCGACCTTCCTAAACCGATTGACTCCGCCCGGTTTTCTTTCATGTCCCGCACTTTACTTATTTCAACAAACAAAAATATTTTTGTTTTAAAACTTTTAATAGGATTACTTAGAAGAAACAAACTGGGGAACATGTCAGATTTCTTCTATCTCTTTGTATATAAATAATTTTTCAATTGTACGAGGCAGTTCTTGGGAATACAAGAGGCTCTTAAAAATGCCAATATTTCCATAATGCTTAGCTTTTTTAAAAAAGAGTAAATGTATTTACTTTGTTTGCTTCCATAAGCAATATTTCCTTTGTATAGAATTAATCTAAAAAAAAATAAAACTTTAATTTTCTTTAAAAGCGCTAAATGTTAGCAAATAATCTATGAATATTTTTAAAAAATTATCATATTAGCAGACAAGCCTCAACTTGAGAAATCCTTTGACCTAACATACGTTTACGGGAAGGACTGTTTGCCAAAACAATTTTTTTTGTTTGGAACACTAACACGAGTTGCCATGCGTATTCCATTATAATTGAGAAAACAAAATACGGATTATAGATGTATGCTTGGAAGCTCATTGCATCCGGTTGACCGTGATATGTCGTGTTAAACAATTAGGTCAGGTAATCATCAAAAGGAAAAATTTAATACGTGCTCTAAACGAATGTAACGAAGCGTGCAATACAACGTGAGGTTAATCGATATTGTTCTATTATATTGAAATTGTCTGTTTGCTAATTAAATTTATCGCCACTTTGGCATGGGAGATTAGCGCATGGGAAAGATGCAATTTCTTTAACTTGAAACAGGTAAGAAATGTGGTGTTTTCGGTTCTGAAAATGTTTAACTTCCTATTGCAAAAAAAAAACTTCCCAAGTTATGATTTTTTTCCACTTGTAAGGAATAGTGCAGTGTGACCCAATTTAGTTCAGAACATAGTCACAGTATTTATGTGTTACATATACTGTCTTTTCAAACATTTTCATTATGCGCCATTTTTTTCCATCAGATTGGATTCCTACCAATATTTTACCAGTTTCTTTGGATCTGTGCGACACTTGACTTTTGAGCATAATTTAAAATAATTTCAGTAAGTACCTTTTACATTGACACATACAGCCATTTTGTTACGTTATGTTAAATTCATACCAGTTTATCCCATTCTTACATTTAGTTTTTCTGCAAAATTTAAAGTCAGTTGAACAATATTTGTTTACGTCATTTTAAAAAAATTCTATTTAGCCGCCATTTTGTTCCTCCATAAATTCCTACCACAACTTTACTGGTTTATCTCTATATCACACTTTATTCTTGCACAAAAATTAAAATTAATTTAATAAGTAGTATTTTCAGGCTGATTTTTTAAATATTTTATTAGGGCGGTATTTTTTTTTGCTATCTTGGATTCATATCAAAACGTTACCAGTCCATTCCTATGTACTCTTTGATTTTTGAGCAGAATTTGAGATAAATTGGATAATTACTTTTTCTAGTAGACATAAAACTTTTTTACAATTGTTTCGCCATATTGGATTACCAAAATATTATCTGGTGCCCATATGACCTCCATTTTTGAAGTCTAAGCTACGCCACGAACTGACAGACAGACAAACAGACCGACAGACGGACCGATGGAACTGACAAAACATAAAGGGAGGCTAAAACGTGAAGGTCTTGAATTAGAACCACAATTTTATTAGTTACTACATATTCTATAATTAGTTAAAGCACACAATTTGAAATCAATCTATTAAGCAGTTTTTCAGGCTGAATTTAAAATTATTTAAGCCCCCATTTTGTCCCGCTAACTTGGATTCATACCAAAATTTTACCAGTTGATTCGAACATAATACCTTGATGTATGTGCAAAATTTGGGATAAACCACTAGGCCGTCATTTTATTTCGCCATATTGAATTTTTATCAAAATATTACCTGGTCATCCCCATCTCAATATTCTTATCCCCTTAACTTTTTATCAAAATTTTAAGTCAATTGTGTAAGTAGTCTTTAAACTATGCCGCGAACTGACAAACAGGCAGACAGATCGACAGACGGACCGATGGAATTGATACAACATATTCTTTGGCATATATGGTCGCTAAGACATAAAGATATGTCAAACCTTAGAGGGTAATTTTTTCACGATTACCAATCATTTTATTTGGTCGCCATTTTGTTCAATCATCTTGAATTAGTACCACATTTACAAGTTAATTCCTATACCAAAATTAGTTATTTTAAAATCAATACATTAAGCGGTTTTTCAGGCTGAATTTTTAAATATTTTATTAAGCCACCATTTTGTTCCGCCACCTTGGATTCGTACTAAAATGTTACCAGTTGATCACAACATAATATTTGATATTTGTGCAAAATTTGAGATAAGCGGAATAAATAGTTTTTTAATAATAATTTTTTCTAACATTTCACTAAGCTGCCTTTTTGTTTCGCCATATTGGCTTGTTACCAAAATGTTACCAGGTCATCCCCATATAACCTTTAATTTTTGAGCAAAATTTAAAGTCAATCGGGTAAGTAGTTTTTTAGCTATGCCGCAAACAGACAGACCGACGAAATTGAGAATACGTCTTCTTCGGAATCTAGGGGCCCTGAAACCTAAAGATCTGAAAAAATCTTGGAAGGTGATTCTTTACCATTAAAATACTTCGCTTTTACTAGGGAAGTAACAAATACTAATATCAACTTTGTTACTTGCAAAATACAGTTCAGTAGTTAATAGTCAGGTTCCTTCAAATTAATTTGCTATCTAAAATAGTGAACGATTCAAAAATTAAATTACCTTCAAATCAATGACAAATGTAGCGGAAGCTTGTAATGAACATGAATTAAACGTGTAATTTCTGTGCAAATAGGAACAAACCGGAGATGGGAAAATAATGTTTGTTAATGTTATGTTCATCTATTGGGATTAATATCGCCGAATTAAAATTGCTCACAACAGGACGACGCGACGAAGCTGAGCTTCCGGACTTTTCGTCATATTAATATTTTAAAATGTACTTTGATTTGGATTTATTTATCAGTTCGGATGGTCGACATAGATTTTCAACTTTTTTTTTTAACCCCGTAAGTAAGAATAACCCATAAAATTCATAAGAATAACCCCGAAAAATCCAAAAACTTCTGCAAAAAAATCGGTAAATTCACCTTTGGCCACAACTTCTCTCGTACAGATTTCCACTACTTTACCGAATATTTAATTAACCATTCTATTAGGTCGCCATTTTGTTTTACCATATAAAATGCATGCACTAAAAATTAACCAATCTATCCATTTTAGATAAATTTATAATTAACGGCATCGCTCTAACCAATTGCTCTATCATACCACTGATAAGCAATTCGTTAGAACTTGAATATATTCAAACTCTCTAGTATCATAACCATTTTTGATCCTGCCAAATATTCTAACCTTATGGCGCGGCGTTCCTGACTGGACGTCAAATCTGACATCGCTATTAGGTACCGTCCATATTAGTAAATTTATAGTTTTTACGTTTTTATTTATGCCCGTATAAGCCAACTTTTAAATAGAAGTATTTTATCAGTTTATTTTTAAACTGCGAAATATATTTTTAGATATATTTATAATTAACAGCAAAAGATATGGTACGAGCGGGGATCGAACCCGCACCTCTGGATTACTAGTCCATCCCTCTAACCAATTGCGCTATAGTACCACTGATAAGCAATTCGTTAGAACTTGTACATATTCAAACCCTCTAAAATAATCAGCAAACAAATGACAAAATTGGCAAAGCAACAAGTTGCCGTGCGATTGCGATAATTTACAATCTTGGGAAAAGCTAAATCACCTGTCTTTTTATTTTTTACAAATTTCCAGAAGTTCTTAGAATTAAAGTTCATTTCATTTTCAATACTGGCAATATAATCACTGGCAGAAGTTAGTAGCCATGTTCTTTCTGCTTGACCTGACCTAGACCGAATGAAGCAGTAAAATTTAAATAGTACTAACCAAGACTTATATGTTGCACACAGCTCCGAACTAAGGGTTTTGTTTTAATATTGAGCTTTCTCTATCTAATTCCCGACAAGAAAAGGCGGAAAACTGTGGAAGTAACGAACAGCATCAGTGAGATGTCCCAAGTTAGGATTCGTTCGCTTAGTTGAATCCTGGTGTTTAGCTCGCCTGTATGATTATTTATTTAATTTTTTCTTAAGGATGAAAACATAAAAAGCAATATTGAGATCTGAAAACCCAAAAATCGGACATAGTACGGCTTCTCAAAGGAACTGCCAGTGATTATATTGCCAGTATTGAAAATGAAATAAACTTTAATTCTAAGAACTTCTGGAAATTTGTAAAAAATAAAAAGAAAGGTGATTTGGCTTTTCCCAAGCTTGTAAATTATCGCAATCGCAAGGCAACTTGTTGCTTTGCCAAATTTGTCAATTGTTTGCTGATTATTTTAGAGGGCTTTACGAGCAACATCCTCCTGTCGATCGTCCTGCTGCTATTTTAGGTGAAAATAAATTGTCAATAACTAAAAATCAGATATCTAATACTATTCTTGAATTGGAGCCTGAAAAATAAAAAAGGGCCTGGGCCAACGCATTTATAAAGAACACAAGTGTTCAACTGATTAAGCCTCTGCATCATATTTTCAATTTATCTTTAAATAATGGATTCTTCCCTTCTAAATGGAAGGTATCCTATATAATACTTCTTCCGAAAAGTGGTGATACGCATAATGTAAAAAATTATAGGCCTATTAGTAAATTATGTATATGCGGCAAAATATTCGAAAAAATTATCCACGAATCCATTCTTACTACAGTAATGGATATAATGATAATTTTGTTCATAAATTAGTAAATAGACATAAGTATAAGAAAATATTAAAAGATGCCACCACTCTTCAAGCACCTGAGGCTCCCAATAAGTTCATAGTAATCCCGTATGATCCCAGATATACGAGAGGTCTAGAAAAACGATTAAAAAAAGGAAGGTTTTAGAGAAGCCTACAAAACAGAACAGGAGAACAGTTTAAAAAATCTCCTCCAAAGTCGACTTGAAGGAGAGGAGTGTCACCTATGAAATTAGCTGTAATAACTGCAATCTAAAATATGTTAGGCAGACTAAACGCTCTTTAAAACATTCGTTTTAAAGAACACATGGCACATTTAAGATACAGAAGAACAGAAAAGTCAAGCGTTGCCCAACATGCTTTGGAAAACAATCACCAAATAGGAATAAATAATCTTAAGTTGATTAAAAATGTATCCAATAATAGATTATTGGATGCATTTGAGAGTATAGAAATAGTTAAATGTGGTAACAAAGCATTACATAAAGACAGAGGGCCTATTCCCTATAGCCCCCTCTATTGTTTACTTGACAACGGTGCAGTCGGGTGTGACCACATTTACCTATAAATATTCTTGATTAGGATAAGTTACTTTAGTTTATATTATCTGCTGATGATGCTAACTTGGTTAGTGAAACGCGCGTCCAGAATGTAACAAGTTGTGGTGTAGTGTGGTTAGAACTCTTGTATTTTGATTATAATATACTAATAAAGCGCCTTGCTGAGGTGGGTGTATTCAATGACTTACTGGGGTAGATCTGGTCGTATCTCACGAATAGAGACCAAATTGTTTCGGTTGAGGGATTTTTATCCCAACCACTTCCTCAGGTGTTCCACAGGGCAGCCACCTTGGTCCTCTGTTCTTTACTATCTACATAAACGAGATAAACACTCTTTTTCTTATTCGAATTTCCTGCTTTTTTTACAAAATGATCTAAATGCTTTAGTACAATATTGTGGTAATAATAGCCTGTTCCTAAATTTTGACGGATGTGTGTCAATATCATTCACCAGAAACAAAAATATCTTTATATTTAATTACACCGTTCAAGAAAGTCAAATAAAACCAGTTCAGGAAATTCGAGATCTGGGAGTTATCATAGACTCTAAAATGTTATTTAGATCTCACGTGGAATTCGTTGTAAATAATTGTAATCGGCTTTTCGAATTTATAATTCGAGATAATTATAATTTTACTAACCCAATAACAATAAACCCAATAAATTTTGCGTCAGCTGTTTGGAACCTTTTATATGCAGTATACAGACAAAGGCTTGAGAGCGTACAAAATAAATTTTTAAGATTTTTATCACGTAAGACCGACGTCACCACTGTAAATAGCAATTACAGTCCAATTCGCAAAACTTTTTCTATTTAACTTTACATGATAAAAAAAGGTTTCTGATCTCTTAATAGTATATAAAATTATTAGTGGGCACATTGATTCTCCCGTTCTTGCTTCAAAAATAATTTATAAAATACCTGCTCGTGACTTAAGAACTCAAAGTACTTCTCACAATCCATTTAGGAACTCAAACTCCGGGCAAAACTCTTCCGTTTGTAGAATTAGCAACAGTTCTAATAAAGTATGTGAGAGCGGCAGGGGCGTGCGGTGAAATTTTAAGAAAGGGAAGCAATTTTTAGAAACTTTCCTATTTGTAAGGTAATTCAATTCTTCGATCATTTTTTGAAAATTCGTCAATGACGTCATCATAAAAACGTCGATGCTCCGACATATTTTGGAGAAGTTTATTTTCAATGGACAACAGCGATGTATGCAAAAGTCTCTCCGGCCCCGTTGAATTTCTCACGAATTTTTTTTTACCTTTAAGTGTTGAAAAATTGCGTTCTACTGATGAACTTGTGGCAGGTATTGTCAATACTAATTCACACAATTTCAACACTTCGGTATAGGGATCTTCCAGCTCCTTGCCTTTTAAAAATTGCATTAGTTCCTTAACGTTATCTTTTTCGCTAATGTCATCAGTTTCGTAAATCACTTTTAGTTTAGATCGCAGTAACACTCGGTCGAAGAACTGACCACAATGAAGAAGAAGAGATTTAAACGCATCTTCTGGAAAAGTTTTTCCTTTAAATGCATCAAAATTGCAGAGCTCGAGGAATTTAAAATCATTTAAACCGTTAAATCTATAGTTTATTTGTTGCTCAATTTCATCGATTATTTCATAAAAGAGGCGTCTGTATGATGTTTGAACATCTCCTACGTTGTCTGTTCGAAGACGCTTGGCTTGTGGCTCTACATTTTACGTCATGGTTTTCTCCCAAAATAGGTCAAAATCATCTCTTTTTTGGCTTATCATGGACTTAAAATCATCCACTTTTTTTAGGCAAAAAGCAATATCATTTGTTTTAGTTTGTAATATATTAAAAACATTGTCCGAAAATGGAAATATTTCTGAAAATATGTTCAAAAAATAATTAAAATTAAAATCTCGTTTCAAACAGTCCAAAAACCCCCTCGAACTATTTATTGCTTCTGGGTCTTACGTTTCATTATTTTCTATTATATTTTCAAATAGTTCAATCAGTGATTCACGATTTTCAGATACTGTTAAGACAAGTCTTCCATTATAGTTCCACCTAGTAGGAGCTACTTTGGGCAATCGTTTGTGGACAATGGAGTCCAAAGCTTTTGTACGTTTTGTTGACTTGGAAAAAAAAAAGCAGGCATGCCACTTAAAGTAACGAAAAATACTTTACACCCTTTAATGTGATTGATGGACTGGGTTAAAACTAAATTTAATTTAAGAGCAAAACAATGGACAAACCCAGCACTTGGAAAAGTTTCTCGAACTTAAGCTTGCAGACCCACTAATTGTCCTGCCATCACTGCAGCTCCATCATAGCTTTGAGCAACTAATTTTTTCTCTCCATTAATTTCTTTAGTAACGTTATAAACTACGGTATATAATGCATCTGCTGTGCGATTTTCGGACTCATTCTTAAAACCTAAAAATCGCTCTCGCTTGAAACATAGCGTATTACTATAGATAATTGGCTAAAATTAGTGATATCAGTTGTTTCGTCCAGAATAATAGCAATGAATCGCACCTCGCCAATCTCCTGCTTAATTCTTTTTAGAATAGTGGTTGCAACAGCGGAAATTAAATCATTTTGGATGTGATTCGACGTTCCGCGAAAAACGCTAGACTGCTCTAAATGATTTTTTAAGCAATCATCGTATTCAGCCATTAAACTAAGTAAATCTTGAAAATTTCCTCTATTTGAAGAAACCCTTGTTTCGTCATGACCTCTAAATCCCAATTCGTGCTGTCCGAGAAAACAAACAACATCGATAAGTCCTCTTAATATTTGCCCGTTTTTATCCACTAGGTCATTGTGTTGGCGGTGACTAATTTCCAACTGTTTATTAAGGGCGTGTTCAATTCTGGTTTTGCAGAAAAAAGTAAACATGGCCAACAAAATAATTTACTTATATTTTCACACCCTGTTAGCCATTTAAATTGTTCGTATTGTTTTTCCGGATAAAAATGTCTAATACAGTTTTTCATTTTTGTGGTTAAATTTTTCATAGGCGGTTTTGTCCTTCCTTTGGAAATTATTTGAAGCTTATCAGATATTGTCTTCCATATCGCATAGCCGCATCGCACCGGATAGCCGTTCAAACAAAGAACCTACTCCACCGATAGCTTCCGCCCTTTTTTAAAGCACGCGACTGAAATGCAAAAATTGCAAACAGCCCGTGGAAAGTTCAATAACCTCTGGCTCGATTCACAGGCAATCAAGCATACAGGACTTGGCTGCAGAGAAGCTAGCGGCCCGCATAGGTTCTATTCGATTTGGTGGCTCGGTCGGAGTCAAGGCCGCATTTATTATGGGCTTGATAATTAAGATAATATTTTAGCATTTTTAATATAAACTTGTTAATGGTTTCCTATTTCAAAAATTATATTTTAGAGGATCTTTTGTAATTTTTTTTGGGGAAGCACTGCTTCCCTTGCTTCCATGGACTGCACGCCCCTGGAGAGCGGTGAAGTGTTTGATATGTCCTTGGTTAGGTACAAAAATTTTTTGAAATTTTTATTGCGATAATATTTTTTGTATTAATTTTGTGTCATTTATGATTGTAGCCACATTTTCCCACTAACTTGTAATGTATACCGTAAATACTTAGTGGAATTTGTCTGTTGTATTTTTATCTTCCAATAAATAAATAAACTGCTTGTTGTAGTTTTTGATGATGACATTAAAACAAATGGGCTTTCTCTACGACTAACTAAACAGGATCTAAAAAAGGTAGTAAAAAGGGCTTTAGACTCAAAATGGATTATTGAAATGGAATTTATTGATAGACCTAAATAAATGGTTAAAATATTTTTTAAATTGTCAGGAAACTTCGCTGAAGATATGGTGGTCTCACATCAAACGTGCTCGAGCTGGAATCCTGAATGGATCTCTTAAAAATATTTTGCCAGTACTCAATTACGATTAAACTAATTTACAAGACAATCCAAACAAAATGAAAATTATAGTTCATCGTAACTGCAAGTATTCAGAACACAAAAAGGCTTAGTCAAAATTTCAATATTCAGTTATGTTTGCTGGATCTGCCAGTGGACATGCTCTTTTTACATACTGTATCAATCTCCGACGAACTTATATCATTCCTGGATGAAGGGAGGTCTGAAAAATGTCAGATACTCTGGATGATTACAGGGTTCATTATTGGCATTTATTAGGATGGCATTGTTATACTTTAAAAAATTGAAACTATTATTGGCGAGAATCTCGCCAGCCACATACCGATTCATGTTCTTGAATTATGTATGGAAAATAACATTACATTTTTGCTATTGGCGTCAGAGAATACAGTTGATTTCGAATATTTTAGCCTACTAAACAAAGCGTGGCAGAGTCTGTTACAGGATTACAAAAGCAAATATCGCGTCTCCATTACGAAGCATGAAAAAATCGGAAAAAGATAAAAGCTGATTTTGCAGCCAGTGGAATATATGGATTAGATCCCTAACAAGTATTAAAACGCCTACCTCGGAAAAAAGATATTGGAACAAATACCGAAGTTTGGACCAACAAACTGAAACACATAGTAAAAGAAAACGAAAAAATACCGCTACAGATCTAAGAAAAAGTCTGTCTTCATTGGAAGATTTGATTGATTGAAAACAATTCATGGTCATTAAGTTGCATGGAGTTACCTTAAAACTGTCACAACTACCAAAAAGAACGGCCGCGGAGCGAATTCTATATTTAACGCCTCCCACAATTAAAAAAAAAACATATTATAAATGCAAAAATGGGCATTTTTTTTCAAACACACAGTAACACAAAAATTAAACAAGGTACATAATCTACAAAAATGCAAATCTGGCACAACTCTGTCTCGATATTTCAAACGATGATTTAAACCAGTAGAGCGCGATTGTAATTAAATCATTGATAGTTCGCCTCGTTACTTCACACTCAATTGGTGAGGTTATCATTGTGCCGCTGCAAATTGTTAAGAGTGTCCCAAAATCGAGGCCCCTGAGAGAAAATAGGATGCGCAAATAATTCAAAATATGGATAGGGAGTATTAAATGAGTACCACCAAAGTTTGTTTTTAAAAATTAAAAAACAATTTCTTGAGTTTTTAAAATGGCGGTAGTGACGTCATTCATATGTTTTTTCCAAGGGCATATCTATTTTTATGTACATTTGAAAAGCTGTTATTTTTTAAGTAACTTTATTTGAAACCAAACTTTCTAACTCTCTTAATTTAAAAGTTATCAACCACAACATTTGAAAATATATGAATATATATAAGAAATTTTGGTTAACCAAAAATCGAGTAGTCCATGGAAACCATGGAAATGAAGTGCTATTGTGAGTTAATAAAACTGAACTTAAGTCAGACACTTTCATTGTCCTTCGTTTGGATTTCCAAGTTTTAAAACTGATTACACAACTAAGAAACAATTAACAATTTAATGCCCAATAATAAATAGTTGATAAATTAATAGAAAAAAAAAGTAACTGAAAAAAACAATAACTAACCTAATTCATAATATTTACAATATGTCCCTATTCGACTTCCAAACATTTTTCTAGATTTTGCCTCACTTTTCTTACTTTGGTCTTTCTAAACATATCTCTGGTTAAACTGTAAAGCGCATTCCGGATTTTTTGTGTCAAATGTTTTATATCTGTAGATGGAGTTTTAAAAAATAATAAAATAAAATAATTTTTTTAGAGGGACCCATAAAAAACACAAAGGGCGTTAAATCTGATGACTTTGAAGGCCACTGCGTTAGACCATTAATTCATAATCACTATTCCTTATAGGTATTATCTCAGTATACCTTCACGACTGGGACATTTTTGGTCAACCAAATTTTTTTTTATTCTTGTGTATAATTTTAAAAATGTTGTCTTATAACTTTTGAATATACCCCTAATTTTATATAATATTTATGGAATAAAATTTTATATACAAATAGAAAAGTACTATTTAAATGCACGGGATCGAATAATGGATCATAATAGCTGTGTTAGTATGTTTTAAACTTTTTTTTAGCAAAATGTCCCCATAATGCACGCCTTGGCACAAAATACATAAATAATTTTAAATATTTATTGTTCCTTTTTGCAGCGGCCCTCCCCTTTTTATCCTGTGGCCCCCCCAATAGCCTGACTAAATATATTATACGATACGCTCATACAAACACAATATTTTTAACGAAATAAAATACTCAAACCACAACAACACTAAATATCTCTACTAGTAAGAATCCCAAATATAAGCTGACTCTTACCAAATTAAAACATAGAAAATATAAACAGTAATAATCGCTGTAACAATCCCGGTCTCTAATGCTTCATGTGAGCAAACTTTCTCTTGTTTCTTTTTGAGAAATAGAATTGGGAATGACAGACTATCAAACTTAGCTATTTTATCAATTTAGAAGTCATTGGTAAGAAACAAGAGTAATAGATTTTTCGCGGAAAATAAGATAAGAATAAATTTAACATTATGAATTGTTTTTTTTGTATTTTTTAATTAACGGTTTATATTATTCATGTTTATTTTTTATTAGTTTTAGTAATAATTCCACAACTGTACATTAAATAAAAGTGAACAAACAGGTCTCTTCAGATGTGTTTAATTAAGTTACTTTTGTATAAAATTTGTTATTTAATTCAAAAACCCAAAATAAATGTAGAAAATTCGTTTTAATTTTATTTACTGGCACATATTATTTGTTACAGTATCCATCATTAATGTAAAAAATCTTTAGTAGGAAAGTATGCTACTTTGACACACTAATGACAAACCCTGTTTATAGGCCTCTAGAACTATTTGTGCCTCCAACTGGCCCCCCAAAATGAATTTTCTGTCTACGTCCCTGTGTGCGACTACTAAAGTCGTTAGAAAGAAGTTTTACCGCCACTAACGCGGACGCGGACCAGTAACCTTCGAGGTCTTCAAAGGGGATTTTGGCGAACGTCAGCAAAACTTTTCTTTTCTGAACAAGAGTGGTAATCAAATGTACACTCGGAATTAAGGAAACAAACCGATTTGATGACTATATCGATGAAAATTTGAATAAAAAATTAAACCTACTTTAAAAAAAATATTACAAAGTTAAAAATAATATTGTAACGTTCCGTTGCTCGGAAATATCTGTTTCAAAGAATCGTCTTCGTTATAGAATATCCGGGCAGGATTGGCGATCCTTCTAGCGACTCACAAATGATTCCATTGCCTCAAAGGTGCCGCAGGGTTTTTCGTTTAAATATATATAAATTCTCAAAAATTTCCTGTGTAAAATATTCTTCTGACTTCAGTTTTGGTTTGTTGTTAATAATTTGTTATAATATCTTATTCAGGTGGTTAATATTGAGTTTTTTTCCAAATTTCGATATATAAATACAGTCGGTAATGCAGGATGCTATATTTCCTATTTGAAGGGCATCGATTTTCTGATAGACAACTGAAGGGTTGTTTTATTTCCGATATACCTTTGTGGCTGGGTAGACCTTTAAGCCCATCATTCCATATTTCCATGGAAATCTTTTGGTCATCTATGTAACTGATTTACAATTAAGTGAATTTGAGTGAGTTTTTTATATAATTCTAGTTTTCGTTAGAATTTTTATTTTATGAAATGTTGACTTTTCATAACCTCGAGTTAGAATGTGTTTGGTTCTAAAGCCCTTTTTTGTTTGTGTTTTGGGAACCCAGCTCGTCCTCCTATTCCTATTATTACTACTATAATTGCTATATTGATTAGTAATTACTAAGTAGTCAAGTTATTGTGCTGTTATCTCCTTGATTTGTTTATTTTTTAATGAGTTAGCGTTTGAAATTCGCAATTCATCAGTGGCCTATCGAGTTGATGTGGATGATTATAGAAGTTGCCACTCAGATGTTCATGGACTGAACGAGCTCGTGTGCACTTGAGAGACCCGTTCCCATAAGAGATTAGTTGGACAACCTCATAACAATTACCGTTGACTGAACCAACGCCCTAATCTTTGGTGCAAAGATGAAAAAGATAAGTTACCTTAATGTATGTGAATTTTAGTTTTTAAAACTAAAAGCACATTGTTTTAAACCATTTTTGTAAGTGAGAACAAACTCTAGTGGTTTTTTTGTACATAAACGTTTCGTCCTCATGTAAATAATTGCAATTATAAGAGGTTACCATTGGTATTTACCTTTTATTTACATGTTTTCTAAAAATAACATCACACACATTTTTTTAAAAGGAATTAAACATCTTTAACAGTTGAAATTTGTGTTAGTTAATTTTTTCAGCCTGTGGTATTTATATTAAAGGTTATTCATTGGATCGAGTTGTCAGCTGAGTCTATTTAAAATTATTTTTAATATACCATAAATGGCGCCCAAAATTTGACCAGTTTTGTTTGAATTGGATTCAACTGGCAAATGCAATATACAAAGCAACCGACACGTCGGTGAAAGGGTAAGGAAGGATCACCCCTATAAATAGCCATGACAGAGAGCTGCTGAGGTATACATGATGTATAATAAATTATTCCAATTATTCCATCTTGAAAATCTAACTTTATAAGGGCGGGGTAAAATTATTTCTTAATCACAAAAAATACATTTATATATTAGGTGTTTATAAGTATATATAAAAATAGTAAAATGTATATGTTCAATCTTGATCTATTAATTTGTGGCCGATTTCATAAAGTTAAATTTTCAACTGAGATGAAAGAATATTATTTTTTACTTTCGTGTACTTTTTTTTAAGTAGGTTTAATGTTTTTTTTTTTATTTCAACCTGTTTAGTTGTTTGTATAAAGATTTATGGTAAAGGTTAGCTTTAAGGTTTTTGAAGCCTAAACCTAGGTTAAAATTTTTACGTACCTAATAAAAGAAACAAGTAGCTGCTGGTCCATGTGATATAAAATTTACCAGAATCGCGCTATTAATATTACATAAAATCAGTAATATACACTGTCGAAAATTAAAATATTTAGTGAAATTGTCATTGAAAACCCTAAAGCCATATAAAACGATATCTTTATAATAGTCCCCTCTTTCCTTCTAGTCCCCCCCTCCCCCGCTATACATTTTACTCATTGATACAAGAAATGTTTTGTGTCAAGACTAAATATATTTAATATTTTCAACATTCATTAAGATTTATAATAACCGAAATAGCCCGATCAAAATATAGATCCCCTAGGGAGATATGTACATCAGGGTTCGGCTAAATTACTTTTTTGATTAATTACGCTTCATACACCAAATTTCAAGGCAATATATTATTATATTTCCAATTTATCGCTTAAAGTTTTAAGTAGCAAAAGATTCAAAATGGCTCATTCCGTCATTTTATTTTTTTTTAAACGCTTGCAATGGGACCACACCGACATTACCCTGAATACTTCCTGAAGATTTCATCCAAATTAGACAAAGCATCCCGGAGTAATACTAATACAACTTTAGAAGTTTTTAAACTCAAATTATGTTCTTACTCGCCAAATCCGACTCCACTAAATAATTCAGTTAGAAAGTAAATAACAAAGTAGGGTACTTCTCGACTTGTTTATGATAATGAATTTATTAACTATAATGGGCAGAGGAAAGGTAGCGATACTTTTTTCGGTAGGGATGAATTTTGCGTCCGAAGTAACACCCATAGGTAATAATTAGTTGAGGATATGGGAATAAGGAATAGTTTTAATTATATTTTGAGAAACTCATGTAGCGGGAGATACGTTTCAGTTATTGCTTTTAGCGAATATTCTAATTAATTAAGTAGATGTCTAAAGGTTTATGTACATTAGCAATAATATTGCGAGAGTGGATGGCAGCGTGTGTGTAAATATGCCTGAGAACAAACTCGACCATTTTTGTTTTCAACCGATGATGTCAGCAAGTAAAAACTTTATAATGTAAACATCTTGCATTATTTTTCAATTCACATTTTATTTCTAAACATATATATATATATATATATATATATATATATATATATATATATATATATATATATATATATATAGTATGGTGAATATTGGAATTACATGGGGTCTAATAGGTATCTCGGTTATTTTAAGTACTAGGGGGTTGAGACTTTTTAAATGGGGGATCATCCCTAGACACCTCCATGCGGTGTTGCCAGATTGTACACAATTTCTCTAAACCTAGACTTGGGAACGTCACACCCCGGTATGCTATAACAACTTGCATATCGCACAAATCATTATACCTGCTTTGCAATCATTCAAAACATGTTGATTTTTTCTAGATTTTGGTACGTGATACGATAATTTACACTAAATTAACTAATAAAAACATATAATTAAAACTGGTGTAAAACATATTAAGGGGAACTAGACTTGTAAAAATACAAAGTAAAAAATTATTCTAAACCAAAAGAACAAAAAGAGGCAAATTCTTCTAAAATAGCTTTTCAACTTTGAAGTTTGCTAGATAGAAATATCATTATGTGCAACCACCAATCAAAAATACTCGATAGGGAAAAAGGATAATGCGTTACAGATATTTTGTAATTTTTTAATTTCGTTTTTTTACTCATAAAGTATCGGAGTCCCTAGGCTGTAGTATAAATTATGGAACTTATTTGCCTCTATAATACTACCTCCCACTGAGTAATTGGAAACAGAATTAACAACTCCTACGAAAACCTAAAGTTTTAATTATATTAAACCACGGTAAGAAAAACAAAATTTTTAAAATATTTATTACCGAGTTTACACCCGATAGTCAATTACTCAAGAAAACTTGTCTAAACTTTCAACAACTTTTTCTTCGTGGTCTAACAAAGTCTAATTTTACACTTGAGTTAACGATAATTTGGGCGCTGAAAATATCTGCATTTGAAATTCCTTTGTGTTAAATTAGACTTTAATTAGAATGTCTACTTGATTGGCATCGTAAAGATGAGTCACAAATTAGAATTATAAGCAAGAGCCATTTTTGCTTTCATTTTTTGATTTAATTACCTTTGTGAAAATAATTCAAGCATGAGATATGAATAAACAAGGGAAATAAAGGAAAACTTCTATCCTTGAGTTTATTCGTTGTAGAAATAAATGAGTTCCAATATTAATTTTTTTTCATTTCTTGCAGCTAGATCAATCGTTTATATTTTTTATGTTTAGTAATAAAAATATATGCGTGCAAAATATAAATTATTTAAATAAAACTCACTTTTTCAAAACAAAAAAGAGGAAACTAGACCACAGGTTTCTGGGCCTTCCTAATATATTTTCAAAGTTCATAGGTCAGTATTTATACTAAATATTATATTTTCGGAAAATATAATATTATTAATTAACTCATTAACTCAGACTCAAACCCAAAATATTTTACCTAAAAAAATTAAAATCTTATTGACAAAGCATGGCAAAGTTCAGGTAATAAATGCAGTCCTATAAACTCCTACGAAAATATACCTAAGTATGCCTTTAGATGAATAACTACTAATATAAACCAAAATGAGAGTCAAATAAGTAAATGAGACAAAATTAAAAAAGAAACACACACAATTAACAGTACTTATTTCTTATTTATTATCTTATAAGGACCAGACAAGAAAACATCAATAAATGTGTGAAACTAAAAGCTTAAGCATTATCGATGGGGTATGACTAAACATTTTTATTATAATATTCGGTAATAATATACAAAGGTCTAGAAATAAGTAAATATTTCACTGCTTTTCTAATCCTACGGTCATCTGGAATCTGCCCAAGGGAAAGTGGAATGTGATTATTACTTACAAAAAGAAGTCTACAGTGGTCTCGACTTCCTGCACTAGAAAGATACCTCACAGCTCTTTTTTGAGTAACCGTTATTGAATTCACCAGTTCTCGGTTGCAAAAACCCCAGAAAGCTATGCTATATTTTAGATGGCTCTCAATCAATTAAAAATAAACAATTTTTCCCATCTATATTTGCAATTGCTTAGAAGCAACCCTCACTCACCAAATTTCAATCTGGTGCCAATCAGAATACCCAGCAGTTTTGCACGTCTTTTTTATCAGGAATATTATTTTCTAAACTTAAATTGTTAAGGTCAGATTTAAAAGACAGAACATTGGATTTATTAATATTAAAACATAACTTATTTGAATAAACCACTATTTCACTCGAATCAAGTCCACTTAAATAATATATTGAACTCCCCAGAGTCTTTGTCACGCCACAAAATAGTCATTGGCAAAGAGTATTCCCAGCCGGACCAAATCATTTAAGTACAACAAAAATAAAATAGGACCCAGTACTGAGCCCTGCGGTTCGTGCTTGTAGAGGCTTTAAAACTGTCGGTTACGAGCTTATATCTTATTAAAAAACAAACTAATCTTTTCTTAACAAGTTTTTCCGTTATCTTGGATAATGTGGGCAATAAAAAAATGCGCCTAAAGTTATTTCTTTAACTTTTATGTAATGGAAGCACTATGGTGGTTTTAAGACGTGATGGAAAGATACCAGTTTTAAGAGATTTATTCACTGCTTCCACAAGCGAAAAATCTCCCTTAATTCATTACCACAGGTGCCTTCTAGAAATAACGACGCTGCTACAGATATATTGGGTAAGAAACTTAATGGGGAAACAGTTGTAACAAGCCCCGATGTCACTTTTTCAGCAATCTCACAATAAAAAGAATTTAATATATTTGGGTCTAGATTAATTATTTCCGAATTTGATTTACTTTTACCTCTTAATTAATTAACAATTTTCCAACTCTCTTTTGCATTATTATGGAATTCCTCAATTTGATTCCTATAGTATTATTCTTTGATTTTTTTTATGATAATAGGGTATAATTTAGAAAAATAATTCCAAAAATAAATGTTATCTATATATTTTCTGATTGAATTCAAACATCTCAAATTTCTGGATAATTAATTCCCATACTAAAAGAAAAACCTTATTGAAAAGGCATTTTAGGGTACAATGGAAAGATCATAAGTATTTAGAACACTGGCCAGATCTATATTGTGTGCTTGATTCCTAAATTTAACAAAATTAGAAGAACTGTAAAATATGTCCGGTCTTGTAACTCTTAATATTATCATGGCAAAACAATCAATGTACGCTAACTGCTTCATGATCAAACAAACTCGCTGGAACTCATTTTGAAAGTTGAAACAGTTTGAAAAGTTTGAAAAATTAATTTTGTATCCAGTGAAAAGTTTCACAGTAATAACTAGATAATGATGATAATTTTAGTACTTCATTACAGACAATAGAGAATTCAAATTCATTTTCTACAAGAGTCGTTCAGCGTTACAACATTTTCTACATTGAATGGATTGATAAACGACTCGTTAACCAATATCATGGTAATTCAAGGAGTCGTTTGCTTACGACGAAACTCAGAGAGTATTCTATAGCTTGGATTCCAGCTCTGTTCATTAGCTCTTAACCAGTGCTCTATCAATATTAAGAAGTTTGGACTGCCCAAATCAAGCAGAAACACCAAAAGTTCATCAATTTTATTTCTGACTGATTAAATATTAAGTAATAACATTGGCTTTTATTAAAGCCAATGGTAATAATAAAGTTATTTGTGGTTTAATTTATTTACTTTAGGTGACTCACTTTCACCTCAACTTTGCCTGTATCTAAGAAAACTTGACTAAATTTGTTAATGTCCCAATTCTGAATGACGATTAGATTGTTTGAGAAAGCCTCTGAAAGAATTATATTTTCAATACAATCAAAAATTAGATATATTTTTTATTTATGGACAAACCTCAAAGACTGAGTTTAAGTATTAGGTATCATCACTGAATGGGCTCGTGATTTTTTTTCAGTAAGAGACAAAATTCTGGTCTAAACTGAGGTCATATTTTTCTCCAGACATATCGTTAAAGTAGACAGAGGAAATAGATAAAAAATGTTGATTGTTAGGTAGACAAACAAAATGGCTATAGTGAAAATTTCTTACCTGTTATGAGTCCGAATATTTGATATTTACCTGTCAGGTAGGACAATACTAACAGTGCTCATAAGATACACAAAAAATCATGTATCCGCTAATGTAAACGATTCTCAGACTGGCAATTTCAAGAACTGATACCGTTTTTGCTGTGGCAAATTCCGAGGCCTGAAGGTTTCATTCTATTTTAAAATAATTGTATAAAGCATTCGTTTTCATAAATTGTTTTTGCGCTCAAGTCCAATAGCTCGGTTATTGTGAGAATTAGAAAACAAAATTATAAGAAAGTTATAGGGACTACTGAGAGCTATAACCTAAAACTATTTTCGATTATACAGGGTTAATGATAAGCTTGCCACAAACCAAACTTAATATTTTTTAAATGGAACACCCTGTATGTTGTTTTATTTTCAAATTACTCCCTTTTTGGTCATTCACCATAGTCATAGAGAATAAATATCATATCATTTGACCCCCTGTATTTTTGAAATGCGTTAGCATAAATCAATTTAGCATGGTAAAATTTGTAATATGTTTTGACGAGTATGCACTTTCATCATTAGCGCGGTTACCAAACTTCAAATCTTTTTTTTGCGGACATGCCCACGATTTATTTTTTTCTTCTCTTTTTAAGAATTCATCTGCCCAATTATCTATCTCTTTTGATTTATCACCTTGGGCTTGGATGTCACGGTAGGTGGCTAAGGTCACCTCCGTAGAGACGTCAGAAATTGTAGTAGGATTTTCAATATTTTCCCTCTATCTTTTAACTTGGATAAACTGCTCTGCTCATAAAGTCTAATAAGACTGAAATACGTGTTGCGCGGTTACCAAACTTCACACATTTTCTGCGTGCATGCCCACGGTTTATTTTTACTTCTCTTTTTAAGAATTCATCTGCACAATCATCTTTCTCTTTTGATATATATATATATATATATATATATATATATGTGTGTTGATTTTTACTCCTTCACGGATGGAAAAATACAATGTGTTTTCATTCCGGGTGTACATCCGTTCACTACTGTCGTTCTGAAAAGAACAGTTTTGCTGACGTTTCGCCAAAATCACATTGGGCATTTTCGAAGCTTTCTTTCTCGCGTCCGAATAGAGACTGAAGTGTTGGTGACTGCGACGCTTCCTTTTATACCCCCACTCGGGGCCGAAGGTTATATCTGCGCAGGCGTTGGTCGTTATTTATGTTTTCCGGATGGTGCTGTTGTTGTTGCGCTAATTGCGCTTGAGTTTTTGCGATTTTAGATTTGTCGATTATTGTCTTCCATACTGTTGGTAGTTTTAATGATTCGTCCCTTTTATTCAAATCACCTTGTTTTTCAATTTCTATGGCTTCTCGGATTATTCTGGTCTTATAATGTTCTATATTGGCAATCTCCCTACACCCATCGAAATTTATTTTATGGCCGGTTTCCTGATGATGTAGGAATAAAGCTGAGGTTGTTTGTTTATTTCTGATGCTGAGTTTATGCTCTTCCACTCTTGCTGATATTCGCCTGTTAGTTTGCCCTACGTACAACTTTTCACAGTCCTGGCACGGAATGCTGTACACTCCGTGGTTTTCCAGTTTGATTTTATCTTTTGGGTTTCCGAGTAGTTTACCTATAGTTGTTTGTGGCTTGTGTATTGTTTGTATGTTGTGTTTCCTCAGAATTCTTCCGATTCTGTCTGTTGTGCCTTTTACATATGGTAAGACTACTCGTTGCTTTCCCGGTTCATATTTTTTGTTGTTCGTTGTTCGGGAAACCTGTGCATTAATAGCTTTCTCTATGGTGCGATTTGTGTAGCCATTTTTCTTTAAAGCACTAGATACTACCTTAACTTCGTTTTGTCTCGTCTGTGTTTCAGTTAGTCGCACGGATCTAGATATTAGAGTATTTGCCACAGCTTGAATTTGTGCTGGGTGATGATGTGATTTTGCATTTAAATATCTGTCTGTATGTGTTGGTTTTCTATACACGGTGTATTCGAAATGTCCGTTATGTAGTTTTGTGACCAAAACATCTAAAAATGGTAGTTTGTTGTTTTCCTCTAGCTCTAGAGTAAATTGTATTCTGGGGTGGATTGAATTTACGTGAGTCAGAAATTTTTCGAGCTCTGCATGACCATGTTGCCATATAATAAATATGTCATCCACATAACGAATCCATAATTTGGGTTTTAAACTTGCTTTCTCAAGAGCTTCTTTCTCAAAGTATATCATAAATAAATTCGCGACTACTGGTGATAGCGAGGACCCCATTGGAGCACCATCCATTTGTTTATACATTTGCCCGTTGAAAGAAAAATAAGTATTTTTGAGGCAATGCTCCGAGAGTTCTATTATATGTGCCTGGAAATCCTCGTTCATAGCAATCTTGTCCAATGCTTCGTCGATTGGAATACTGGGATATAACGATTTGACATCTAGGCTTGCTATGATATCGTTTTTTTCAAGGACGATATCTCGTATAATTCGAGGGAAATGCTCCGAGTTTTTTACAAATGAATCAGCTTTTTCTACAGTTGGTTGCATAATTTCAGAAAGGTATTTCTCCAGTTTTTGTAGCGGCGAATTAACAGCACTAACAATAGGTCTGATAGGCGCCCCTGGTTTGTGTATTTTTGGTAAACCATAGAGTTTAGGACATCTGCTCGACTTTTCCCGTGGTATGATTTTTTGTTGAATTTCGGGGTTTATTGGTGAACTTTTTATTTTATTTTTAGTTGTTTTTTCTAGGTACGTTGTCGGGTCCCTTAGAACAGGCCTATAACAATTGTCTTGTAGGATATCCTGCATTTTTTGTACGTAATCTTGAGTATTCATAACCACAGTTACGTTTCCTTTATCTGCTGGAAGGATTGTGATGTCTTTATTTTTTCGAAGGTTTATTAGGGCCCTTTGTTCAGTGGCATTTAGGTTTTGTTTTGGTGTTTTGCTTGTTCTTAAAATTCTTGCGACCTCTTGTCGAATCTCCTCTGCTTTTGTTTCTTCAGAGGAGTCAAGGACAGCTTCCACTCCAGCTATTATTTCTTCTTTCGGGATTTCCTTAGGAGATATCGCAAAATTAAAACCCTTACTCAGTACGGATTTTTCACTTTCTGAGAGGCTGTAGGATGATATATTATGTACTAATTTATCGACGTCTACTGATGATTTTTGTGGCTGACTCGACTTTCGTAGAAGATTGTCATACTTTTTCGAAAGTTTATCTGTCTTAATATTCTTATTTGATTCTGTTCGCCAAAAAGCCAAAGTTTCTATGCGATTCCACAATAAAGGGTGAATGATATTACTTAGTTTAAGGTGTAACTTTAAAAGTTCTTTTTCCGTCTCGGCTAGTTGTTTTCTAGTTTGATGGATTTGTTCTTTTAATAAATCCTTACTAGCATTTTGAAGTATGGTGTTAGTTTTTCTAGTTTTAGTATGATAAGACAACCGTGTAAAAGTAGGAAGTAAATCGCTGTCACGACACTTAATTTGAAAGGTTAGATCACATAAAAGATTAGTTTTCTTACCTCTCAGTTTCTCATACATCTTGATTGTCTTGAAAATCTCCTCCCCGTAGAGGTGTATAGTGTTGATTTTTACTCCTTCACGGATGGAAAAATACAATGTGTTTTCATTCCGGGTGTACATCCGTTCCCTACTGTCGTTCTGAAAAGAACAGTTTTGTGATTTTGGCGAAACGTCAGCAAAACTGTTCTTTTCAGAACGACAGTAGTGAACGGATGTACACCCGGAATGAAAACACATATATATATATGTATATATATATATATATATTTAATTATATATAATTATATATATATATATATATATATATATATATATATATATATATATATATATATATATATATATATATATATATATATATATATATATATATATATATATATAACGCCTTACTAGCATTTTACACTAAAGCACGCAATCAAACAAAATTTACAAAATTTGTTTCACGTATACCAAATAATGACAGAAAAATAAATACAACCGAATGGCTAAGTAACATCTCTGACACTAACATCCCACATGATATTGCTGAAGTTCTGGCTTTGGGTGACCGTTTTTCTCTTCCAATAATAAATGAACAACATATACCAACTACCGAATATATCGCCTGTGTAGAGAGCATAATTCAAGAAAAACCAAATGAAATCAAAGATTCAATTCGCGCAGATGTTGTAAATGTTGTCACTAATTATAACCATAAAATAAAACATAAAAAGACAAAATACTCTAACTTTCAAAAAAACATACAAAAGAAAATAAATAAAACCAAACAATTTATAAAAAATAATCCCCAAATTAAAATCCTTAAACCTGATAAATCAAATAAAACTGTGATTATGAATTCTCATGATTATGATACAAAAATTAAGGAATTACTTAGTGACAAAAATACATACAAAGAACTAAAAAGTGATTTAACAAACTCTTATCAAAATAAAAATAACACCTTTATAAAAAAAATGTTAAACAAAAAAATTTTCACTGATACAGAAGCAAAAAACCTAATGATACATAACGCAGTAGCACCCAAAATATATGGTCTACCAAAGTTACATAAAGCTAACATACCTTTAAGGCCCATTGTATCCTGTATCCAATCTCCTTTTTATAAATTATCAAAGTATTTGTCTAATTGTATGTCTAACATAACTGGTAAAAATGATTATTTCGTTAAAGATTCCTTTGAATTTAAACATTTTATTGACAGGGTAGAAGTTCCAAATGATCATGTACTAATATCCCTTGATGTTGTCTCGTTATATACAAACATTCCAAATGAACTTTTATCGGAGATAATAAGACAAAAATGGGACGAACTAAAAGCACACACAACACTGCCTTTGAATGAATTTTTAGAAGCTATTAACATTACCTTGAATAACAATTATTTCCAGTATGCAGACAAATATTATCAACAATTAGATGGTTGCGCTATGGGTTCTCCTATTTCCTCCATTGTCGCACAATTGGTTATGGAATACCTAGAGGAGAACGTGATAAGTAAACTTGATTTTACATTGCCTTTTTTTAAAAGATTCGTAGATGATTGCTTGACTGCCGTTCCAAAAAATAATATTAACGATCTATTAAATGCTTTTAATAACTTTCACCTCAAATTAAAATTTACATCAGAAATTGAAGACAAAAATCAAATAAACTTTCTGGACTTAACGCTAATAAGAAACAAAGTTGATAAAAACATCAAAACTAAATGGTATACGAAAAAAACATGGTCAGGTCGATACTTAAATTTTAACTCCAATCATCCTAAGAACCAAAGAAATAGCGTCGTAATAGGTCTGACCGATCGTGCTATTTCACTTACTTCTCCAGAATATCGGCCTGAGATTTTAAAGAAAGTTAAAGAAACTTTATTAAATAACCATTATCCTGAGAAAATCATATTACGAGTTTTTAAACAAAGGACACATTTATTCTATAACAATATAAAGAAAGCTGAAAAAGAAAAAAATCTAAACACAAAGTACATTGCAATGCCCTACACAGACGGTCTATCGGAAAAAATAAATCACATCTTATCTAAACATGATATACATGTCTGTCATAAAGCTCATAATTTATTAAAAAGTCTTTACACGCCTTTGAAAAGCAAGGTAATAAATAAAAAGAAATCAAATTTGGTGTATTCAATTCCTTGTCTAAATTGCTCAAAAAAGTATATTGGAATGACAACACAATATTTAGATAGTAGATTAAACGGTCACAAATATACAAAAAATGCCTCTACTGCACTCCACAAACACGAACTTTCAGAAAAACACGAGTTCAATTTTAAAGAAAAACAAATTCTGGATCAGGAAACTAATTACCGGAAACTAACAATCAAAGAAATGATTCAGATTAAAAAAGAGAAAAATGCTGTAAATGATAAAAAAGATATCAACAACTTAAGCCAAATTTATCATAATTTAATTTCTAAGTAAGTTTATTCCAAAGAAAAAGCTATTCTCACATAACATCCTGTACATATAAATAGCAGAAACCCAAACATATATCATATATAAAATTTAAAAAAAAGGAAAAAAATGTATCATTTCTTATAAACTAACAGCATTCCAATGCTATAGAAATCACTGTTAATCTCGATTCCGTTTAGGATTAACATGTCATTTTCAAGGTACGTAGCAAATAAAAATTTTAATTTTCTGTTAAGTGTATTCTGTATATTGTAAAGTCTTGGTTTGTTTGTACCGAAAAACTTAGATGTAATGTTTTTTAAAAAAATGTAGTTAAATTTGATAATTTTATGTTTTTTAACTATATATATGTGTCTTTTAGGAAATAAATTTTCATCTTGAGAAAGCTCAATATGGTGAGCGAAACGTCGATGTAAAATTATAGAACTGGTTTTATATTAACCTATACCCAAGAAAATACCGACAAAAATATTTCATAAGGTTAAAGAAAAAAACGAATTATATATATATATATATATATATATATATATATATATATATATATATATATATATATATATATATATATATATATATATATATATATATATATATATATATATATATATATATATATATATATATATATATATATATTATATATATATATATATATATAGAAATTGTTAAAATAAAATTTCCTTAAATTAAATTATTTCTATAAGTATGGCCTTTGGCGTAACAATATGTAAAAAGCATAAATTGACCCAAAACCGAGTAGTGCTACCTGCACTTGATGAAAAGAAATAATTTTGCAATGAGATCAATGCCAAACTATGGAAGTGGCATTAATTATTGGTGGGTCACCCTGTAGTCCTTTTGCAAACCTAATGAGGTTTTGTTACTCTATACATTTCATAAACAGACTATATTGCGGATAGATTGTCTTTCCAGTGTCCTAAAATAAGTTATTGATAATATTTTTTTCCGAAATCCGTCCAGAATATCTTTGTCGATATTCGCAACTGCTGTATTTTGAATTCAGCCCCTTTAGAGTGTAAATTACTTGCATCTTTGGCGTCTTTTTAGTGAATCAGATAAATGGTCTCGACATTTTCCCTACTTATTTAGATTGTTTTTTGAACTGGTTCGTATCGTAGAGCTAGTCATGTGAACTATAGTAAACAATAAGGATTGTAAGGTCAAAATGATTATTTTTGAAAAACTTAAAAAATAAATTGCAATAGAACTTAATGGCATGAGATTTATGTAATTAGTTTTCAATTCTTAGAGACTAACGTAATTATCCTTTCACTAATAAAAATCATTCAACATTCTTTCCCAACTCCGTTTTTTACTTAATGCAAAATTATTGCTTCTACGTACGTATTTAATTATCGAATAACTTGGTAACCGCGTAATCTAAAATAAAAATTAAAAATTTTTCACTTGATTCTGACAAATTAGGTTATATAAAATATGTAAAGTTTTAGAAGATTAAACTCTATGCCAAAGAAAAAGATTTCGGTATTAAAAAAGTTTAAAACTTAATAATGAGTTGCCTCATTCAAACAATCTCGAGCGGCAGAAAATTCAGCTTTTCAAGAATATATGACACGAGTCAACAATTTCTTCTTTCAGGAAATTTGGTTTTTTCGTTTAGCTTTTTATGAATTACTAGTCGTTTGTGAGATATTGAATAAATTACAAGTTTTATTAGAGGAAACATTAAATAAATGAGGGGTGTTAAACTCTGAGATTGATTTTTTAAAATATTATGGTTTGCTAACAGAGGTTTATAACTGGTAAACGAACTAGTTATCAGAAACAGAAATTAATTAATAATCTTGCGAAACATCGGCCAGCACCTCTAGATAGATAGAGAGTATGGAGAGGGTGACTTGCGCCAACCTACTACTTAGGCCTGTCAGGTGGGCTCATTGTAACCTCCTTCGGAGTTTTATTCGTCGAGCCAGCCAACAGCATTGATGTAGTTCAGCACCGTAGCGGCCGAGCATCCTCCGATATGTGGCCATTTCTGGCCATCTTTCCCCCGTAATGGATTCTCTGGTATTTACAAGAGCTGGGCAATAACAAAGAGCATGTTCAGCAGTCTCGTCGTCCTCGTTGCACCCCCTACAAGTTGGATCCGGGAAAGACGCCCAAGGTGTGAAGGTGTTTGTTTAGCTTACAGTATCCCGTTAGCATTCCTACCAGTTTTCTAAGATTTCCTCGAGAGAGCCCGAGGAGGTACACTGTCCGAGCGGCCTCAGGGCTGCGAATTGCGGCACCTGAGTGTCTAAAGCCCTGTCTCCCATCTCTCTTTTAGAATCTTTTTTGACTGTTTGTTTATTTTTAAATTGAACGCCTTAGAGGATAGCGGCGCGAAGGGTTCAGGTCCGCACGGTTTGCCATTTGCTCCGTTACGCGCCAACCTATCTGCTTTTTCATTTCCTTCAATTCCACTTTGTCCCTTAATCCAGGACACTGTGACCATATTTCTCTGGGAAACCGTCTCCAGCATCTGGTGATACTCAAGAATCAGTTTGGACGTTATTTTATTCTTTTTTAGGATTCGCAAGACTTGTTTGCTGTCTGTGAGAATAATAACTGTTTTACTTGTTATTCTTTTTTTTCTATTTGTACGGCACCTTCCAGAATTCTAAGCAGTTCTGCGTGGAAGACGGTCACCCTTTTGCTTAGGTCCATACTAATTTCCAGGTTGAGTTCTGGTACGTACACTCCCAAGCCAGCCCCAGATTGGTTCTGCGAGCCGTCAGTGTAGATGTGTATGTCTGCCTCTTTTCCTGGTTCTGTTGAGCCGCTGATGTCAATTTCAGAGTTTTTATTGAAAATGAAACGGGGGATCTAGGCATCCATTCGGTGTTCCACAAGAGGTGGTCGTGCGACAGCCTCCAGGAACACTCGGGCATGTCCCGGACCCCAGTTTTTACCACACCATAGGTCAACGGCATGCAGCCTGACTGCCCTCGCCTTTCAAAAATACATCAAGAGGCGGCAAGCACAGAAGCACTTGTATTGGCATCGTAGTACGTTTTCAAATTTTCCTGTTAGCAGAATAGTGATGTCGTCTGCATAATCGGTTTTGTTGAATCCGTGTTCATTAGGATTCTTAATGAGGCTGTTGACTACCATGTTTCAGAAAAGCGGAGATAGCACACCACCCTGACAGCAGCCTCTGCTTACAAGCGCTCTCATCGTGGTGTCTCCCGTTTCTACTTCCGTCTGTTCTGTTCTTCAGCTGGCTGTATGCTGTATCCAGCCAATAATAGCTGGTATGCTGTGCCTGGTCAAAGCTAGTTCTACACTTCTGAAGGTCACTTTATCGAAGGCTCCTTCTATGTCTAGAAAAGCTCCTAGAGCCGACTGCCTACAGAAAAGCGACTCCTCTATTCTCTGAACCATACAGTGCAAAGCGGTTTCTGTTGATTTTCCAGGTTGGTACGCATATTGGTTAGGGTATATTTCCAGCAAAGGCAGATGTTTATCCCTAATCTGTCTGTCACATAGTCTTTCCAGGGTCTTCATAAGAAATGAAGTTAGGCTGATGGGTCTATAAGATTTTGGGTGGGAATAGTCGTCTTTTTCAGGCTTAGGGATAAAGACGACCGTCACCTTTATCCATTTCATAGGTATATAGCTTAGAGCTAGACATGCCTTCAATATAAATTCTACGAGTCTGATCTGCCCCTCTATTCAACAGTCTGTTGCATATTTACTTCAGAAAAATCAGTAAATTTCTATTACCCGGAACTTCCCACATTAAGAATTTTTCCCTTTAGTAGGAATACTGAATTGTGACCAAATTTAGTTCTGCTCATAGTCATTTTGTACCATATACAATATTGTTTTTTCAAACATTTTTATTTTGCACCATTTTGTTGTGTACCAGTTTCTACCTATGCCACACTTGATCTTTGGGTATAATTTAAAATAAATTGAATAAATAGTTCTTACACTGATTTTTAAAGACCGCCATTGTTTTCCCGTCATGCTCAACCAGTTTATCCACATATCACATTCTGCAAAATATGAAGTCAACTAAGTAAGATATTTTTTAAGTTGATTTTTTAGACATTATATTTGGCCGCCATTTTGTTCCGCCATCTTGAATCCGTATCACAATTTTACCAGTTTAACACTAAGATATAGCACTCCTAGTGCTTACACAAAATTTGAAATTAATCTAATAAGCAGTTTTTCAGGCTGATTGTTTAAATATTTTATTAGGCCGCCATTTTGTTTTGCTGCCTTGAATTCGTACACCACAGTAAAGTTTTTTGCTTAAAATGGCTCTATTAATATTTTTATGGATTTTTTATCAAAATAATTATGTACTTTATTCAGTATTTTTATTTATAGGATTCATTTAGGCTTCCTATAAAAAGACTTGAAAAGCCCTTATTCGCCCAAGAACGCTAATATACCTTTATTAAGCGCACTTCATATTTGATATATACAAATAAGCTTTAGAATTTCTTAATACATATTTTTTTACGCTGAGTGACCTAAATCTCAGCAATTAATTAACATAACATAAATTGGTTGAACCCGCCGATACGAACACAAGATCGCGGCCTAATAGTATATTTAAAAAGTAAGACTGAAAAACTACTTATTAAATTAATTTTAATTTTATTTTGTGCAAGCCTTACGTGTATATATAGAGCGTAAACTAGTAAAATTGTGATACAAATTTGAAATTGCGGAATAAAATAGCGCCCAAAAGCAACGAAAAAAAAATTCTTATTCAGTTGTATTCAAATATTGCTCAAAAATTAAATGTGATATAGGGATAAACTGCAACGAATTCAACATGACGGAACAAATTTGCTATCTTAAAAAATCAATGTAAAAACTACTTATTCATTTTATTTTAAATTATGCCCAAATATCAAGTGTGGCATAGAAAGTGGTGTGTGGCATAGAAAGTGTGGCGTAGAAACTGGTAAAATATTTGTACGAATCCAACATAGTAGAAAAAAATGCCACCCAATAAAAATGTGTGAAAGGATAGGATGCATTACAAAATGTTTATTTGTGGCACTACATTGGGTTTTTATTTTGAACAATTTCTAGAAGTATATTTTAGTGTTGTCTATGAATTAGTTTTCTTTTTTGCAGTGAAACAAATAATTTTGGAATTCTCGTTAGGATTCTAAACACATTTTTATGATACTTCCTATAACTGAACTCAAACATATTTATAGTGAAATCTAAACGGATTGACCTAGAGGGAAGGATTTATCATCAACGGCCTTTTCATCCACTACTGGATATCGGCCTACCTCTCGCATATACCTATGCTGTGTGTCTTAGCTGTAATTTACACAGGTATATGGGACCTACAGTTTATCGTCGATTCCGAACGACGCTATTTGAGAGGTGATTTTTAGCGTATTACTGATGGAGCGCGCAACCACCAACCCATCAGAAGGCGAGCGCATTATGTATTCTTAACAAAGTTTCCCTCAGCTCGCAATCGAGCCAGGGACCTTGAGCGCCGAACAGCAAACACACAGCCATCGGTGCCACGCTCGCCTTAAGAGAAAAAGATTGCACATTCCTATATTATTTTTATGATATTTATTATAACATCAACTTCTGGTCTAAGCTTAACAACATGTTGAAAAAAAATGGCATAAGAAAAGATCAAGAAAGTAAAAACAGAACTGTGCAACTTGTATTGCCATAAGTAGAACCTAAATGGTTATGGTAATGTATTACACAGCCTCTGAAATTGTCAATTTTAAATATCAAAATCTCGAAAACAATTTAACATATGGCCACCAGGTATATTTAGAATTTTGTTAAAAATATAAACAAAATTCGAAAGAGTTATATAATAATACTCCCTATATATTGAGAAAAAATTTCAAAAAACAAAAATTTCTGTATGTAAAAAAAACAGTAAATTTTCTTTATTTGGAAATTCCTTCATGATGAATTTTTTCTTTTATTAGGAATAGTGAAGTGTAACCCAATGTAGTGCCACAAATAAACATTTTGCAATGCATAATATACTTTCACACATTTTTATTGGGTGGCATTTTTTTCTACTATGTTGGATTCGTACAAATATTTTACCAGTTTCTACCTATGCCACACTTGATATTTGGGCATAATTTAAAATAAAATGAATAAGTAGTTTTTACACTGATTTTTTAAGACCGCAAATTTGTTCCGTCATGTTGAATTGGTTGCAGTTTATCCCTATATCACATTTTTGCGCAATATTTGAATACAACTGAATAAGAATTTTTTTTTTTCGTTGCTTTTGGGCGCTATTTTATTCCGCAGTCTCAAATTTGTATCACAATTTTACTAGTTTACGCTCTATATATACACGTAAGGCTTGCACAAAATAAAATTAAAATTAATTTAATAAGTAGCTTTTCAGTCTTACTTTTTAAATATACTATTAGGCCGCGATCTTGTGTTCGTACCAAAATGACGCCAGTTCATTTCTGCATAACTTTTGATTTTTGTGTAAAATTTTAGGTAAATTGGATAACTTTTGTAGTAATAACTGTATCAACATTTCTCCAGGCCGCCATTTTGTTCTGCCGTATTGCATTTTAACCAAAATGTTACCAGGTCATCCCCATACGACCATTTTTAATACATGAAAAAAGCATTTTAAATTTAAAAGATATAATAATAGTTAAATATTCAGACAAATTACAAAACCGTCCAATTTTCATCATTTTGCATTCTAACATGTACTGGCTTTGTTTCTTTTATAATTACTTGCAGTAAATAAGTAATAATAGTAATAGCAGTAAATTATTATAAATATTCAAAAATAAAAATAGAAAATTATGAGATTTTCGAAATTTTTGAATTTTTCTGAATTTCCATTCAAATGGAAAATAAGATTAATTAGCTCCTTAAAATATTCCATAGTTTTGTGAATCGTAATTTTCTAACAAGCAGAAGCTTTCATAAAGAGAAACTATATTTTAATTGTTGTGTTCTCTCGTCATCTCTATCCCCGGACACAGTGTACACTAGAGTTCTTAATTTTGTTTATAAAACAGAGAATACTTGTCATCTTATATAAATTAACGTAAAAGTCAGTTAATTTGTACTAGACCTAGAAAAAAATTAAAAACTTGATTTTTTCCATTACGTTCATATGCTTATTGATGCAAATCATTCACCATTATAATAAACCCAGTTGTTATTATATAAACTGATTTTTTTTAAAGCCATCTATCCGCAAAATTGTCTATAAATCAAATTATGTCTCAATCAGCCACTGTACCCCCGATATAAGTAATTGAGTTTCTCCGAAGCTGTGTAATGGCCTGGCGGAGTTTGTGCCGTCCTTGAAGCTCTCCCTAATATGGTTATTCCATCTAACGTAAATAAATCACACGGGCGATCGCGTGTCTCGAAATCATCCACGTAACACGTGATAGCACCTTTGCGACATATCTCCATTCCAACCTCAATTTATTTTCGAGCGGATGAATATGCAAAGTCACTGACGCCCATAGCCGTAAATCGAAAGAAAAATCGATCAATTGGTTTTATCCAGAACTTCCCTCATTATTAATCCTTCCTTTCATCAGACAAAAAGACGCATTAGTTATTTAATAATACGTGCTAACCTCTTTATTTTTAAAGTTAGAAAGCTGATTTCTTTTCACTGAATTTGAGGGAATCGTCTTAATTTTTGTATCGATAATAGAAATGTGATACAGGGTATTTCACAAAAATGCACCTAATCAAACTTATATGTTTTGTACTGGAACACTCTGTATATTATTACATATTTGGATACTAATCGGAAAACTAAGAACTTATCGCATATACAATTTTCAACTGTTTTCGAGAAAACGACAGCTGAATAATAAAAATTTGACGCTTTGAAGGCTCTCAAATCTCAACAGATCAAATTAGAGTAAAACTATTTGTGCACTCCTCTCTTAGTTTTTGAAATTCTATCCTGATGACACTAATGCCGGATCGACCGGAGAATGTCAGTTTTTGATGGTTCCAGCAAAAATTGAGGCAAAAATCTGGCAATTCACAATAAATTTGAAACTAGCATCACTTGCTTTTTATTGCAACGGCGAAATGATTAAAGATGGATAAAAATGACTTGCACTTTACTATCTTACCGGCAGATAGTTGCTTATTAATATAAGAAATTTTAGACCATGTTACCTTGTTTGTTGAGAGAGATACAAAAAAAAATTGGGAATTTGATAGAGCTGAGGGTAATTAGGTATATTTTAAAAATTAATTAAAAACGGACATATCATACGTCGTATTGTTTTTAAAGGTTTATTTTTTAAAATTAGGAAATTAGCTCAACCCTATTGATAATTATATTGTACTCTGTCTAACTTGGCCATAATTTTAATTAAGTCAAAAATGAAAAAACAGAAAAATTAACGTCGTAAATATGACAGTAACAGCAACTTTTACGCTATCTATGACAGTATTAAAAAAAAACAAAATTATTGAATGTTGTGCTTTTCATGCCCCCCATTTTGTAATGCATTTCCTATGAATTATCTCTAAATATTATTGCATATTCGGATTCTACATTAAATTCACGAACTTTAAATAAAAAATGGTTATAACGCCAAACTTGCCGTACGGGCTTTTATGAAGGAGTACGGAGAATTCCTACCAATAAAACATTTCCAAGAGTTTATCAGATAGTTTTACATGACGCATCTTTCAAAAAAAGAAGAAGAAAATAATTCAAATAAATGAACAACATGACGAATTGGAAATCCCCCTGTGTAACACAAGTTATACTTTATTAAAATTAATTATAATTTTAGAAAATCTTAACGGTTCTGTTTCGAATGCTGTCGAGATTCTAGAAAAAATATACTATAAGATATAGAAAATTTTGTCAAAATATTATTTCCATGCCTATAAACTTTTACCTGTTCAGCGCTTGAGTCAACAATTTCTCATTAAAATTGTCTGGATAGATGAAGCAGCTTTTTCGGATTTAATCGGAAGAATGTGCACATTTGGGCTGATGAAAATCCTTGCACCACTCGGGAAATACGGCATTCTGGTAGACAATCCGTGCACGTATGGTGTGGGATTTTTAACAATAGAGTTTTAGTGCCAATATTTTACAATGGAAATTTGAAGGGGCATATTTATTTAGAGCTAATAAGACCAGTAGTTCAAATTTTAGTTCAATGTAACTATGATATATGTTAGCAACAAGATGGCTATTCAGTCCACAAAATTGCTGACATAACAGGAGTTTTAAACGGAAATTTCCCGTTTGGGATCGATAGGCTTGGCCAAATAAAGTGGCCACCAAATAGTCCAGACTTGACCGTTAGGGATTCTTTTCTGTGGGGCTTTTTAAACGAAGAAGGGAGAAGAAGCAATTCATATTATAAGAGAAAGAATAACTCCAAGTAGTTGAAACACTATTTCATTGCAATCAGGGTATTATTTGGCAGCTATAGAAAAGCATAAGAGAAATGCATTGAGTAAAATAAGGGGTGTGTACAACAAAAAATTCAATAGATTTGTCTTTATTAAATTATATCGTAGGTAGCATAAAAGTTACTGCTACTCTCATTTTCATGTTGCTCATTTGTTTTTCGTACAATTATTAATTATATGATATTTTAAAAATAAACCTTTAAAAACTATATCCGAGTATCAGAGTGTTTCATAACTCCGCAATGCGACATTTCAATAATCCGCACCTACCACAACCCTACCACATTAACAATTTTTTTGAATCTCTCTAAACAAACATGGTAACACGGACTGAAATTACTTATTAAGTTACTATCAGCCGGTGACAGAAGATAGCCCTTGAAAAGTTAAGATAGTTTTGCATTGCAATTGTTGGACAAAGTTGGTAAAAAGTCGGTGATACTAGCAGTCGATCCGGCTTGAATATCATTAGTTTCAAAAACTAAGATAGGAAAGTGCAAACCGTTTTACTCTTGGCTCGTTGAGATATGACAGCTCTTCAAAGTGTCAAATTTTTATTGTTTAACTGCCATTATCTCGAAAACAGTTAAAGATACGTGAAAATTCTAGGTATGAAAAGTTATTAGTTTTCCAATTATATAAGATTAATTCAAATAAAAAAAACCTTTGATATGGTGCGTTTTTGTGGGAAACCTTGTATCATATTTCTATAACCGATAAAAAAATTTAGACGATTCTCTTCAGATTAGAAAAAAAAACTGTCTCTTTTTAAAAATAAAGAGGTTAGAGGAGAGCAACATTTATAACCAATATCCCTGTACGGTACACATGCAAATTATGTTATCTTTCATTCCCGTTTTACATGGAGGGATTCATTTAAGAGGAAAATTCGGGATGTGTAAAGAATTTGCTGATATATTCCTTTATATATTTTCCGTGTCATCATTTTTTTAGGATTGTCTTTATATATTTTCCGTGTCATCATTTTTTTAGGATCGTCTTTTCTTCATAAGCTCTAGAATTCGTCGATCATCTAGCTTTTCAGCTTGACAGGTGTATCTTGTATATAGACTACTGAAATGTTTAATAGGCCCCAAGAGTTTTCGATGTCGACATTCTCCAGCCTCGTTTCATTCCGCAGTGCATTATCTATTTTTCGAACCATTTCTTCTTGAACCTATGGTTCCTTTATTTTGTTTAGATCTTGGTTGGTTCGTTTAAACCATTCCAGTTTCTTAGGACAAACAACAATCATTGTCACTAAGAGATTGTGATCACTATATGCATCAGCCCACGGATATGCCTTTACTACTTTGACTGCATTTCGGAATCTTTTCTGAATGTTAATAAAGTCTATCTGGTTTTTTATAATACGATTTTGAATTTCAGCTAATGATGTCCAAGTGTATAATCTTCGCTTGGGACAAGTTTGTTGCTGCGTTTATTGGCCAACTTTTCACACGAAAAAAACGACATCGTCCTTGCAATCATTAATGGAAGCGTATGCCTGGATTAAGTAAATATCAAACGCTTTAGATTGTAGTTGTAACATTGCAACCCGATTCGATAGCGGAGTAAACGCTTTAACTATAGGATTGATGTCTTTGAATACTGAATTATGACACCATATCTCTGATGGGTATCTTCTGAGGTAGAGTAACAAATTTTATATGCGTTTACGTTACATTTTTCTGCCCAAGTTCAGGGCATTTCGCCAAAAGCTAAGGTGCAAATGTTAAGTCGTTTCTTTTCTTGTATGATATTATTAGTTTCTTTGACAGAATACAATGAATACATACTCTTCACGTTCCACGTGCAGATTGTTTTGGTGTTTAATTTCCATTTATTTTTCGGATTGACTAACCAGGTAAAAAACTTCCCTCACCACATGTTAAACAAAGTCAATTAACAAAACAGGAAAAAAATGTACGCACATGTTTTAACCGACTCCAGAAGAGCAGAAGGTTATCAGTTCGATCCGATATATTTTTTATGTATATACATCGATTACTCCGTGATGATTCGACCAATTTGGATAAAATTTTCAGGAAATATTCATGATGTTACCAGAGTGGTCACATAGCAAGCATATAAAAAAAATGTTAAAATGGCGGATTTGCGATATTTTGAACTATTTTTACCATGTTACATTGAACTCTATATGCGTTCACAAATGCGTCCACCTGGTAACATTTTTATAACATTACTTTACTATTTCAAGATGGCGGAATAAAATTGCGGCCAAATAAAATTTTTGTAATCGTGAAAAAATCGCCCTCTCAGGTTTTACATATCTTCACGTTTTAGAGTCCCTAGATGCCAAAAAACATGTTTTATCAATTCCGTCGATCCGTCTGTTAGTCTGTCTGTCAGTTCGCGACATAGCTTAAATACTATTTACCCGATTGACTTCAAATTTTGACCAAAAATTTAGGGTCAAGTGGGGATGACTTGGTAATATTTTAGTAAAAATCCAATATGGCTGAACGATGTTACAAAAATTGTATTGAAGTGGTGTATTATTTTGGGGTTATGAACAAGTCTTTTTTAAATTGTCAACCCATATTATCAGTCTTTACCTACTGCGTTGGTCCGCATATATTTTGCAGATATTAAGTTTTTAAATGGTTTTCGTTAACGATCCACTTGTCTTTATGTTATAGCGGTGTATTATTTGGGGTTAGAATCTAGTAAAAAATACGAGTCTTTTTTCAAACTGTCGACGAACTTTATTGTCGCATTCTCAGGAAACATATATAGATTTGATGCAGACTACCGGAATAGGTAAAGACTGCCAATATGGGTTTCATGTAGGATATAAAATCTATGTGTCCTGAGGATGCAGCAATAAAGTTGCGAAACGTCGACATTTTAAAAAAGGGCTTTTGTTTTTTTACTGGATCTTAACCCCAAAACATACACCACTTTAACATAACAACAAGAGGATCGTTAACGAAAACCAGTTAGAAACTTAATATCTGTGAAGTATCTGCGGACTAACAGAGTAGGTAAAGACTGATAATATGGGTTCCAATTTAAGATGTCGAAACAAAATGGCGGCCAAATAATTTTTTTTAAAAATCAACGTAAAAAATATTGTTCAATTTAAATTTTGCAGAAAAATTAGACGTGAAAATGGAATCAACTGTTACAAATTCAACATGACGTAGCAAAATGGCGGTGTGTGTCAATGTAAAAACTATTTATTGAATTTATTTTAAATTATACACAGAAATCAAGTGTGGCATAAGTAGAAAGAAAATGGTAAAATGTTGGTAGGAATCCAATATGATAGAACAAATAAAAATGATAAGACAGTATATGTAACACACATACTATGTACTAAACTAAATTGGGTCACACTTCACTATTCCTAACAAATGGAAAAAAATCATAACGAAGGAAGTTCCGGGTGAAGAATTTATCGATTTTTTTAAGAGTAACTAGATACCAAAAGTAACTTTATATACTTCTTCAAAAAGTAACTTATCTAGTAACTAGATACGTTTTCAAATTATCTTTGACAGGCCTGGTTACGATATCGTATTTATACCATGCCAGAAAAAAATCAGATAAAAACATTTTAAAAATTGCCGACGCACAGCGCGAATGGAGAAGCTGATGCCGCTCGGCGACACCTCGATGCCTGCAACGATACGATAACAATATCGGCGAGTTTGAAAACATTCCATTTATTTACATGAGATTATACGTCCACCGGCATTGTTGTCGGTGTCGAGTAGGTAGATGTAAAAATACCCTAAAAATGTAATGGTTCAGCTATTTACCGTTTTTTTGTTTGAACAAACCTTGCATTCTGTAACAAAATTGGCAAATTTACTTAAAAAGTAGTAGCTCGACTGTAAGTCCGGGTTTTCCTTAATTAGTTTATTCTGTATTTGGAAAATTGATGCAGCGGCCCTATGTATCACATAAAATTTAATTTTTGATAACGTGGACCGATAATGTGAAGAAAAAATAAAATAGGACAAAAGGTCAGTGGCGCACTATTTTATTATTTTTTTTAGTTGAAAGGAAAACAGGTAAGAGTAATCAAAAAAATTAATATATGAAAATACCCAAGCGCCTTAAGAAATTTACTCGACATATCTTGAATTCCATTTCAATTAGTAAATGATTTGAATTCCTATAAGCAGTATGTCTTATTGCCTGAATATTGAAGAAAATTGTGACATATTTAAGTTTCTATTAACGAATCAGGAAATGTTAACCAGCTGTAAACTTGCTATGCATTTACCAGATTGGAAAGGTGGTCGAAAAGTAAAATCGTGAAAATTAAGACAGATTATTCCCAACTAATTTGTATCAAAAGAATATAAACCAGGGTTACCTAAATTTGCATCAGAAAAATGGTTTTGTTAAGAAGACATTCTGTGGAACTCTAAAATAAATTTTTAAATAATCAGTAATTTTTTAAAATATTTAAATTTTTTTTTCGAAGGTTTTTAAATTAGGAATATTCTCATTACTTTTCCTTCTTATCATCGCATTACTGAAAATATAAATAGTTTTGAACAGAATAAGGATTTATTTCCCCCTAAATTAAAACGCAAAATAAGCAAATTATTAAATATCCGCTGCTAGAATAATGTATTTTGACTAAATACAAATGTTTGGAAAAACAACTTTAATCTTTAGGTCTTAATATTATACATTCTTATACATTCAACATATTGAACAGGTTTCACAAAAAGCGAGAAAAACTGAAAAGGTATTTCTCCACTACAGATAATTATTAATCAAACTTTAACTATTTCAATTATTCTGAAGTCAAGTGAATACATTTATTACACACTGCAGAGATTTATGTAAGCGAGGTGCTGGAAAGGGACAAAGAGAATTATATTTTAATCCTCTTTGGTAGCGCTCAAGTGTTGATGGATTACGACATATGTGTTACACGGACTTCAGAACAGTTCATTTTACTGCAAAGTTCTATTAATAAATCCCTGTTATGGCTCTTAAAATTATACTTCAGTTTTTGATAAAATTTATTTATAAAAAAAATTGTATATTAATGTTTAGTATAACATATTATAATATGATGCCTAAAATGGTTGAAATTATCTTTATTATTATTTAGTTAGATCTCGAATTTGTTATTCATTTATTTCCGAAATTGTAGTGACAATCCACATTTGTAGTTGAAATATTTTGAAGATGACGACACTTCCGGTTATACTGGAAGAAATGTCAACTTGCTTATTTTAAATGAAACTCCCTGTATATTATTTTATTTTTTGGATTTTACGTAGAAATATAGACATATTTCATGTACAATATCCTATACCGTTTTTGACATTGACAAAATGACGTTTGGGGGCCGAAACAAATTTCAAGCATTTCTGGTTTCACTTGGGTAAGTTTATTTGTAGACGAAAACTTATTTACCAGATTTGGTGTGCAATTTTGATAATCATTAGGACAAAATGTTCAAAAAATAAGAATCAAAATTAAATTGAAAAACTATCAAAAATTAAACTGAAAAACTATCAAAAAATCAATCTTCTTCAAATGAAAACCATCTATTTTAAAATCACGTCTTCTCTAGCATTAAAAATTAAGGTAAGTGTGTATTAAGTTGTCTATGCCGAATAATTTTAGTTTCCGAAATTATTGTCAATTAAACATTTTTCTATTTTAAATAATATGCTTTTATCCTACGCCTTACACGGTCAGTTAATGTGAGTTGATCATGACGACATGGTTAGAACAAAATAAGTGCTAGGGTAATATCACTGCTATTTACCATTTGAAACTTTTATATAATCATGCCGGGACGCTTGAATGAAATTGAATATACCAACGAGGATTATTTAAAAGTATTTATTATTTATAGAGAATGTGGCAAACTGATATCAAGAACATGCGATACATTTGCCATTCGATATTCGTAAAAACAGAAACGATCACCCCACACTGTTAAAAAAAGTATACACAATTATTATATAATTACAAATTACAAAAACTTAGTATTAAAATACAATAAGATTAAAGAAAAATAAATTTAACAAAAAACAACTTTTTTAGTAAATATTGAAACTGATGTCGTTGAACTTTCAGACATATTTCGCATCGAAGCAGTTGTTCTTCCTGGGTTACTTTTTTATCGATTTCGAATTAAATTTCGGAACTCGTCCCTGACTCGTTGAAATGTAATATTCCATGTTTATCACTGGAGTGTTATAAACTCGATTTTTAATTGCATCCTAAATAAAAAAGTCGAGTACAATTAGATCAGGGGATCGGGATGGCCAAAAAAATGACCACTATTGGCTATTCATCTGTAATTAAAAAAAATCGTGTAAAAAAACATCGATTAAGTAGCCAACATGTTGAGGAGGGCCGAATAGATTTCTATGATCAGCCAGCAGCAAACTGTTCAAATTTTCAAAATTGTGCAGAATATGTACCTGCCAGTACTTAAAATCAATTAACATATTTTATGATTCGAACGATTGAGAAATCTCTAACTTATTATTTAAATTATCTTGATAAAAAATGCAGTGTCGTAACGTAATTATTTCTTATTGCTCAATAAACATTGAACTGCCAGGATTTTTGAAGATTTTACTCTCTAAATACATGTAAATTTAAATCACTCGAATAATGAGAATTATGTCGATCAAAAACAAATGGTAAGGACCAGCGACATTACTCAAGCACTTATTATGGCCAACTCACGTTAACTGAACCTATAAGGTATAGAGTAATAGCATATTATTTGCAATAGAAAAATGTTTAATTGGCAAATATTTCGAAAACTAAAAGTGTTCCGGATAGACAACCTTATACAAAGTTGCCTTAATTTTTAATGCTAAGACGAGATTACAAATATGGTTGGTTTCCATTAAAAAAATATATATAGTTTTTCATTTAAAGTTTTATTTCTATATTTTTCACACCGTGTACTAATGATTATCAAAATTGCACACCAAATCTGCTAAACAGGTCTTTCTCTACAAAAAAAGTACCCCTTCCGTATAGTAAACATTGGCAAATATTTTTCGGTCTGCAAACGTCATTTTTAACACAAATATAAAAAATGTTAAAAACGGTGAAACTTAGATATAGAAGATTATAATGTCTAGAATTTTACATATAATCTAGAAATAAAATAATATACAGGGTGTTCCATTTAAAATAAGCAGGTTGACATTACTTCCGATAAATCCGGAAGTGCTGCTATTTTGAAAATATGTTAGATAAATGTGCTACATAGACTGCAATATAGTACCAAATTTTCAGATTTTTTCTAATTATAGTTTTTCCATACACGATCTATGCAAAAACAAGCTAATAATAAACGCCGACAAAAATAATTGCATTTATTTTATTAAAGGACTTGCTGTTTTCCTAAGTTTTAATGACATTCAACTCTCTCAAAATGTCAAATTTCTCGGTCTTACTCTAAACTATCGCTTTGCGTGAGATAAACAGATAAATCATATCACAAACAGGATGAGTAAGGCATTATTGACAATTCGTACGTTACAACTTGACCTGTCTCAAGAAACTTTTTTAACACGTTAATCGTGAATTATGTTTTAGCATATTCTGCAATGTCATACCACACTCCCCTCTGGGGAGCAGCAGTTGACTCGTACCGAATTTTCACCCTTCAAAAGAGAATTATTCGAAAGATGTACAAAACTTAAAAATAGGCATCGTATGCAAACATTTATTACCAAAAAAAATGTTGACCTTCAACTCCATTTATATCCTGAAATTCTGTCTATTTCTCAAGAGCAATAGAGATCTGTTTGAATCTAAAACTCTGGGAATCACCAATATACTACAAGACATACTGAAAGCCTTACCCAGTACATCGGACCACTAGATTTGAAAAATCTGCCTATTACACAAGTATTCGTATATACGGCCACCTTCCGGACAACTTAAAGAGAATTAAGTCTGTTTCTAATGTTTTCGAAACTAGGCTTAAGAAGATTTTAACAACCAAGAATTCAGTGGATGAATATTCCCTTGACAGGTTTTTATAAACCTAAAAAATGTAGATGCTTCACTGTCAGTGTGTCTTTTAGTGTTATGTAATTTTATGTATCTTACTCTCTTAAATTTTTTATAAATATTAACTGCTTTTTTATATAGTAATGTCATGTTTGTATACTTGTTTTAAGGTCACCAAAACGAATAAATATTTGAATTTGAATTTGGTTTAGAAGACAAAAAGTTGATATTCTGACAATTTTACCAAGCTAACGTAAAACCTTTTGGCAATTTCGGTTAATTTATTAAGCAGTTTTTGAGGTATCTCGCTGTTTCTGTCTGTTTTCATAAGCATTTATAAATAATTTATGATTGAAGCTAATTCAAATAACATTAGCAGTAATTTCGCTTGAAATGTCTGCATTAAATATACGTATGCTGCAAACCGTATAATTCAACCTCTAATTAAATTAGAAGCAATTTCATGCCTAAATGTCAATATTTACTCTTTGCATATAAAATATTCAATGCAGATTACTATGATTGCGTGTTCATAGATTTCAGTACTTAAAAAACATACTACGGGGGGAACTGGTTCAGAGTTTTTTGTGTTTCAAGAAACGCCTTAAGTCAATTTTAAAATTTTAAGTTTTTGTTGATGTGAAATTATTTTTTAGTGAGTTATATATTTTTTATTGTTAAATTGTGGTACAGCAATATAATATGTTTTAAATTTTAATACGTCAGATCCTAATGTCAAATTTGTGCCATTTTTCATGAAAATTCAAATAAATATTCCATGTGAAAACTGTATATTATTTGAAAATACTTTGACAAAATGACAAAAAGAAAAGTTGTTTCTTTTTTAATTTTATAGTTGTATGCTAAATTTCAGCGCTATCGGTAAACTTAAAGTGTGTCTCATTTTTTTTAATTGGATTCTTTTTCAGTTTATTGAATCTGGAAAAAGCTGAGTTCAACTATTTATTTTCGATAAGTTCTTCTCCTAAATGCATTTTCTTTTTTATTTTATACGGCATTTTTTTGTTGAAAACATAAATGGATCCAATAGAATCGTTGAATGAAGAAATTAGTCAATTGTTTTATAGGCTATTTTATAATTTAGGTTTTTGTGTATTGTCAAATTATTTAATAAAAATGTTGTATTTATTTTTAGAACGGGCAATATAGAAATAGAAAAAAGGGATTTTCTCAGTTTCGTTTTTATTATAAAGTAAATAAATACGTGATACTTAGTAAATAACGTAATTTAAATATATTTTACATCAAATCGTGGAAACTGCATAAACTTTGCATCAAGTTGTAAACATTATTTTGGTTCCACTTAAGATTTCAACAACAATATGCCGTAAAAAAATATTAATGAAGAAAATACATTTTGGCGATGAACTAATCAAAAACAAAATTGTTTAATTCGGGTTTGTCTAAATTCGGTAAAGTGGAAAACACCGAATAAAAAAAATGATAAAAATGTAAAGTAACCGATAACACTGGCTTATAGCTATAAAATCAAAAAAGAAATAACTTTTGCCTATAAAGAATTTTGAGAAAAAAGGTAGTTTTTTGCCATTTGAGAGAAAAAGTCAAATTTGACAGCTAAGATAAATCACGTATTTCAGTTTTTTATTGTCTCTTTGCATTTTTTTCAAGCAAAAAGTTTCTACAAATTGAAATTTCGCGAACTTTATAATATACATTGTATATCATATACTACAGAGTTATGAAGTACATAACTTCCCTAGATTTTTGATATTCTTAATTCTTCTTGTATGTTTACAATCATAAAAATCATTTTTCCTACAAGCGTGTGAAAACCTGTAATTTTTCGCACTCATTTTAGTTTGGAAAGAGATACTTTTCCGCACTAGTACTAAATAAGTAACCCCATTTTTTTTAAATATACTTACTGATTTCAAATATTTTAAAATATATTGTTACGCTAATAGTTAGCAGAGTAATTTAAGAACGTAAATTTGCTAGAATCCTGCTATAATTTTCAACAAATTAGTAAAGAATATGTAAATGTGTGTTTTAAAAAATTGTTTAATGGCTCTCGTATTATGCCTTATAAAATCAATATTAAGCAATAATAAACACCTACTTTATTTGGCAGTTTGAATCACCATAGACACAAAGCAAAAAATTGTCAATCAAAGCCAATTTTGCTGTAGCTAATTTTTGTCGTAGTAAAACCTAAGTAACAATTTTTCTAATGGATTCTTCAGACGAAGGCTTCACAAAGTCAGTGTTGGAAGCAGCTAGAGCTGCAAACTTTAATCTGCTACCATCAAAATCCCGTCATAAGTATGAGAAAGAATATATTCTGTTTAAAACCTGGTGTCAAACTAAAGACATCAAAACTTTGAAAGAACCCATTTTTTTGGCATATTTTGCCGAACTTTCCAAAACATGTAATCCAATCACGCTTTGGTCCAGATACTTAATGTTAAAAAGTATGATCAAACTCAATGAAAACATGGATTTAAGCAAGTTTTTCAAAGTCACGGCCCATTTAAAAAACAAAATGTTGGATTTAGACAAAAGAAGGCGAACATTTTTTTAAAAGAGAAATTTCTAAATTTATAAACGAAGCGCCTAACGAAATATATCTCCATATTAAAGTATCTACTATATTTGGTTTGGCGGGCGCATATTGAAGACAAAGGAAATATTTTATTAATAAATAATCCAGATACAAAAAATTACCGTTCTAAAAGCTTTGTACTATCTAATGAAGCTGAAAGTGGAGAATATTTAAAATTGGTCAGAAAATATGCGATTTTAAAAAAGCCAGAAACTACAAGAAAGGAGCTTGCACAGTATAATGCATCGGAATAAACACCTTTGGAAAAATGCCATCAAATATTGCAGGTTATCTGAAGCTCACAAATCCTGAACTATATACAGGCCACAGTTTCCGACGTTCAGCCGCCACAATGCTTGTAGATTCCGGAGAAGGAATAACAAATATCAAACGCCTCGGAGGTTGGAAATCTTCAACCGCTGCAGAAGATTATTGAAAACTCAACAGAAATCTATCCAATAAAGTATTAAACTTCAAGGCCGTTCCTTCCACTAGTCACCCACTTTCACCAGTGCAGCCTAGCAATTCGACCTCTTCCAACCAAAAAGTTACCTCATCGGCGACGGTTACAACAATAAGGACTCGTGAAAGAGAACTGGAAAAACCAAACCCAAATTACAACTCCCCGAGTTCCTTGGAAAAAAATCTTGCCTCTGTAATTAATTTACAAAATGATATAAACTGCACGTTTACTATTCATCTTGTTAATAGTAATTAATTTATGTTTATGTATTTGATATAAATGAACGATTCTTTATAACTTTTTGGGTTTTTCCGTACGCTTGTAGAAAAAATAGTGTACCTTACACGTGCGTAAAGTGTCTTTTCCGCACGCGATCGATGACTGAAAAATAGCACTTTCCGCACTTGTTAGGTAAACTACTATTAATGCCAGTTTCTTGTTAGTAAATTAAATTTACTTTTATTTCTTTATGAATACTAAGTTGCAAAATCAAATATTTTTCAAAAAATGACAACCACTACTGGAATTGAAAAATACATAACTTCCTGAAATTTTACAGTTTATTTCAGTGTGACTTTCTAATATATTAAATTAATTTTTATTAATTTAGATTAAATTGAGAAATTAATTACTTTTTAAGCAAAAAACTACTGATTCTAAATAATAGGCAAAATTTAAATAAAATGTTGTTTACATTGAGTAAATTGCTCCATTTTATATAACGTCATATTATACGTTGAAAGTATCCTCTTTATTACGCGGTCTAGTAAAATAGGATCAATCTTCCGCAGCTTCAAGAACTTTGAGTTCTTACCTAAAAATGCACGTATAATACGATACTAGAACGAATATTTTATCGTAAAATGAATTAAGATTATTTACATTGTTTTGAGGTATATTCTAGTTATCGATATTGCTAAATAATATTAATAAACTAAAATTTCCCAACACTCATTGGGTTGTGTTCTTATATATTATTTTTCAAAAATATCCGTAACTATATTATCTAATGTTATTTAATTTAACTAACTAACAATTTTATGCTTTAAAATCTTTGACTGAAATCTTTTGTACCTTTATAAAAACCTAATATCCAGTATGGTAGTGTTTATTGTAGGCTTAATTGTAACAGTCGAAAAAAATATTCTGTATTATTTTGTGTCTCCACAAGCAGATTACGAATGATCTGTCGCATTTGTAATATCATAACTTAACACCGAATTCATTAAAAAGGTTTAAGAGTTAAACCAGGTCTAGTTGCCATGGTACTTAAAACTCTTAGTTCGACAGTTATCTTTCGCTTATGTCACTGTCATTTTGTAATTGTGAAAAAATAATTGCTTAATTGTTAAAAATGTCATCTTAAACCGTCAACTGTCAAGTTAGACCTGGTCTAAATTTAAATCTCTTTAGTGAATACGGGTGTAAATGTATCTAGGATTTTTCTAGGAACTCAAAAACTCTATAATAGATAGGATGTTTTATTATAATAAGGAAGTTGATACTTGATCACAAAAAAAGCAAACACCATATATAACACATCAATATATAAAAATATGATATTTTAAAAGTCTAAATGAATCCAAAAACTTATATATTTACCATTTATTGCTATCTCTTAAAATTTCTGAGATAAGGGATCATCTCATAATATACGGGTCACCCTGTATACATATATATATATATATATATATATATATATATATATATATATATATATATATATATATATATATTATAAATTGGGTCCCAGTTTACCAATGCTAATAAAAGGAAAGATTCATAACAATGGAAGTTCCGAGTAAAGGAAATTTACGTTTTTTTTTTCACTCTAATGCTGCGGGACTAGTTAAATAAATAGTATAAAAATTTAAAGAACTAAAACATAAAAAATGGCTATTTATTCTTTTTCAAAGGTAAACTGTTCCACTCCAAATTCAAAGTAAAGCAAAGCCCACGACTGTGTGGCATGTTGTTGTATACAATATTGAACACTTTTTAAAAACAAGTTTTATTTGAAAATGATACTAAAATGTCTAAAATAACAACATGTTCAAGGGAATATGCAAGCATCTGAAACGTATCAAAATAACGTGGTATTGTAAATCAGCTGTTACTATAACTGATTTAAAAAAAAAATGTTATTGCCATAGAACCATCATGTGCGCAAAATTTAAAAATTATCAAGGCCAAAGACGTCAAATTAATTTTACAGCAACACTTAAAATGGATCTAGTTCCAAATTTATTTGAGATAATTAAACAAAACCTTATAAAAACGCAAATTATCTTTGTTGTTTTTTTTTTAATAAAATATTTCTGGAAATTTGTTAGGTTACATTTTAGTATTTTCTTTTAAGTAAATCTACTAAGTAATTAAACAACCTCCATGATTCAAGTAAATTTGATATCTTCCGTATACCTAAACATTGAATGATAGCCCTGTGAGATTATGTATGATACAATTTAGAGCCTCAGAATTAATTTCACTTTCCGTTTTCTAACCCTGAGTGTCAGACGATCATTTGTTATCCTAGATTTTCAGATATATTTGCTTACACAAATCTACCCGGGAACGTTAATAAAATGCTATACCTCCAGACACATTTATATTAAGAGGTTTACACACGCAAATGCTAAATCATGGGCTTTAAATAAAATTAGCTTAATTTTTACCTTCCGTTGTTAATATTTCAATTACACCCTATTAATTTGAAAATTACTAGCTCATAATAGTAAAGTGGGTTGGGCTTCCGATCTCAAGATGTTTTACAACTTTTCATTTAATCTGATTAAATTTTCAGTTCTTTTAGGTGGTTAGAATGAATTTGTGTTGTTCAGTTTTTACTTCCCTCATAAAAGTATTGTAATCGTAAAAAAATCACCCTCCGTTATTTTTGCAGATCTTCTCATATGGCTTCAGGGTTTCTAGATGCCAAAAATCATGTTTTCTCAATTCGGCCGGCCTGCCTGTCCGTCCGTCTGTTAGTCTGTAGTCTGAAGTTCCGATTTTATACGTGCATGGTGTCTAGTAATATTTAAAACGGGGTCTATAAGCTTAAATTTTAAAGACATCCAAAAAATAATAAATACCAAAGTTCCAAAGTTTTATGGCTTTATTTCAACCGTCAGGAGTAATAAAAAGATAACAAACGACGATCGAAAATTTAGTTAACTAGCTTCATCTATGGTGGAGGATCCACAATGGCACTATTCTAAAAAAATCGATCTAAAAAATATCATCTTATTCAATAGACAAATTTTGCACAAAAATTAAATGTGATATAAAGGTAAACTGATATTAAAATGAGTGTAAAAAATAATTATTCAATTTATTTTAAATTATGTTCAAAAATCAAGTGTGGCATAGGTAGAAACTGTATCTTCAAAGACATGAAAAAATTTACAAAAACCCTGGTATAAAAGGCGATGTGGAATGGAGTTAATGCCTCTTATCACAGGGTTTTTATCAATTCTCACAATTGTCTTTAAAAATAAAGAAACCTTATATTTATAATTAGTAAGGAGATACCTACTTAATAATGCAATATTGATGGTAGTCTATACGAAAAATACTGATTTATTTATTTTCCAATTGTAGTTTTTTCTTATTTTTTAAAAATACCGTGTTTTCTTTTGTTTCATCAAGGTAAGTGAAACTGGATGAGGATTTGGGTAACGTCTGGATAAGCAACTTGACAGGATAAACTTTTTAATGGAACATTGATCCAGAAAGTTGCAAATATTTTCACAAATGCTTTAAGGGGCGGTAAAATATAATATGTATCGGAAAGTAGAATACGTTTCATAGAGTCCCCATAGTGCCCGGTATTTGATTAAGTCAAGGATTATGTCATTTATTTATGCAAAATAGCTTAATTATTCTTTACAATAATAGACCGTATATATTTATGTACTATAAAACAATAAAAAATTACTATACATACTATACAATATATAATAAATTGTCTATACAAAACGGATTAAAATTAATAAAATTATGATTAAAAATTATATTATATATACAGACCCGGTGGACATGGGAGTATACGTACATTATTCTGTTTTGATTATGGAAAATAGTTTATTTTGTAGGGTTGTAAAATACGCTTAAAATTAATAGGCAACTTTTCTATAGCGATTTTAATCGTATGGTAAGAAACAAAAAGAAGGGGATACCCCAAAAAGTTAAAACTCTCCTCCAAAGATGAATGATAACTGTGAAGTAGTCAAGATTAGAAAGTTTTTGAAACAGTTTACACCATACCAAAATATACTAAAGGAGGATCCCTCAATGTTAAAATTATCTATTAAATAGTCTAGATAAATGAAGAAATGAATTTCTTTATTTATTTAAATTACTAATTTGGCCAACACAATAGAAATATCTGTTTAATAACAGGTTGACATTAATAATCATCTCAATGTACCCTACACATTACATTGAGAGATGGTTTAGGACAATCTTCCTGAATTTATTATATGTGATGCAGTATATTCCCCTCAAATTACTTTTGCCAAAAAACGGAGGAGGGGGTTGAATTCGGCAGTTTTCGAGCTATGGAGAAACTAGGAGACAATTTTGGGTACTTATTATTAATTTATAAATTATAAAAATCAATATGTAGAGTGTCTAGATAAAATGATTATACCTACTCATTCTAAGTTCATATATACATGGTCCAACAGTACGTTCAAGTGCAATAGTTCGGTTATTGTTCGAAATTATCAGAGGTACAGACGCCTTGTATTTTTTTTAATGCGTTGGCATACCTCATTTAGGATAGTAAAAACTTCCAAATGTGGCTTATTTCAACTTCGGCATTTTTCTTTAGTATTCTTTAATAACGGTATACAGGGTAAATAAAAATCTTTGATGCAAATTTTCTCGATTATTTTAAATGGAACGCCCTGTATGTTATTATATTTTCAGATTTTTTTCTTTTTGGCCATTCACCCAATATAGGGTTTCTAGGGTCTATACAGAATCGTTCAATATTTATGACCACTTTTCGAAAATGTTAAAGGTATATTTGACATGAAGAGACCACCTATTTTGACTAGTTGTTCAAGTAAAATGAGGTTTTTCAGTAGCGTTATAATGAAAATTATGTCTATTGACATTTTTATTTTTCTGGAAGGTTGGTTCATCAATAATTAATACAAAAGTCAGCAAATCTTGGCTCTGTTTGAATTTATTGTTGTATCCAGTGACAACAATCTAGTGGGCCTTATTTTTACAAATGAAATTAAACTGTCAAAGTATATATTTACTAATATGGACGGTACTATTCCCGATGTCAGATTTGCCATCCAGTCAGAAACGCCGCTCCATAAGGTTAAAATATTGGCAGGATTAACAATGGTTATGAATATGTACAAGTTCTAACGAATTGCTTATCAGCAATTGATTAGAGTATTAGACTAGTGATCCAGAGGTGCGGGTTCGATCCCAGTTCGTACCATAACTTTTGCTGTCGGTTATAAATATTTCTAAAAATAGATTTGACAGTTTAAAAATAAACTGATAAAATATTTCTAATCAGGATACGTGATCGGTGATATATATGCTTATCACAAACAAACGATTCCTTTCAAACGCTCCTAACACATAAACATATCGATCATTTCGTAATAACCACCAGTTTTTATTACTAGATCATTGTTGTAATACTATCGTTTGTATTTGTGAAAATTTTGGATTAAATCTTTTTTTATTAGTGATACTTTTTATTTTTTGATGTTTTAAACTTTTTCGGTCCATCTATGCTGGTATGAATAAATATAAAAAATAGATGTGCAAAAAAAGAAACTTTGCAATATTTTACCGTAATAAATTGAGATGTCCACCTCTAATATTTTCGAAGTGGTCATAAATCTTGAAAGACTCTGTATAGACCCCACAAATCCTGTATTGGCTGAATGGCCAAAAAGGGAGGAATTTGAAAATATAATAATATACAAGGCGTTCCATTTAAATTAATCGAGAAATTGTGCAACCAGAATTTTTATTTACCCTGTATATCGTTATTAAAGAATAGTAAAGAAAAATATCGCAGTTGAAAGAAGACTACATTTGGAAGTTCTTGCGATGCTAAAATAATTTATGCTAACACATTAAAAAAATACGTCACTTCTAATTTTCGAAAAGTGGCCATACATCTTGAATGACCCTGTATAGACCCCACAAACTATATATTGAGAGAATGGCCAAAAAGGGAGGAATCTGAAAATAGAACAATATAAAGGGTGTTGCATTTAAGAAAAATGTAAATTTGGTTTGTGGCAAACTTACTCAATCTAGTATAATCGAAAATAATTTTCGGTTGTAGCTCTCAGCTCGTATAATGTTTATTTCTAATTACCACAAGAATCGAGCTATTGGACTTATTTTTGATCTTGTGTCATTAATTTATTTACGGCCAAAATAAGCTATGCTAAGTGAAGTACATCCGAGAATATAAGTCAGATGTTACGATAAAAATGTTTTTTTTTTACTTGTTTTTATATAGTTAATGCATATTAAATTTGTTTTTACCTATACATTTAGTACCGGCCAACTCTGTTTGGAATACATTAACACCCGTATTCACTAAAGAGGTTTAAATTTAGACCAGGTCTAACTTGACAGTTATAGGTTTAAGATGACATTTTTAACAATTGAGCTAAGTACCATGGCAACTAGACCTGGTCTAACTCTTAAACCTTTTTAGTGAATACTGGGTTAATGTTCTATAACATAGGTCTGCTGACAACAAATCCGAATTACATTCGAAAGATACTTGTAAGGGCTTATGACGCAAATTATATATTACGTTTTGTTTTAATTATGTTGACGCTAAAAATTAGTGAAAAAAATTTCCTAAACTCTGGCAAAAAGAAGTTTTAATAAACAAAGAAACCAGGGAATCATAGAAACCCCAATTCTTACGATTAAGGGTATTATATGAAAACCATTACTCAGCAACAGGAAAAACAGAATGATTTTCGCACACATCATTTAGACGATTGTGAAAAAGACATCATCAGGAGAAAAAGATATTTCATATATGGAGAAATAAAAATTAACATTAATTTTAATATTATGACTAGCGCTGGACAGAACCAATATATATATATTACTTCTACTATCTTAAGAATTGGTTTAACGTGGAAAATTAACAAAATACAAGTAGTGATAGAAATCATAAATATTACCAATCTTGGGGCATACTTATTTACAACAAATTTAAAACTATCTATCAGATATTTGGCCAGTAATTTACCTTGATGAAACTTGGTACGATACCTATGATAATGTACCAAAAGCGGGGGTTGGCAGCCACAAAAAATGTCAAACCAAAGTACTCTCAAATAAAGATAAACGAATAACCATTTTACATGCTGAATCTGAAAATGGCTGGGTTTCACATTACTTGCTATTATCTAAATATATCTAAACATAAAAGATTTAAGTTTGTACTGTCGCAAAATATCACTTGTATCGAGTGTTTCCGAACGTAGTGTTATTGTTATGGACAAGGCAAGTTACCATAGTCGCCTAAACAAAGTTCTGAATGCAACACCTAATCTAAAATAGAGGACTATATATTAGAAAATGTACTATAAAAAAGTGATGTACTGAAAATTTTAAAAGACTCTAAACTAAAAAGGAAATAACTTTGTAACTGTATGACTGCTAAAATATGATTATTGTGTGTTTTATCAGATTGAACAAATTTGGCAAGTTAAATCAAAAGTAAAATCACAAAACGTTTCTCCTATTTGATTATGCCAGTGGTTGCATCAGTAAAAAACTAATAAATGACCTTGTAAAAGCTGGAAGAATTCCATTCAACATGTTGTAAAAGTTGCAGATTCGTACTTGTATACATAAAATTATAGAGTCACTGATAATTACCTTAGCTGATGACAGGGATAGGGAAACTAAATAAGGCATAAATTAAAATATATTTTCATTTATACAATATGTCCGCATTTTTATTTTTCATTTTATTTTCTACAGGATTTAATATATTCGTAGTTAATTAGCCAAAATAAAAACAGAGTTTATTGTAAGGTGCATAATAATAAAAAAGTTATAATAACGGCAAATAATATAACTTTTGGAGATATAGAGTGTTGATTTTTTTATTTAAAATATTTACAGTTTTAAAAATGTTAGTAATTCAATATTTTGTTGTAGCAGACGATATTCTATTATTGCGTTACACCATAATTTTATATAGCTATCGGCATTTTTTTGTTACAAACTAAAAGAATAATTTTTTATTACTAATTAAACGGAAATTCCAATGGCTATAAAATATACTTTAAAATAGTCAGTGGCATTAGACATTTTTAAGAATTAAATAGAGACTAGCTGGCCCGGCAGACCTTGTTCTGCTGTTTCCGTTAAATGGCGGGATAAGTTTCCAGTGGAATTATAAAAATATATGTAGCGCATTCGCCATATTGTCCAGAAATGTTATTGAAGAAATACATATTTTATACATAAATAGTGTTGAAGGATCTCGGTAACCAGACAATCATTAAATATATGTATGATGTAAATCGGTGCAGTACAACTCTCTCACGAACTTGCAGACAAATCTGGCTTAGTGATTTAAATATATAGATTATGCCGATACCTCTGGTATTGTTTAAATTTAAATAATACTATTTGCATGTGCAACATCACCTGTTGTGTTTAATTGAGTATTATAAAATTTTAGTATTATATTTTAAACCATTTAGAAGAAATAAAAAACTATAAATATTTCAAAAAATATTTTAGGTATCCTGTATCTCCATAACCAACGGTAATAAAACTTTTTTTATATTATTTTTATGAAAACAAACTTATAGTTATTTTCCTCATGTGACATCATCTGATTAACACCTTGTTCTAAAGATTAAAGTCAGATCTTGTTTTGAGTAATTAAATAAGGATATTTGAAATCTAGTCTAGTTATTAAATACAAAATATTTTTTTTTAAATTCACAAAATATTCCAGACATATATCGTCATTTTGGTATAGGAAGAAAATGATGCGAAAACAAATAAATATACAAACATGTGTGACATAATGTGTGTATATGAATGAAGAATATGCATAACATTTTATCTATCTTCGAAGTATAATCAATGACTGTCGATCATACTACTTGTGTATTCGACAAACATTTAAACGCATTTACACAGCACCCTTGTTGCCAATGACATAAAGAAGCTTTGGCTTATGCGAAATTAACTGACAACCGATTAAAAATAAACAAGGGCCGAATATTTGTAGAAGTATGCCATGCACACGACATGACAAGTGTTCCACAGTGACCATTAGTTGTCAGGTACACCAGTCGTTTGAGTCGGCCTTTATATCGAACCTAGAAGAAGAACCAGTTTCAACCTAATACAAATGAATGCAGGAAAATTTTAAAACGATATTTCAAACTGATATAAAGTATACTATCCGTCAATACCATAAAGGTGTGACTTTGCTACAAAAATTTATTTTTAATAGAGAATTTCTTCAGTTGTTTTAATAGAACACCATACAGTGAATTTAAATTCTACTCACGCAATTTGGATATTCTTACTTCCCTTGTAAGGGGGAAATATTGTAATAGTAAAAGAATCGTTCTCCCAGGTTTTCACAGATCTTCTCTTTTTAGGGTTCTAGATGCAAATTTTCTCATTTTTTTCTGTCTATGCATCTAAATGACGGTCTGTCTATCTGTCTGTTAGCGACCTAGCTAAAATGCTATTAATAACCCAATCAATTAAGTAACTAATTAACCTTAAATTAACTAAACTGAATAGTTTCAAAGATATCAGATATTAGTCAACTGCATTCTAGAATTAATTTCCATTTGTTCTATCACTATTTTTAACACTATCTGGGTTGCAGGTTTTTGGGGTCATGGACAGAACAGAAGTGCAAAAGCGTCTTTAAAAATTAAAATTAATTAAAATTAATGTTGATTACTAAAGTTTATTCTAAATGTAGAATATAGCTGAGTCGTTAATTGCCGATATATCAGCTACTATTAAATTAAGTAGAGTTTGAATTTGTCACGCACTACGACATTCGTTATAATTATCCAAAAAATTTAAGTTATAAGTCAGTTTTTGTCCGACTAGACCGGAAGTCAATTATGATATTATCTCATATAAGACTAAAATATAGCATTGAAATTCTTTTACGTTCATTTGCGTCATACTGAAACGAAAACGATTATGATTGAGTTGGCATTTTTAGTCGCTATTTTCTCTAAATCTTTCAAAGCTAGATATTTAAAACTTTCAAAGATAGCTATATTTTAAATATGGCATACAGTATATGGTATATAGTATATAGTATATGGTATATAATTTATAATATATAGTATATAATATACAATATACAATATATAATATACAATATATAATATATATATATATAATATATAATATATAATATATAATATATAATATATATATATAATATATAATATATAATATATAATATATAATATATAATATATAATATATAATATATAATATATAATATATAATATATAATATATAATATATAATATATAATATATAATATATAATATATAATATATAATATATAATATATAATATATAATATATAATATATAATATATAATATATAATATATAATATATAATATATAATATATAATATATAATATATAATATATAATATATAATATATAATATATAATATATAATATATAATATATAATATATAATATATAATATATAATATATAATATATAATATATAATATATAATATATAATATATAATATATAATATGTAATATATAATATGTAATATATAATATATATATGTATATATAATATGTAATATATAATATATAATATATAATATATAATATATAATATATAATATATAATATATAATATATAATATATAATATATAATATATAATATATAATATATAATATATAATATGTAATATATAATATATAATATGTAATATATAATATATAATATATAATATATAATATATAATATATAATATATAATATATAATATATAATATGTAATATATAATACATAATATATAATACATAATATAACGAAAAGACGTATTTCTTTCCTTCGTAAGTATGCAACCGAGATATTTCAGAACATGTTAACTGAAAGTTATGATAAAAATACCACACAACCAGCTGACACTCGATAATTATTTTCATTTCTTAGGACACACCTTGCACATTCCATCTAATTTGCCAAGAAAAAAACAAAACTGAAATTAACTGATTTTCATTCATGTGTATGAAATCGTTAACCAAATACGTCTCTTCAAAATGTATTTCTTTTTCTTTATACAATTTTAGCTTAATACAAACTCTATGAAAAGTTATCGGGAAAACCACCGTTTCTGAATTTAGTTCGTGCTAGTCTAGTCAATAAGTGACGCTTCAGAAAATTGCAAACTACTTTCGTCATACTTAATTAGCCCTAACGGGGAGTGCTCGAAGAAAATTAAATATACATACAGAGACTTAAGCAATTTACAATCTTAACTCTCTTGCATAAATCAAACTCAAAGAAGTTTTACGCTGATGAGGTAAGTTCGATCGAACTTGATATACATTTTAATTTAATTATTATCTAAAGTTAGATGTTCGTTTGCTCAAAATCTTTCAAGAACGAATACGAAAAAATCTATACATTTTGCATACTTTTTAAACATACGGCGAGATTTTTCTAAGTTCTGGATATTTTGAAGGCTAATATCGGTTCTTGAAGAAAATGTAACGACTAATAAAAAAACATTGTTATACTGTTAAGTAGGTATGAACTTATTATAAAAATGCATGCGCTAGCAACCAGTTTACGTGGAGATATTTTAATAAATATTTTACGATTTACTTGCGAAACGAAAAACGTTCGGTTTTCATAAAATAGAGCTCTTTAAAGGGATTTCTTACCAAATTTTGTTCTTTTTTTACTTATATCTGTTTTTCTTTTGTTGACTTTAGAGCCTTGTAACTTCTTAGTATCTGGTATCCAACATATATTTTTGTAGGTCTAATAAACAGGACTTAAAATACAAGTACTGTTCATTATATTAATTGTTAATAATATATTTTATATTTTCCTGGTGATATCAAATAATTTTCATCTTAGTAAAATTTGAAATTAAATGTAATGAACATGCTTGCGGCGGGTGGTGGGGATTATATGACCTCGCTTTGCCACTTTGCTGTAGGATCCCAAGAACCTTAAACCACACAGGATAGTTACATCGGCGATTTATTTCCGTCAGTTTAGCGCGAGTGAGCCTTGCTAGAGTGACGTCGCCTGACCCGCTCGAAACAAGTTTCATGCATTATTTCTATAGAAGGATAATATGGTTTAGCCTTTTGATGCTGTTATTTTGATTTTTAATGCAATAAATTACGACAATTTTTATATTAAACTAATAGAGCAACATTACCATATGAATTTCGGTCCATAAGCAATGGTCAATTGCTCATCGAAATGTTTTAGAAATTCATATTTGGACATAAAAATAAATGATTAGGAAATAATTTAAACATTATGTCAAGACAAAAATCGTTACATAGAAATAAGCACTTTTCCATAATTTAGTTACCTAAAGGTATTAACTTAAAAAGTAAATAGGTAAAGTGATTCTCAAATAGGAAAGTAAAAAACATGATATTACGATTTTTTAATAGTTGTTATTATTGTCGTACATATTTTTTTCAAAATTAGAAGATAATGTATTCTGGAGATTACAACAAATACCTTAATATAACGACTTTTACAACGAAAATGGAAACAAAACACCCAATAACTACAGAGGCTTCTGATACCTAAGTTTAAATAACTTTTAGATTAATTAACAAGGTTGAGATTTGCATTAATACTAAAAAAGCAACAATCCAGAGCAAAAATTGAAAATAAAAGCTGCTATATATTAAAAAACACAACTTTCCTGAAAAATTAATAAAAAAATAATAAACAATCCAAATATATCTATAGCTAACATTTTTCTACTGCACCGGTGAACTCAGTGTTACTTCATAATAATTAATTTTTAAACCTGCCAAGTGATCTTTGTAACTATTTTTGCAATTACCTATACACAGCACATATATTACCAGACATTGTTTTTTGTTATTTAGACTTCTGCTGAAGTAAATATATCAATTATAAAAGAAGTTTTAATTATTTCCTTGGCTAGTTACGTTTCACTATGCACGAACAACACTTTTTCAAATTTGTGTTAAAAGGCAAATTTCTGTTACAGAGCAGTGTAAGTAATACTAAATCTTTAGACTGAGAAGGCCGGAGAAGGTCACTCACCCGGTCATTGACCTTTGCGGTAGCTTAGTTGGTAGAACAACTTCCCGATGAGACGGAGGTTGTGGGTTCGAATATCACTAGAGAACAGACTTTTTCCATTTTTCATTGAATTTGATTTCAGAATTTACTAACTTATTCACCAGTTTTGTTTCCATAACGTTTCCTACTTACAATTATTATCATCAAGTATTTGTATAAAACCTAAAAGAGTTCTTTATCATTAAATCCACTAGCATAGTATGTGTGAGGAGGTAGAGGCCTAAAATTTAGCGCTGAAATTTTCTAGAATATCTCGCAATAGGGGGATATGGTATAAGGAGACAATGCACGAGTAAAAGCAAACATTTAAAAAAAGCTTTTTTGACGTTTTTTTACCGCTATTTTCTTAAACTGACTGGCATCTTGGGGGATGTAAATGCTCTTTTGCACCCTAGCTGATTAAAGCAATTGCAAACAAAAGTATTACCTCCTTATTCACTAAAAAGGTGTAAAAGTTAGACCAGGTCTAGTTGCCATGGTACTTAAAACTCTTAGTTCACCAGTTATGTTTCACTTATCTTACTGTCATTTTGCGATTGTGACATTTAGAAAAATTGTTTATTCAATTGTTAAAAATGTCTTTTCAAACCTATAACTGTCAAGTTAGACCTGGTCTAAATTTAGACCTGTTTAGTGAATACGGGTGTTAAAGTCTAATGAAAACTTGTAACAGTAATATCGGCTAGCGACTACGTTTAGTATTATTATATTGTACGAAAACATATCCAAAACTTAGAAAAATCACGCCGTTTGTTTATTAAATAGAAAGAATTTATTGATTTTTGTTTTTTAGCATTTTTGTATTTACGGAAAATGTGGATCCGACACTGTATTAAAAGAGAACTATTGTAAAATGCGTTTACCTAACAAAAGGTTAAATATTATTTTACCCCCTAAGCACATTTTATTTTGCCAAAAGTAGTTAATTTGTAGAAATAGTAGCGAGTAGTAATGACGAGGTCATTAAATTCAAAACTTTGACACCCTGTATCTCAAAATCTCATTTTGATAAGGAAAACCAGAATTAAATTATATCAAAAAATAAACAAATTCATCGAAAACCATTTTTCATAAGAAGTGTGAGAGGTCCTTTGCCTATATAGAAAAACTAGTGTTGGAAAATCACTGGTAATTTTTAAATTGGTCACTTTCACATATATGTGCAAGTCACTTATAGTCATTGATAGAGTAATTTTTAAGAACTTTCGAAAGTATGCCTGAAATGTTGCGTTTATATTAGCTTTTAGTCATTTATAAATCGGTCACTTACAAAAATAAATGACCGGTCATTTATGCGGTAATTTTCTAAAATCGGTCACAAACGTGATTAATTAAACTCATTTAAGATCACTTATACGGTCACTTTGTCCACGAAGGAAAAAGTGGAAATGCTGAACAAATAAAGCATCGTGATTGGTTGTATTCGACCACATTAAAAAATTACGCCGCAAACAATTCGATTGAGTTTAACTTTTGGCAAAAAATAAGCAAGAAAAAATGGGTTGTTTAAGCACCGAACATTAACAAGACAAGAAGGGGCACAGTCCGTGGGAACTTTTATGTTGTGCTTACAAAAATGCGCCGACGAATCCGAGAAATGCGTACAGCTGTGCAGGTACCCATACTTTAACGAGGTTGATGCAAACCGCTAGCGATTAAAAAGAATAAACGTTCACTTACCGGGGTGATGTAAAAACCAGTTTAAAACCTATTTTTCTTTTTATGTATTAAAAGAAAAACGGAGAAAAAGTCAAGTTGTTTAATTAATAGATCTTAATATAGTTATAAAAAGTACTGTTTGTAAAAATTAAGCAAAAAAGGAAATTAAATTTAATCCAAAAAATTTTAATCCAAGATGGCGGGACAAAATGGCGGCTTATTAAAGTTTTTAAAAATTCATCCTAAAAAACTAATTGTGGTATAGAGATAAAATAGTAAACCTGTGGTACTAATTCAAGACGGCGGAACAAAACATCGGCCAAATAAAATATTTGTAATCGTGAAAAAAATGACCTTCGCAGGTTTTACATATTTTCAAGTTTTAGCGTCCCTAGATACCAAAAAATATGTTTTATCAATTCCGTCGGTCCGTCTGTCGATCTGTCAGTTCGCGACATAGCTTAAAAGCTACTCATCAGATTACCTTCCATTCTCGGCAAAAAATTAAGAGTGGTATGGGGATGACCTGGTTATATTTTGCTAAAAATCCAATATGCCGCAACAAGATGGCGGACTAGTGAAACGTTAAAAAACTATTATTAAAAAATCAATTATCCAATGTCCTCAAATTTTGCACAAAAATCAAGTGTTACTAATAAACTGGTAACATTTTGGTATGAATAAAAGATAGCAAAACAAAATGGTGGCCTAATAAAATATTTAAAAAATCGGCTTGAAAAAAGTACTTATTAGATTAATTTCAAATTTTGTGCAAGTAAATGTAATGTACAGATAAACTGGTAAAGTTGTGGCACGAATTCAAGATGGTCAAACAAAATGGCGGCCAATAATTTTGTTAAAATTTAATTAAAAGTAGATTTTATAGAAAAATTAAATGTGATATAGGGATAAACCTTGGTATAAACTGGCAAAATTCAACATGACTTAATAAAATGCCGGTGCTTGTCCATGTAAAAAGTACTTACTGAATTTATTTTTAATTATGCCCAAAAATCAAGTGTGGCATAGGTAGAAACTAGTAAAATATTGATAGGGATCCAATATGAAGAAAGAAAATGGCACCCAATAAAAATGTTTAAAAGGTAGTAATGACTATTATACTGAACTAAATTGGGCCACTCTTCACTATTCCTGATAAAAGAAAAAATTCATAAAGAGGGAAGTTCCGGCTAAAGAAAATTTACCGATTTTTTAATAGATAGCCAGTAATGTAAACACTACAGTATTGGCGTCCGTACTTGAAAGATTTCGCATGCAAATACCTTTAAAGAACTGTTTTTGTCATTGTACATAGATATTGTTATATTCTTCGATTATATCAGGAGTTACATTAACCAAAACTTTATTAATATCTTGGATACATTTTGCACCTTCAACCTCATTAAGATATTTTTGAGTAAATAATCTCTTGAATGCCTTACGAAATTGTATTGGAGTTGGATTTCTCGAATTTCCGCCTCAATATCTTATCGGGACAAAAAAAAAATTCGAGGCAATCCCGATTAAGGTTTCTTGTTAAAGGAAATGAATAATTTTTGCGTTTTAAAGTTTCCCATTAAGATAGAACGGAGTTAATCGTAATTTTCCAGCCATTTACCAAACACAAAACAAAATTGGTAAATGCTTATTTTAATTTTTAAAAAATAAAAAATTAGTTTCAAGCCGCGCGCCGGCTTATATAAAGACAATTGGTATATATTAATGTTTGATGGTATATTCCAATACCTTATTATACGACGGACAACCGGTTTATGCCGCCCGGCAACGGCTTCAAAAACAAAACTTCCTTGAAAACAAGAGTTCAATAATATTAATACCCAATCTTAAAAAACTGATGGTAAATAACAAGAATGAATTTTGCTTTTAGTAATATAAAGATGGATAGTTGTGGCTTTGTAATAAATATTAATAAGGATGTTCCGCTAAAATCTGTGTAACTGCGCTATTCATTCCAATTTACAATCGTTTAACTTCAATTAGATTGAAAAGTGGACAGTATTCTATAAGGTTTTCCTTTTTATACCTATCTACAGCTTTCACTATAGGATTTTTATATTGTATTTGCTTCTATCAATTTAAAGTTAGATATTTGTATTCAGATGTCAAAAAACTAAAAAAAAAGATTTTTGTTTAACTATATGAGTTACAAAAATACTTTAAATACAAAAGTTTTGTAGGATTTGCCTTATGTTATCTTTTAAGAATATCAAAAATGTTTAAAATTCATTAAAAAGTAGAAATATAGAAACATCCTGTATTTTTATGAAATTGTGCGCCTTGAATATTCCAAGAAATGTGGCAAAAAAATTGAGAAAAAACATTTATTTCATTTGAAATACACAATTTTATACGACGTATTATTAAAATAAAGGTTCTCTGGATGCTAGGGTACCTGCTCCTCCTAGGAAAATAAGGTAACTAGGGCGGTCAAAGAATATTTTTCCCTACATAAAAAAGGCTCGGCTTGGCCCTATTCAACACTATCTGCTAGAGTATTCTATCTGTCTCGTAACGCATTGCCTCATATCGCAGGCTTTTTCTCGATTTTCTGGGTTGTTTTTAAGAATCAGAATTTTTAGATGCCTAAAAATATGTTTTCCCATGTCCATCGGTTTGTCTTTCTGATCTCTGTAGATCTGTCTACCATAGCTTAAAAAATATTAATCCAGCTCACTTTAAATTTTGCAACAAAAATCAAGGATCATGTGGAAATAAACTGGTGAAAATTTGGTACGACTCCAATTTAGAGTAATAGATGATTAAAAATATTTAAAAAATTAGTGTAAAAAACTTCTTGTTTAAATTCACTTTAAATTTTATTTAAAAATATTTTATAACAGATAAATTAACTGGTAAAATTTTAGTAAGCCTCCGAACAAAAATCAGTGTAGAAAAGCTAATTTCTTCAAGTTTTGTGCCAGAATCAAGTGTGGCATAAAGCTGATAAGATTTTGGTATGAAGCCAATATGGCAGAAGAAAAAAACGGCCTAATAAATTGTTAAAAAAAATTAAGGTAAAAAAAATTGAAAAGCCAGAATATATACGATAAGCACAAGAATGTGAGTAAATAAAAAGACAATGAATAACTATTTAATTATTGGTTAAAATACTGCATATCGATGGAAACGCTCTGTTTTTAACATAACCTTTGGACGTATTAGAGGTGGCTGTGAAATGTCACAACCAGTATTCCAATAAAGATATATTTAAAAAATATATATTTCGTAATAGTATTTTTATGAATCCATTTGAATTTGATAATAATTATCCTCGGTGTACATGTTGCAGTAAAATTAAAATATAATAAAATAAAAAGGTCACCTAAAGATGTACCATTATATATTTTATTATATTTTCTTTGGTTAAAAGGAGAAGTAAGTATTGTATAAGCTGAATATTGAATAAAAATATTTTAAACATGTTTTCAGACAAACATATTAAATTTTATGTTTTCGATAACTTATTTTGACATATTTTTAATAAACCGTTGGTCCTTTCTCTTCGTTCAACGTCTATGATAAATGCATTTTTTATTTTTCTTAAATGTATACCTACTTGTTTAATTAATTGGGTAAAAAAAGGGTAAGTTTTGTTTTTATACATCAAAGATATAGGAATACTGTAACAAAGTACCTGAAGATTGAAGTAGTAATAATAATATGATTTTTGTGAAAACAATTAATCTTCTCCAAGCAAATAACTTATATCGAGAACTAGGCCCAGATGCAGATAACAATAAGTATATTTTGAGAGTTTATTAAAACAATAAAATTAGGCATATCTAGTTCCACAAGAATGCAGAAAATTGTCTTTCAAATTTATGAGCTTTCGCCTAAAACTAGAAACTGGCTGGTCTATAGAATCAGAATAAAGGAAAACCTTTTGAACTGTTTATATAACTTAAGTTTGCAATATTGTGTAGAATTACTTGTTAACAAATGTTTGCGAGGGTTTTAATTAAAGCAGCTTGAATTACGTAACTGTATTTAGTTGCTTTTAAGGACTTATAGGGAATACCCAACCGTGAAAAAGAAGAGAGAAATTTTACATCATAAAATATGAAGTTCATTATCAGTTCATGGCTTCGGTGAAGCCGCCTAACTGGTATTAGTTTCTACGGAATTTCCTAAAATCTATTTACGTTCGGTTAACTTTATTTTAATAAAGGATATTTTTAGTGAAAATCTATTTTATATTAGAATAATATTTCCACTAAATAAATATAGGGTGTGTTATGTAAGCGGCCCACTCGTTTTCACTCCGTTCTGGTTTAACTAGAATTAAATTCAAAAGCCTAGCTTACGCAGTCTTTCCGGGACATCGGAATTTTCACCTTATAGATTATAAGATTTGACAGTTGAGGTTATTTGAAGTAGCTTCCGGTGCCGTTTTCGGTTAAGCCGACACAAAAAAACCGAATATATACAAATATTCCATAGAACCTCAACTGTCAAATGCAGTTATTATATACAGGGTGAATTTTGGAAACCAGTTTTTCCGCAGTATATTTTTTTATTTGACTTCATTTTTTGTCATTATCCGATAGCCCGGGAAAAACTACATACGTTAGATTTTAGAATTTTAGTTCTATAGAAACCACAACGAAGTAAAATCGAGTGGCCAGCTTACGCGACACACCCTATACATTTAAAATATCAAATTCTTTTCGTCTGGATATAGTATTGCAAATAATGGCATAAATGAAAAAAAATTAATCGATTTTGACCATACCAAAATTTTGAAATCGGAACTGCACAAAAAAATAGGGAAATTTACTAGTCAATCGAAATTAAGAAAAATAAACATGCCATAAATGATAAAAAAGATATAGACTTTTTAAACAAAATTTATCATGAATAATTATATAAGGTAAGCTCCACCTACCCCGAATATTCCAATCATGTATATTTTAAACAAAAAGACAAAATTGCTAACCTGTAAAAATCTCAACTCACTCTATATTTTATCAGTTGTATTGTCTCTTTTTTGTGTATTTATGTGGGTTTGTGAACTAAACTATACTTTTGTTATTTTGATATATTTGACATAAATTAATTACGTTTCATGGTAAGTTATAAACCGTAAGATACGTAATTTTATTAAGAAATTCATTTCATTGTTCTTGTTTGCTTTTAGGCTTAAAACTTTTGAAAAAGGCCAGGGTATCTATATATATATATAAATATACAGAGTGTCCACGAACAACCCCTACAAAATGAAAAGGGTGATTCTACATAAAAAACCTGAAAAAAATTTCATATTAACCTAGGTCCGGAAATCCTTCGTTACGGAGATACAGAGTGTTGAAATATACAATTTATTTTATTTTTTATTAAATATCTGTTGCAAATAATAAAATTTTCTCACGAAATTGGTCATTCGGGATATTTTTTGGGTGAGAAATCATAATTTGGTATTAAATTGATAACTAAAATTAAAATAAAAAATAATAAATTGCCACAATTTTTATATTAAACTAGTAGAGCAACATTACCATATGAATTTCGGTCCATAAGCAATGGTCAATTGCTGATCAAAATGTTTTAGAAATTTATATTTGGACATAAAAATAAATGATTACGAAATAATTTAAACATTATATCAAGACAAAAATCGTTACATAGAAATAAGCACTTAGGTATCTAAATGTATTAATTTAAAAAGCAGATAGGTAAAGTGATTTTCAAATAGGAAAGTAAAAAACATGATATTAAGATTTTTTAATAATTGTTATTATTGTCATACATATTTTTTTCAAAATTAAAAAATAATGTATTTTAGAGATTACAACAAATACCTTAATATAACCACTTTTACAACGAAAATGGAAACAAAACACCCAATAACTACAGAGGATTCTCATACTTAAGTTTAAACAACTTTTAGATTAATTAACAAGGTTGAGATTTGCGTTAATACTAAAAAAGCAACAATCCAGAGCAAAAATTAAAAATAAAAATAAATTAAATACAACTTGCCTGAAAAATTAATTAAAAATAATAAACAATCCAAATATATCTATAGCTAACATTTTTCTACTTCACCGGTGTACTCATTGTTACTTCATAATAATTAATTTTTGAAACTATTTTTGCAATTATACACAGCACACATATTCTCAGACATTGTTTTTTATTATTTAGACTTCTGCTGAAGTATATATATATATATATATATATATATATATATATATATATATATATATATATATATATATATATATATATATATATATATATATATATATATATATATATATATATATATATATATATATATATAATTCTTTTCTTGGCTAATTACGTTTCACTATGCACGAACAACACTTTTTCAAACTTGTGTGACCTATTACCATTTGTAAAAACTAAAGAATATTCAAAAAACAATGCCTAAAAGGCAACTTTCTATTACAGAGCAATATAACTAATACTAAATCTTTAGACTGAGATCACCCGGTCATTGACCTTGGCGGTTTTCCGATAAACGGCGAAAGTTACGCTTACGAGAAGTAACTATCCTGTCTGGCCTATAATTCTTGGTCGGTGCCCTCAATAGCTTAGTTGGTAGAACAACTTCCCGGTCAGACGGAGGTTGTGGGTTCGAATCTCACTCGGGAGCAGACTTTTTCCACTTTTCATTGAATTTAATTTCAAAATTATTCACCGGTCCTGTTTCCAGGTGGTGTTGAAATATAAATTTTATTTTATTTTTTATTAAATATCTGTTGCATATAATAAAATTTTCTCACGAATTTGGTCATTCGGGGTATTTTTTGATTTATAATCAAAATTAAAATAACAATATTAAATTGGCCCTAACATTTTTAGCGATGCAGTTCTGGATTTTTTTTACGAATAAATATTATTCTTGTACCTTTTTTAAGCAAAAAAGCTATACTTCCTCAACAACGCTAGAGGTAACCGTTCTCGATTAACTTGAAATAGAAGACAATAGACAATAGAAAATTAAAGGTAAGTATGTGTTATTCTAAACTATAATAAATGCTTCACGTGATTAGGTTAGTTCGAAGGCATAATGTAATTCTTGTTTTTATAGACCGTCTGATACGTCTATAAATATTCTGCATTTGTCTGAACTCATTCCAGGCATTTTGAATTCGCAACCAGAGCTGCTCACGCGTTTGTATTGAACGAAGTACACATGGCATTTGAGAAAACCCCATTTACAAAAATCACAAGGATTTAAGTCTGGCGACCTTGCTGGCCATTGAACTGGTCCGCCTCTACCAATCCACTGATTTTCCTAAGTTTGATCCAGATATGGACCAAAATTTCGACTAAAATGACCCGGACACCCATCGTGCATAAACCACACGGCTTGTCGAATATTTAAAGGAATTTCATCTAGTAGTGTGGGTAAAATATTCTGAAGAAAATTTAAATATTCCTCCCCTTATAGTCGACCTGGCAACTCAACAGGTCCAATTAGGTTGTTGTTCACAATACCAATCCACACATTAATACTAAAGCTATGTTGATGTTTGGTTTCTTTCTCAACATAGGGATTATCCCCAACATAAGCATAATGATGTGATTTATGTAAATTATTAATTCCGCCTCTCGTGAAACTAGATTCATGGGAGAATAAAATACGAGAATAAAATTTGGATCTTCAATTTTTTTATTTCTCATCCAATCGAAAAATACTACAAGCGCAGGGAAATCACCCTCCATCATAGCATACATCTTTCTAAAACGAAACAGGTATAAGTTCTCCTTGTGTATAATGTTACTTACAGATAATTTGCAAATTCCCGGATGCATCGCTGACAATCTTCGACAACTTAATTCTAGGTTATCTTCTAGATCCATCAGAGTGGCTTCTTCTAATTCCTCAACTACAACGGGATGCCTACCCGTTTCATTTTTTTTTTGGAGACACCGATCCGGTTTTCCTCAACCTCTGGTGAAGTGCCGTAAAGGTTGTATGAGTGGAATGGATTCGATTTGGAAACTTTTCAACATATCTACGTTGTGCCGCTCGAGTGTTACACTGAACTTCCCCGTAGATTAAACGCATATCTACATATTCTTCATTACTAAACAAAACCATTTTTAAAAAAGATGTTAATTAAAATCTTACTTTAAATTAAATCAAATTATTAATATGATAGTAACAATTTTGTCAAAAATGACAGTAGCGTTTATTATTATTAAGAACGGTTACCTAGCATTGTTGAGTAAGTATACCTTTTTTATGAATAAATGCTTACACTTTCCTAAGCAAAAAAAGTATACTACGTTCTCTAAAAAAAGAATTACATTATGCCTTCAAACTAACGGTCATCACGTGGATCATTTATGATAGTTTGGAATAAATCATGCTTACCTTTAATTTTGTATTGTCTTGAACTAAATACACCTTAGTTTATTATTATTAAAAAAAAAAGTTTTCCTTGCATCGAGGCGTAAACTTGCAAATTGCTCGAGAACGGTTACCTAGCGTTGTTGAGTAAGTATAGCTTTTTTGCTTAGGAAAGGTAAAAGAATAATATTTATTCGTAAAAAACCCAAAAGTGCATCGCCAAAAAAGTATGGGCAAATTTTCATAAATAATAGTAGCGTACGTAGCGCCCTATAAGTGTCACATGAAATCTAATACCAAATTATGATTTCTCACCCAAAAAATACCCCAAAAATAAAATAAAATTTATATTTCAACACGCATTTCCGTAACGAAAGCATTTCCGGACCTAGGTTAATATAAAAATGTATTCATGTGTTTTATGTAGAATCACCCCTTTCATTTTGTAGTGGTTGTTCGTGGACACCCTGTATATACATATAAATATATATATATATATATATATATATATATATATATATATATATATATATATTTGTGCTTACTTACTTTACAAATTTAACAATTCAAACATAAGCCGAAGAAAGACTGAAAAAAAATTAAGTCATTAACTTAACCACATTACCGACTAACGTATATATTTTCTTTAGTAGAATGTATCATCACTCATATGTATAAAATCACGGACGTCGGAAATAAAAATAAACCGCTGACGATAATAGACCTGTCAAATCCAAAATGACTGCATCGGGCACGCCGCCATGTTGTGCCCTACTATATATGACAATAATGAAATTTACAATTACTTTGTTGGCGCTATTGAAATGCGTAGATATCTCGCTGCAAATAATGCATTTGACAGTCCATTTCTGTGGTGACACTTGCACAGGATAAACAAGGGTCGTTAAATTTTTGTTGTAATACCTGCTAGCTCAGTGGTAGGGTGGCCGATTAGCATTACAAAGGTCCTGTGTCCCAATACCGGCTCGGGCGATGACTTTTTTTTTGTAAAAAATTGTATCTATATTAAAACAAGATGGCAGACTTTAACCTATAATTTCATAGATAGTTGTATTTTAAAAATCGGACTGCGTTTTAGTTTGCCCTGGTTAGGCCTTTTTTTAGGTGATGTAAGAAAGTGTATATTAAAAAACAAGCCAAGAATAGACAACCCACCATGGACAGAATATATTTAACTGCGACGAGACAATCATGTTAATTGGCGCTGGCGTGAGTCATCAGTCCCCAAGGAGCAATTATAGACACTTATTGGGCAAAGTGTCGACACGTAGTTTTGAAAACCACCCATTTTTACACTACTTTGTCGACACCGCACTCACTTTAAGTGAAAAATGAGGCCGAATGGTGATCAAAATCTAAACCAGATCGTGCTCAAAATATACCCAAAGGTTAGTCCAAAATGTTACTTTACTTTCAGTAAAGTGAGGCTTTAATATGACCAAATTGTTGCAGATTTGTGTCCATGTTCTTATGTTCCTTTACGTTTCTAAAACTGTACTTAAATATGCTCAATGTTAGACCGCCTTTTTCCCAAAATGTTACCGAAATGCGTCTGTATGGTTGCAAAATCGACACACACAATTTGTGACCAAAATTATATATGTGTTTCCATTTTATATAAAATCAAAGTCATTACAGATATAAAATATATATATATATATATATATATATATATATATATATATATATATATATATATATATATATATATATATTCTTCAATGAGAAATACGATTTTCTGATAATAGTTGATAAAATACTTCTAAAAACCACACGCGTTTAAAAACAATAAATATTTTTAAATATTGAAAACTATTGTTAGTTTACGGTAAATTTTATGTTTGAAATATTTAAAGAAAAACAGGTGCTAATTTATTTTTTTATGATTTCCACATTGTGTATGTTTTTGGTCAAAATGAGCCAGAAATTTAAATTAAAGAAAATTTAATTTTTTTCTGTCATTGTTATCAAATTAAGCATTGTGGAATTTTCTTAACAAAACATGGCGTCATAATGATTGCGCCGTAATGAACACACGTTTCCTATAATAGCCCCTTTGTGTTTCCAAGAAGTGCCTTGACACATAAAAACCGGAACGAAACATTTTAGATCCGTGTTTTCGATATTTGACCAAAATTCTACTTAAATGTGTCTATTTAGCCATATACGATTTATTTGGCTTTCGTGTACATAATGTACCCAAAATGGGTCTGTTTTTTTCAGACACATTCCATCTAAAATATGCCCTGTGCTTATCGACTTACTACATGGATTTTCTAACCTTTCCTCTACTTTTTTTGTACACAACGGTAGCAAGTTGTGTTGTACACTTTTCGCGTGGTAGTTGTACTATTTTTAGGCATTTCTTTTAAGGTTATTGTTAAATTCTCAGAATCAACTTTATTTAATGGGCAATCTACTCATCCAAGGTAAACTAACACATTTTGGAAACAAAATAGAAACTAGGCTTATAAAATGAGTCCATACGGAGGCCAAAAATGTGCCCATCCAACATATTCCCGAAACCAATTTAAAATTATGCGTTCGAATGTGCTCATTCAAAACATTTTAGTAACAAAACGGAAAAAAAAATTCGGAAAAAATACACAAACACACAACGTGTTGGGAAAGAGTCCACACGATGGTGATCGAATTTTATTATTGTGCCCAAGCCATCACAATATGGGAACATTTTAGGTATATGGTGTCTAAAAGATTACCAGATAGGCACGAACTCATCTTTAACACTATTGAGTTGATATTGTGTCGACACATTTTTTAAAATTGGACATAGTGTCAAATAGAACACTATTCCAAGAACAAGTGTCAACACTATTTAGACATAAGAAAAATGTGCCCAACTTCGGACATATTTTTCTCCTTGGGTCATATAAGATTTATAGCAGTTTTCAAAAAAGTTTGGTTTGCTTTACATTTTCTTTAGTTATTTATTAATCTGTGTGTATTTTTAATTAGACTTTACCGTTTATTCAGATGGTATTGTTCAGACATACTAATTTTTATAACAGGTGATTCTATAGCACTTAACACAATTTTTTGACATCTCAGGCCAATATATTTGCTTTATTATGTTGTACTCTGTTTTGTGTCGGAAAATCGATATTTTATTTAAAAATGTTAGAAGTTGAGAAGGCAGATTGTCAAAAAATGTATGTAATTTATATTTACTATGTAAAAAATGTTTTATTGTTAAATAGGTCGCAGCTCGGGTAGCATGCCAATATGAAAACAAATGCTTTTATTTCCTTGTTGCTTATTTACTGTGTAAATAAATTAACAAGTTGTTTTCCTATGGTCCCATTCAGGAGATGAAGCTATTTCAGTGTGAGAACATAATCATATCCCTGAATGAAGTGGTAGATGACTAGAATAGTGCGTGACTCCGTGACATAATAAAGGGGATACTTTCGCTCATGGAAACGGTTTCAACTATATTAATATACGTGGCAAAATAAAAAAACATATATTTTTATCCAAGCTCGTAAATTTTTATTGAAACTACTCTATGAAAAATATAATAAAATATCGCACAGTCTTAGTTGTAGATATGTATTAGGATAAGAAGACAATCTAATATAATAAAATATACAATATATTAATTTTTGTGACTGATTTTATAAAAATCACTTTAAAATAACAAAAACAACAAAATAAAATTAAAATAAAACCTTTCAAAAATATTACTTTCCGAATTTTATTTTTATACAAACATCAGGTTGAAAATATCAAAACATAAACTTCACTAAAAATGAAAATACCATAAATTCATATATATTTTTAAGTAGAACGTGCAAACAGCAGTATACTGTCCAAGTAATTTCAAAAAAACATCAGTTCTCACACAAGGTGTTGGAAAAGCTGTAAGTGGAAAGTGCTTTTTTAAAGTTAAACAACTTTTATTTGACTGGAGCAAATATAACTAGTTTTATAAAAAAGCCAGCAAAATTGCTTTAGGTGAATTTTTCTGTCTTTATCAAAAGTTCTCATGTGTATAATCTAATTCGATAACTTGTTTGATGGGGAAAACAGCACAGCAGAAAATAAGCAACATATTTAACTTACAGTACTTCCCAAAATAAGATGAAAATTTTATATTATCATAGGTTTCTGAGAGATACGGCGGATAAAAGATAATAACAGCATATCGAATATTAGGAAAAATTAACCAAAAGCCATTATTCATAAGGGAAATGTGGGGAGGTTGCTTTTAATTAAACAATTTTTGACATTTATTTCCAAAAAAGATTATCAAAAGTAGTCATCACTCAATAAAATAAAACAAATGCAAACTTTTATTTTCATCTCAAACTTAAAAAGTCCCATAAACTTCTCCCCCACAAGAATATCAAGCACAAAACTATACCTAAGAGGAAAATCATATTACCAACTAGGACACTTTACCTCCCAAACTATAGAAACTATAGAGAAAAAATATTATTAGTAGAAACTTTAAAATTTAAAAGAAATTTCTAATCATTTAGGTGAGGTTATCAGTTTGTTTTTATATCATTTTGGGATTTTTATCATGTGCATTAAGCAAAAATTTTCTTGGTACTGGCGACACAATAGGCACAATAGGCCATTCTAGAATTACGTCATCAAATAGTAAACATTTCCAGAGGTTTGAACAGAGAAATGGCGATACAAATTCCAAAAATTGAATTTTAAACACATTAGAACCTAATCCTCTTCCTCCCTCTAGAGAAATGTGTCAAATTCACGTGTTCTGAAATGGTCAATATGACGACGCGCTTTGTCCAGTCAAAAGTTTATTCATTCAATGGTTAGATGTCCATTTTTATTAATGACGTCCGTGCATTTATAGAGTAATATTTTTTTTTGTAATTTTTCATGTTAATAACTAATACATTTTTTGGATGTCAAAATACTGTATTGTCATAAAACACGTATGTTTCCAATTTTAAGCCGGTTGAAGTATAAGTAGCTCAAAATCGATTTACAATATTTGACCTGAACAGACAGACAAATGTAGTTAAATAAGAGCCTACACAAAGAAATTGGCTGCAGGAAAAAATCATTAAAGGAAACACCCACACTATCTGGCAATGTCGAGACGAAATCTGCGATTAGTACCAGAGATTTTGACTAAACAATGTCATCTAAAGAAATATGTTCCACGCGCCTCGAAAATGTTAGTCGGGTAATTATTAAGGTATGGTAGCTAGAATACACCACAAATATATGCACATTAATTATCATGCAGCGGTAAAATAAGAAATATATTCAGCTATTTAATTCTTAATAATAATTGTGGTGTTTTTCTAATGCACTAACTCCAGACAAGCCTCTACTGTTAACAGAGCTCGTGAGTTTCTGTAGCTGTACGAGCCAGATATTCTGTAAGGATTATTTAAAAGCGTAATTTCGAAGCTACACCTGAAATACTATGATAAGTTTATACATGCCCTAATTTGGGAAGACACTCAGTACATGTAATTTATCCTTACAAGTTTTTCTAAGAACCATCCAACTTAGGAAAGAACCTTTAAAAGTCAGAGTCACAAGTTGAGAACAAAATCCGTTTAAGTTTTAAGCATTAATATTAGCAAATGTTATTCATGAAAAGCAAAATATGTTTAAACCAATCAATAATTAAAAGGGTCGCGAACTTGAAGAAGCTTTATCAGATAACACTAATGTTGTCTACTATGGGAGTATGATGTGTTAAGTTCACTTAAAATTATCAAAAAACAAACACTTCAGAGGCAATTAAAAGCACTACCGGGTTATTTCTAAAATCAATTGTGAAATTTCGGATCAGATGGGTAAGCACAAATATGGGTAAACACAAAGACTAAGTAATAAACTTGAATCAGACTAAATTGGCCATATATCTATAGTATTTTCTTCCACACGATAATTTAAAGTACCAAATAAACTTCTACTCTTCTTGTTACCTTAGCAAGCTGTACGCCTACATGATTAGTATGTCTTACGTAATTTGGCGAACCCACATGCGAAAATCTTACTTTAGAGCTAACTGCAATGCAAAATTTCAGAAAGAAGTCCCGGCGTAGTTCCCCCGTGGAAGGAAAATTCCTTATCGATGGCTTTGGTACTATACGTGTTAACTTAATATCGTCGTTAAACTTACCGATTTCGTGGCCAAAAATCGGGCCAGTTTTGTTTGCTTTTAGCGGTATCTACCCCAAATGCACGTTTGGACCAATCAGAGCAAAGTTAAATTCTTGTGATCCTGGGAATTTGGTGAGTCTTAATCTCAGACATCTAGAAGCAGCAACCAAATTTGGAACTCCCGGGAAATCGGTTTTTATTTTTTCTTAAGTTATTTTATGTTTTACGGACTTGCGATTATTTTTCTCGTATTCTACGTACGAAAATCTATGTCTATGATTTTTTCTGGATTTTTTCCGTAAGTTTGATTTTCTAAATTTTGTTAAAAATCAGCAGGTTTATTTAGTCCTTGGATTGTAGCATTAGTAATAGTGTTTTAACTATAATTTACATGGGCATCGTCACCGTAGCCTTAGAGGTGTTATTTTGTCGCGTACGGACGTTTTTCGGTAAAAAATGAAAATTAATCAAAATTAGCATTTCTGCTGAGAATTTGAAAAAATCTTATTCTGCATAAATGAAATGATTTATTTTTCCCGATCTTTTGATGCCAGAACGGGCGCGCTTGGTTAAAATTTGTAAAACTTCCGACCTATTCACCCGATTCTCAAACTATGAAAAAAATGTTTAGCATTCAGAGAGAGAGAGAGAGAAAGAGAGAGAAGAGAACGTGAAAATATGAGCTTTTTCTTAACAAATTTTATTTTTATCACTTTTCATTTAGAAGCTATGAGTGAAAATAGAAAGCTAATTTTCCAAAAAAATTTCACTGAAAAATTAAAAGTTGTTCAAAAAGGTCATGCTAGGACTCAAAATGAAGCTTATGATAAATTATACCTTTCCGTTTGGTTTTAATATCGATCTTAGTTTAAGTTTTATGAGGTTTTTTAGGGTTGCGTCAAAATGAGCCTATTTTGAGCTGTAAAAAACTTTAAGAAACTGCGTATTTTGACTACACATTTCATATTCTAAAAGAATTTTGAAAATATCTTTACAGACACAAATTTTCATTTTTGAGATATCCCTGATTTGGAGCTCCCGTGTCGCCCCTGTATATTCTAAATTTACAATAGCGTTTTTTAGTATCATTTGTTATTCTCACACCTGAATACAAACAATAAACTCATAAGTTGTCGACAGGCTTATATTTTATCTATTTATTTTTGCAGTGTTTTGAAAGAATTCGATTGAACTTGCTTCTTATTTATTTGCCTGAAGGGCTTATGATACCTAGTTAAACCATTTAAGTTAACAACAAAATGGTATAATACAGTATTGATTGTTATTAGGATCTTTAGTTATTTTGATATAAATGAGGTATTTCAGCGCCAAGTAAATCCCAAATTCTGGCCGGTTATACCGCGCCACTTAAGATCTTTTACATGTAAAAGGATAGGACAAGTGATTCTTGTCGCCTACTACGTTATTAGACTGATTTTAAATTTTTACTTGAGGTTTGTATCGACAACATTGACTTATGGCTTTATACTATCGTTGTGAGTTGATTTATTTTTAGCGTTTAAAAATGAGACTGAACGTTTTGTATACTGAGGTTTTTATATTCGTAGACATTTCATAGTGCATTTTTACATTAAAACATACGTTTTCACGACATCAAGTCTCCCTAGGTGATACCACCACCTGTTTTATAAAAATAGGTCTAGGTGTAGTGATGTTTTCAGGGAGAGTATATAAGAGGCCCAACGGAAATAAATCTTTAAGTTATACCTCAAAAAATATAAAAGTGTATTCAAGCCATATAATATATTAAAGTGTGCTTTAAACGAATTTTTCTAAATATAATTCAGTAAATAACAGATTGGCAATTTGCTACAATTTATATTTGTAAAATTTTAATTTGCTGCTATATGATGATGATGAAAAAATAGAATAATCCTAACGGTGTCGTCTCATGGTATGAAAGTTCTGCATACATATATTTATGCCAGCACAAATTCTTATATAGTCGAAAATGTCCTTAGGGTGCAATCCAACGCGACGTCAACAACAAATTATAAAATACAATTGTGCGCTTTACAGGACGTAAACAAAGGGCGAACATCCCGGAGGCTTTGAAAATGAAGCGGCTTCCAAGGGGAAATGGGTCCCGGCAGACAAAAGTCGAAGACTTTTAGGATAAATCTATATTTAAAAACATATTTAAATGAACACCTTACTACAAAAAATAAAATATTAGATAAACATATCAGCTGTGTTGTAAATGTTGTGAGGAAAGCTGTTATAAATTATTCTGGGCATAACAGTTTGTTCGTTGTGAATAACGGGAGTTCACTAATTACAAGCATCAAATCAAATGAACACATACTTGTTTGTAGAAATCATGACTATAAACACTAAACTATGTGAAGCTAATTAACTTGAAGCCTACTTTCATTTAGTGAAATCAGAAAATGGCCTTTAATCGCTAAAGAAATAAAGAAAAAGGCGAAATTTTAATGCACTTATAACATTTCGTAATTATCAAAATAATTGGTCTAAATAAAGATACATAGATTGACAATTAATAATGTTATCACTAATCAGATGGTTCAGTTTCAAAAGCATTCAATGCACAGGTTGCTTAAAAGTATTTTAATAATTTTACAACAAAATTATGTTACAGATAATACAAAGGACCACGGACACATCTAATGGGTTTTTGGCTAACCGTCAAATTTAAGAAAATTTTAGTATGTTAATCTTCTGATTAAAAGTCTTAATGTAATGTGCATAACTTAATACTATGACTAGTTTCAGGGTGTTTTTAAAATATCCCTTTAATTAGTTTGGTTTTTCTTTAAATGCATAAATATCTGTTTCTCCAAATTTTTGAATATATTTTTAAATATTTTATATAAAAATAATTAGAGCAGTTTCTCATAAAATCGATTAAAAAAAATAACAAACAGGGGAACCCTTTATATGTGAATATATGAATACACATATACAAATTGTATTTGTTAGGGGTTAAAAAAATTAAAACTTGTACTATTGGCTTTTGTCAACGCTTGTACCAAATAATAACTGAGAAAATACTGAAAGGTGCCACTTTTTTCTGACTGTCGTGTAATGTTTTCCTTTTTCAAATTTCTTTTTTATATTAATTATCCTCTCCAGTCAATGTTTCCTAAAATAAAGGGAAACCATCATTTTCTACTGATGATATTTAAATAAATTCCATCATTTGTGCCTAAATTTAATTTCTATAAAAAAAAAGCTGTTGTAATGCAATCAACTGAAAATTACTGAAATTTGACAATTTTTACATCTCGGATTCCAGTAATCATCGTATATGTAATTTGTGTCCAGAATTAATGACATAGATTTTTCAATATTTAGGTCCAAAAAATCAAAATGTTTCTGTGTCTAGATAGTAAAATTTAAAGCTGATAAAAGTTGGTGCTCGATGGAACCATAATTTTCTACTGATGATATTTAAATAAATTGCATTATTTGTGCCTAAATTTAATTTCTATAAAAAAAGAGCTGTTGTAATGCAATCAGCTGAAAATTACTGAAATTTGACAATTTTTAGATCTCGGATTCCAGTAATCATCATATATATAATTTGTGTCCAGAATTAATGACATAGATTTTTCAACATTTAGGTCCAAAAAATCAATATGTTTCTCTGTCTAGATAGTAAAATTCAAAGCTGATAAAAGTTGGTGCTCGATGGCTTATATTAATTTTGTAACAATTTATAACAAACTCCAGTAGATCAAAACCTTCAAAAACACCCCCAAATACTCATGCCAGGTAGGTATCTAATAAACAAGTTAACTTAAGCAGATACCATTTTCTATAAAAAAAAGTTTGATAATGTATCATATTTTTTTAGCTTTTTAGCAACCTGTATATTGAATGCATTACTATATTTTCAAATCTGTTTATGTTTATTAATCCATATAAATGATTGTCATTCGACTTGGAACAAATCCTTTAAGAACTATATAAATGTACAAAATTTGAAGGTGGCTATATTCCTTCCCCTAGAAAGAATTTTGTAGGAAGACCATGTACACATACATTTTAAATTTAAGTCAATTTAGAATAGATTTTTTTAATACTTCAGTTTTTATACTTTTTGGTACTAAGCCTTTTTTGAGGGACATCTATAGGCATCTTTACTCCACGAAATCGGAGCACTGAAAGAGCTCGAACAGATTCAAGCCGACATAGGATCACCAAACTCCTCGCCGAACCCTGATCCTCCAATGTTAAAATTGGTTTGGGCATTTGACGTAGACCGTAACCCGTGTCTCTAATGAAACTTTTTAGATAAGTCAAAAGGAACAATCATTTTTTGGCTATAGAATAATGAGACCGCCAACGTAGAACTCTTAATACTTATTATTTAAAAAAGAATTTTTTTTAATTATGGTAGAAGTATGTATTTGGGGATCTTTTGGTAGATGTGGGTTTTTGCATATACCAAATAATATAATGTACCATTCTCTTTCGTTTGGTTTGGTACATCTAGAGAGATATTCGTCGGGAAATCTTTCCTCTTGATATAATTTCCATTGTGAATTTAATATTTTAGTGCAGTTGATTTAAATAATGCAGAAATATGAAGATATTTATCTATCCATAATGCCCAATGACTACGAATGTCATTTACATACCTGAACTAATATTTTGGTTTTAACAGAAAAATACCAAAGCATTTTCCTCGAAGGTCTTAATTCGGATATCAGTCCGTTTCACCACCTGCCTTAAATGTTCTTGTTTCATGACCCGACTTGTTAAGGTCGAAAATGAAATCACCAAAATGAAAACCCATAGCATTTTTCGTTTAAATAGATAAGAACTTAAATATATCCATTATTGAAAAAATTAAAATTTTAGACCAAACCAAGGATTTTTTATATTTAATTTATTTTTCTTATGGTTATTTCATTCGTTTTTCTTATAGTTTTCCACGTAAGGAAATAGTTCATCTTATTTCGTACACCCTGTACAAAGTTTGTATTTTTTTGAAACCTCTTTAACAAATGATTAAGACATATTTAGTAAAAGATACCCAAACGCCTCAACAAAAATAAGTTTAGCATATCATTACAAATCATTTTTGTTAATTACAAACAATATAACTATAGGTCTTGGAAATAAAGTACTGAATAATGAATGTTTTTTTTGAATTTCAGAAAGACAACGCAAAAAAGCAAAGATAAAACAATTATGGTTTACAGAATGATAGATACAAAGCTTAAAAATGTACAAAATAGCACGAATAGCAACATTTATAAATATATGCTAAATGTAAAGCAATACAGAGAACACTTTGATGAAAAAGATAAAGAAGTTTAATAAAGTAAATAATTATAATAATTTTTGCTAATTTCAAACAATATAAATATTGGTCCATTATTACTCAATCAAACTTCACTACATATATTAGTCGTGCTTAAGTATCACTTAGAGTTGCCTTTTCTCTCAATTGCGCATTTAAAACTCTTCAAGTGTTTAGACGTTTTCATAAGTAACTGTTTTTGGGTATAAACTATCTTGTAGTTAATTGTCTCCTCCCTTAGAGCAATTATTAATTCATAAATATTAGGATGGCTTGTTCCAGTTTTTTTATTCAATGTGTTGTGTCACCCCCTGACTACATTAGTAGTTCCATAGAATTCACCAAATTGAGTTAGCGTAAAAAACACCCCAGATTTATCCATCTAAGTAGGCCATCGTTAATTAATATAATGATGTATTAATGATAAATTCCGGAGGCGATGAATCAAAACAAATTCAGGTAAGATCGCCTTAGGTGACCAAACGGAAGGTGACGAAACCAACCATACCCCATAATTCGCTACCTTTGGTAATAGGGGTCGTTCCTAAGGTTTCTTCATAAAACGTTTCTTAAAAAAGAGCGTCAGTTTGCCCTACCACAGTGATCGTGGTTTCTTGGGAATTGAATAGTGAGGAATCTATAGATATAGTAATTCTATTTTAAAACTGACAGTCTTTGGGATGTAACTGGATAGTTTTAAGTTTTTCCATGAAATGTGTAAAGAGGTCAAACATACGTGCATTCTTTAGCACCCATAAGAAAATTGGTTAACGATTGCTACCTACTAAAGATGTAACTTCTTTTCAAATCAAATAACTATGGAAAATATCTTATTATTGTAGTAAAATATGTGTAGAAGAAATTAAACTTTCCGTATTCATTAGGCTTAAGCAGTAACGGCTCTTCCATTCCATTTGATCAATGACCCTCCAAAAATATTCCAGAAAATAAATTATTCGTTTGACCGTACGCGTCCCTCCTAATAGTTGTAATAAAACGCGAACCTTGAGAAAGTTAAATACGCTACACTATTAGCCGCGCGCGGCAGTTCGAATGGTCTCGTTGCGTTCCTTAGGCATAATAAAATACGCTATACTAAGCTAGGCTGGGCAGTCCGAATTGCACTGATTACCTTAAAGCTTGACGAAAGTACCCGAAGATTTCTAAGTCCGAGCGGCAGCCGAACGTGATAGCAAATGGAATATGAAATCGCGATTTACGTCATCAGCCGGTCTCTTTTCATAAATCGATGGATCCGTCGTTACATCACGTCGGCATGCGGAAGTTCAGTTGTTCAGCGGTCGCGTGGTCGATATTCTAACTCGATATTGTTTCGGACGTTTTTAATCGATAAAAATTGATTTATATACTGTTTTTTCTAATGTATATTTTTTATTTTTATTATCCATGTGTGAGTTGGAAATATACAGAAAATAAAATGTTGGTAGTGACTAGTGCAAAAAAATAAACAACTAAAAAGGGCTTACGAACTTAATTTTGCAAAAATAACCAATTTCAAGGTGGTCTATATTTAGATGAAATAAAATGTCGGTAGTGCAAAAAATTAAACAACTAAAGAGTGCTAACGAACTTAATTTTGAGAAAATAGCCGAATTCAAGGTAAGTGGTCGCAATTTGCCAGAACTTAGTATACGAAAAACTGGTTAAGACAAAAATAAAGAGGTTCATCAAAACTTTCGCAAAAGTATTTTTCAATGGCTTATAAATTTTGTTGAGGAGTTGGGCCAAGATAGACTACCCGCTTTAGCAATGTTAAGTAACTAGAAATCGTTTATAAAAGGAATGTGCGTGCAATTTTAACAAACGTATCATTTAGCATTTTTCAAATTCTAAAGAAAGAAGAGTAGACCTGAACTTCAAGAGAATTTAAGCTCGATTTAAAAATAAGATTTTTGTTTTCAAGTACGCCTATTTTTTAATTGGTTATTAACCTCCCAATATATTTCACCACGAGCCGCCACTAGGCTTAAGGAACATGAACTATTATTAAAATAAACCAATTGTTTAATTCTTGCTTCATCTGAACACCTGGGCCTGACTGGACATGTCATAAATGTAAAAGATGTCAAGGTTCTGAAATTCTATAATTGAAAAATGTACCGAAATTAATAAAGATGTATGTATGTATAACTTTCATTTATACATGAAAGGTGTTTTCTTCAGTAGATTTTTGTAAATTTGAAGAGCTTTCTTTTTACAACGAATAAAGAAAATTATTGCTATCGCCATTACTTTAAAGTTTGCGCGGTAGACGTGCCTGTTTTAGGCTACGTAAATAGGAAAGTCCTAATTAAATTTCTAGTGCCTAATTGTTTTCCCTTTCATAGTTCTCTAAATAATGAAGCGAGTTTTCGAAACTCGATGGCTTGTTTATTTTGCCTAATAATTTATTAAACCCATTGGAGAGAAGGTAACCGCCCCTTTCTAGCTTTGACTCAAAATGAGGTGGAAGATCACAACAAATCGCATAAATAATTCATTGAATAGAATAAAGCTAAACTGAATTTTCATATTATATTATTCCTAAATAAAGTATGTATTCGAAATGTGTAAATAAAGTCGTAATTTTCCCATAAAAAATATATCCAAAATGACACTTAGTCGTTTTGGATTGCTACACAATAGAAGAAAAAAAAATGCTTTAATTCACTTTTCCAATATTTCAGGAAACGGTACTTTTTGAAAGTAATATTTATTTTTTTTAATTTTGCCATAACAGATCAAGAAGAGCTGGGCTGAAGTACACACACATTTTTTGCTACAACTAAATAAAAATATTATATATATATATATATATATATATATATATATATATATATATAAATATATATATATATATATATATATATATATAGTAATTAGTACTTCTTTTCTTGGGATGCGTGTTCATAAAATTAAAACGATTTTTTAATTATTTGTCATATTTAATTCAATTTAACGTTTCGACAGGTAGTTCCATGTCTTTTTCAAAAATGTTTTTATTTCATTTTTCCTAAAACATATTGCAAAAAATAAACAATCTAAGATTTTAAAAAATCAAAAATTATCTTACCATGAGACGTAAATTAAAAGATCAATAACACCAAATAACATTTAAGCAAAATAAAATACACATAGCAAATTGTCAATTTGTCAAACAAATACATACACAGAACATATATCGAAGAGTAACTGAAATATATAGTGTAGAAATTCATTCTTATCACAATACTTTTTTAGTGGTTACCGGAGAATTTTTATTATTTAGATATTTATTTATTTTAAACAGAGTTGGGGAACTTAGAAGATGTTGAAAAAAATTTTGTTTACTAAATTAACATCTTTTTTGTCATTAATTGCATTTTTATTTTTCCCGATTTCAATAGATTCATATATCTCTTTTTTCCGTTTTTAAAATTCTTACCTTGGAAAAATTGAATTTATGGTTGGTTTGATTTTCGTGTTTAGTGAACGCTGTAAACCCCACAGCGCTTGTCGTATTATGTGAATTTAGCATTGATTTTAAATATTGAGTAGTTTGGACAATATAAACTCCACAGCAGTCACTACATGGGATCTCATACACAACGTTGCTTCTTTTTAAATTGGGTGTTTTGCTTTTTAGACGCTAAAATTTTGATTAAGTAAATTAAAACCTTCATCAGCCACATTTATGTTATATTTGGCAAATAAATGCTTCATTTGTTCGAACAAACTTTGTACATATGGTAATATTAGAAAGTTTCTTTTAATTTTTTTTTTTGAAATTATATTTGTTTTATTATAAAATTTATGTATTTTCTGCTTTATTTTTTTTTAAAATAGATGTTCCGGATAACTATTTTCTAGGAACGCATGTTTGGCTTTATTTATGGAATTTTCCCTATATTTAACATCTGACAGTTGAATTGCTCTCAGCTAAAGCAATGATAACAGATTTTTTTTTGGGAGATAATATGCTGAGATTTATAATTTGTGTACCTGGATAACCAGGTTTTTTTAGTGTACCATTATGTTCTGATTGTATTATTTCTGTGTAAAGTGACATCTAAGAAGTTTATTTCATTTTTTTGTTCGATTTCGATGGTAAATTGGAGTTGTACGTGATAATTATTAAAGGTGTTTAATATATACTCAGCTCCATTTTGACAAAAAAATGGTATTTCAAATTTTAATTGGGGAATTATAGTTTCCTCAAGGTCTTCCAAAACTAGTTGGGCTATTGCACTACTCTAACCCATGGCACAACCATCAATTTGTTGAAAAAAATTATTATTATAAAGAAAATACGTTGAATTTAGGGTTAGTTCAAGTGCTGCTAGGAATTTATTTAATTTAATTTTTTTTCAATTATGTTACTTGCAAGATTTAAGGGAATATTTGTGTGAAGCGATATGACATCCAAAGACACCAACATGTAGTTATTAGGCAGTTTGATGTTTTTAATTTTATTTTTAAAATCAAAAAAGTCCTTAATATAATATTCGTTTTTATTGATAACATTTGATAGAATATTTTTTAGGAATTTTGAGAGCTCGTTTAGCGGGTATTGAACACATGACACTATAGGCCTTAGAGGTATGCCTTGTTTATGGAGCTTTGGCAATATATATATATATATATATATATATATATATATATATATATATATATATATATATATATATATATATATATATATATATATATATATATATATATATAGAATATTTTTTATATATATATATATATATATATATATATATATATATATATATATATATATATATATATATATATATATATATATATATATATATATATATATATATATATATATATATATATATATATATATATATATATATATATATATATATATATATATATATTTATATATTTATATATTTAGAATAACGCTTTCCCTCGTTCCTATACTTTTTTAAAATTTAAATGGTTTTCGACAAAAAAGACCTATGAAACACCGATGTCAAACACGACATTAAATGGATCAAATGAGCTTACCTCAAAATGTAATTTCTTTCTGCTAGGTAAAACCCGATCAGATCCTTCAAAATCGTTTTGTCAGATATGACTGTAAAAACATTATTAAGAGAGAAATGTGACAAAAAAGATTATTGAACCCAGATTTGAAAAATTTTTCGTTCATTAAACTTTTTGTCGGTTATCTCGGTTATTAATTTTATTACGGGAAATGTCAGTACATCTATTACCTCCGGTTTTTTCTTCCATGGTCCTAGAAAATAGCAGTAAACACTGCTAGAATTTTACATCGTCTAATGAAGATATAGAACTTTCCTTTAACGTGCACATTAAGACATAACATGAGGTTGCTGCTTGAGGAGCTTAAATGGGAATGTCTATGTAAAACTACAATGGCACCTGCCCCCCCCCCTTGGAAAATGCAAATATTGTATATTACATATATATATATATATATATATATATATATATATATATATATATATATATATATATATATATATATATATATGTGATAAAAAATTGGCTTTGTCGCCCCTGGACAAAATCGAATCTTCTTCCGGCCGCTTTTGGAGTTACATTGATGTTTACATGTCATTAGTTATTTTTTACCATTGTTGCCTCCCCTCGAAATGGTACGGTTCTGCGGGCGCCTATGAAAACTCGCGTTCGATGGTGCTTAGGCGAGAACCGGCCTTAAAAGACCAATGTAATTAAAACTTTATAGAAGCACGTTATATGCTTCTAGGCTAACTTATTAAAAAGCAATTTTAAAATAAATAAAATCCGTAGGACTGCAAAATAACTGCCTGGTATGATATATATGGTAGCAACTTGTAATTTTCATACTCAAGATTTATGTTACCATTTTAACAAGGGCTATAAACAATCCCGATTCACACAAACCGGACACAGGGCACTTACGACCCTCCATGCATAAATAACTGTAACAGATTTGACGGGCATAACATAGCATCATCCAAGAACGAAATAACACTTAATCAATATGAAAAAGCGATTCTATATTCACTTTCATTAAGTATATTTGATATTTGTCAGTTAATTGGATACAATATTATTATTTATTTAATATATATATAAAAAAAATACGTAAATTTCCCCTACCCGGAACTTCCCCCGTTATGCATTTTTCTATTTATAAAGTGTGACCCAATTTAGTTTAGCACATAGAAATTTAGTAACACATAATATATACTATCTCTTCAAACATTTTTATTGGGCTCTATTTTGTTCCACCATTGGTTTCGCGCCAATATTTAACCAGTTTCTGCCTAAGCCACACTTGAGTTTTGGGTATAGTTTAAAATAAATTGAATAAGTAGTTTTTGCACTAAGTTTTTTAAGACCTCCATTTTGTTTCATCATGATAAATTCGTACGTTATCTCTATATCACATTTAATTTTTCTGCAAAATATATAATGAATTAAACAAGAAGTTTTTCCTAAGTTGAATTTTTAAATAGTTTATTAATGGCCGCCATTTTGTTCTGCCATCTTGAATTCATACCACAATTATACCAGTTTATCCCTATATCACTCCTAATGCTTTCAGACAATTTAAAGTTAATCTAACAAGTAATTTTTTAAAATATTTTATTAGGCCGTTATGTTATTTTACTATCTTGGATTCATACAACAATTTTACCAGTTCATTTCTATGTAACACTTGATTTTTGTGCAAAATTTGAGGTAAATTGGATAAGTAGTTTTTTATTAAAAACGTTTTTAAGCTTTCACTAAGTTGCCATTTTGATCCCCCATATTGGATTTTTACCAAAATATTACCAGGTCATGCCCACATGACCCTTAATTTTTGACCAAAATTTGAAGTAAATCGTATAAGTAGTTATTAGCTACACCGCGAACTAGCAGACAAACAGATATACCCATGAATTTGAGAAAACATATTTTTGGCATCTAGGGACGCTAAAACATGAAGATTTGTAAAACCTAAGAGGGTGATTTTTTGACCATTACAAACATTTTATTTGATCGCCCTTTTGTTCCGCCATCTTGAATTCGTACCACAATTTTATCATTTTATATCTATACCACAATTAATTCCTGCACAAAATTTGAAATCAATCTAATAAGTAGTTTTTCAGGCCCAATTTTTAAAATTTTATTATCCGCCATTTTATTTCGTCATCTTGAATTTGCACCAAAATTTTACCAGTTAATTCTTACGTAATACTTTTTTTATGCAAAATTTGAGGAAAATTGGATAAACTACTAAATTTTTTTCAGGTAAAAAAGTTTTTAACATTTCACTAGGCTGCCATATTGTTTTCCGCCATATTATATTGTTGTCAAAATGTTACAAGATGATCCGCATATGACCCTTAATTTCTGACCAAAATTTGAAGCCCATCGAGTAGATAGTTTTTTAGCTATGCCGCGAAGAAAGAGACAGGCATACAAACAGAACGACGAATCAAGAAAACATATTTTGAGTTTTAATATTGATACATGACAGTTCTTTGCTAAATTAGTATGTAATTACAACCCAAAAACTATTAATTTTCTTGCGGTACCTACCTTGCAAAAGAAAACAAAAAGCTAGCAGATAAATTAATACGTGGAAACTAAAAATTAATTCCAAAAATCCTTTAAAGCACCAAAACAAAAGTTCGTGAACGCTCGTATTTCAAACTTATGGTTTAACTTCCCTTATCTCTAAAGTTTATGGAAAAGAAAAGTTACATGAACCCACCTTTCGACCTTGATCCAAATAAGCTAAATATAAATGTGTATATAAAATAAAGTACAATTCCCAAAAGTAGGTAAAATAAATTATTGTTCTCAACATTATGTAGCCGAACATACATAAGTATAGGCATAACGAAATTACTGGAATTAAGGGTGGATTCATGTAACTTTTCTTTTTCTTTTCCCATAAATTTAGTAATATGGTAAGGTTAAACGATTTTTTTAGACTTAACTTTATGCCTTTGCTATAAAGTTTATTTAAATTCGTGTTTTGACGACTAATCATTAGAAATTTATGTTTTAAGATGACGAATTCACAATTTAACACCACTTTGTTTTTTTAAATACTAAAAATATAAAATTTAAAAGAGAAATTAGCCAACTTACATAGATACATATATTTTCGCCAACATATAGTTATTCAATATCAAATATCACAAAGAAAACAATAAATAATAACAGTAATAACTGGTTTAAGAAAAATCACGAAAGAGCTGAAAACTTGAAGAGCGATTTGACGTTTACGTGACAAATTTCCCAGCCTCCTACGTTTAGACTCACGAGAATGCTTGTGCCGCCGAAACCGCGCGCCGCGGGCGGGTTGTTTTAAATGTTTTGTTTGTTAAGCCTGGAATACAATGTAAGTTAGTCAAACGTTTAACGTAAAAGTTAGGCAACAAACAAGAAACGTAAAAAGTAGCAACGTGTGTGGTACTTTTGACGTTTCAAGTAATTATAACCTATATTTCAAAAGACATATCCAAAAATACTTTTGGTGTCACTTACATTGTGCTGCACCATTTAACAAATAAATTTTGGTTGAATTTGTGTTATATAAACTGAATTAAAAACTAATACAATAGGGTATTGTGTAATTATGTTGTACACAAAAAACGAACAACAGCAACACAAGTTTAAAGCTCAAATCTTCTAAGTAGTGACTATTGTTTAGAGGATTTTAACAAACTTTTTTTTCCTGATAGATCAGTCCTTCTGTTTTCTGAAGCTCTAGGCAGAGTTGAAAATGTTGTTGTATTGTACTGGGAAATCTAAAAATTACGTGAGCATGTAAATAAACCAAAATTTAATATGACTGTCAAAAAGAGACGGAGTATGCAGATTTAATTATTTCATATGCTACGGATACGTAAAGTTTTACCGTACTACATCACCAAGTTTGAAAGTTTACTTTTTAATACAGGGTGAATAAAAAGATATACACAACCATAACTTAGAAATATGGTTATTGAACATGTTTGAATACCTAGAGATGTACTCCTAATTTGGACTTCTCTAAACATTCTTGCCACATTGAATAATGTATTTGTATTATTATTTTTTATTACTTGTTATAGGTATCAAGTAATAAACGCTAATTTCAGAACTACTGTATACCATCACAATGTTTAAACATTTGTAGTTTTAATACAGGGAGGATGAAATGATGATGTCCAAATTTGCCCACATGGATTTCGAACGAAATCAGTGTTTGTCGATCTAAAAGTCAATAAACAACTACTCGTATAACAATAAACAACCTAATCGACCTGTAAGGTGAATTTTTTGATATTGTCAACTTAACTACAATAAGTTAAAAATGCCACGAACTGCTGCTTTAAACCCAGGCCATATCATGGGTTTAGTGGAGAGCTTTAGAAGCAGTGACGGCGCGTGAGATGTTCAAGGGTGTGTTCTGCATTAAAAAAAATACGCAAGCAAAAAATTTTGTTTTGTGACCTTCATGATTAAACTGTTTGTAAATACTCGATTGAATTCATATGTATGCAACTAAACAGAACCAATATAACGAACGATTCAACAAGATCCGCGCGCATGATTCGAAATAAACAAAGCAACTTTTGTGTTCTACCGCCGTGCAGCCGCAAGAGAAACAGAAGGCTCCTGCGAGTTCTCAAACTTACAGAATTACAGAAACGGACAGGGTTAAATTGGTGTATCGAACATCCCTATTGGAACATAAATCAATAGAAAAGTGTAATAACAAAACCAGAATTGGTTTAATGTCCGATGACCGACGGGTTCACGTTTGGCGAGTTCCAGTACAAGAAGACAGGGTTGCCAATTATAGAGATGTGCTTCCTTTCAAAGCGCTACAACCATGTTTTGGGGTGGAATAAAAATACGCCCTTGATATCTATACCCAGAACGATGACTAGTCAAATTTACATAGAACATATCCTGGGCCCGGCTATTCGCATGTAGAGCGGGGTACAGTAGGTCCAAGATTTTTATTCGTGGATGATAATGCTTTCGCACATAGGACAAGAGCAGTGATCGAATATAAAGAAGTAGAAGGAATATTAGGTTTGAACTAGGCTCCGCGGTCGCCGGGCTTAAATCCAGTCAAAAATGCTTGGTATATATTGGGAAGACATGTAAGGAAAAGAAATAATTTTGATTAGCAGGTTTTCCAATCTTATTGAAGCCGCTGTGGAGAAATGTAATGCAATTCCACACCACCATATAAAGAACCTAATTGAAAGCATGCCAAGAAGAAATGAGCAGTGCTTTAGAACTAGTGAAGGGTCAACGGACTGTTAAGTTTTTGTTTTGTCGTTTTATTTTTTCGCAGTTTTTTTAACCCTTTTCATCGCCTTATTGTCACTTTGGTATTGTATCTTTTGAATGTATGTTAATAAAAACTCATTTATATTAACTGTTTATTAGTTTTTTTTAATGGGCAACATTTCTGAAAATATCTGTAACTGTGTGCTCAAATGTAAAACAAACCATTTGGACCTTATAGAATTTCACTTACCCTGTATCAAGACGACAAGTGGCATACAGTAGCTCTAAAATTAGCTATACTTCTTTTCTACTTGATGTGTATATCAAGGCATAAATAAAAAATAATAAAAATAAATTGTAAATAATTGAACTTGGCAACACTGTTCAAGAAAATTAAAATTAGGAGTGCATCTCTAGATATTCAAAAATGTTCAATGGCTAAATGTATTTTTAATTAACCATATTTTAGTTATGGTTTAAAGTGTATATTTTTTATTCATCCTGTATTAAAAATTAAAATTTCAAACTTGGTGATGTGATACGGTAATCCTATACGTATCCGTAGCATTTGAAAAACAAATCTGCATGCCTGGCCTCTTTTTGGCAGTCACATTAAATTTTGGTTTATTTACATGCTCACGTAATTTTTAGTTTTCCCGGTACAATACAACAAAATGTTCAACTATGTTTAGAGCTTCAGAAAGAAGAAGGAGTGACCTGTCAGGAAAAAAGTTTGTTAGTATATTAAAACTACGTTTTAATCAATGGGTAAGTATTTGAAAGTGATGAAGTACTTTCCTTTTTTATCAGAAAAAAAAACATGATATAATTGACAGAACAGAATTAAAAATTATACGTAAGTCAACGAAAACACTAGTTTAAAATTTCCTCTTAATATATTTTCCAAAAAAATGAAACACATTGTTTCGCCAACACTGTGGCTTTTAGGTCTTAAATAAAAGTGTAAAACACGCACCGTAGGTTTTAAATACCTGTACCCGTTTTGCGGTAAAATATCCTGGATTTTCTCTTATAGCCTAATAAAGATTTAACAATAATCAACTATTTAGATCCAACTGATTTCTTAATAATGAGTTGTTATTTTTATGTTTATTTATTTCGATAGTTTTTAGAAAATTAAGTTTTTTGTTTTTTCGTTCTACATGTAAAATTTCGAAGTTCTCATCGAAAGTATGGTTTTCCTGAATTAAATGTTTAGAGTAATTGGAATGAAATGTAATGGAAAGTAATTTGAATTGTCTGTATGCTTTCTGTAACTGAATGTATGTTCATTAATTTTTCCATCAAGTAATGGCTAGTTCCGTTCAATATTTATGCGTAAGTTATTTAATTTTATGATCTTATGTGTAGAATTTTCTCATTTATATATTTCTTAAATTAAATCTCTTTGACGCCTGTTAATTTATGTCATGATTTAAATCTTTTATAGAATGAAATAAAATGATTTAAATACTTTAAAAACATCAATTTGAAAATTTAAATCTTCTTGAAAGTGTAAATGATCTGAATCAGTTTACAACACAGTATAAGATTAAGGAGCGTGCGGTAACTGTATATATCATATGCATATATGTGGTGCAGAAAGGTGGAAGTATATGCAAATAATTTTAAAAAATAAGTTTTTCACTGTATAACAACAAGACTAAATAATAAAAGAAGGAAATTCTTTTCATCATTATAAATGTCTTTATTTCATTAGTTAGTTGTTTGAACTGTTCAAGTGTCCGGAAGTACTGTGGAGGTGTTTATGTAGTTAAAATGTTTAAAAATACCCTGTATGTTTCAAAAAGCTATTAACCGAATGTAATTTTGTACTATATCACTCTATATGTTTTATTGGACATTTTAAATCTACAAACATTACCAGCTGACTAAAAAAAAAATAAACAAGAAGTATACTGTCATATTAGCAGACTAACACGGTTCATTTTGTAATAGTACTAGTAGTGGCTTTATTAGCTTCTGGTACTAGTTATATTCCCAGTTATACAAATTATATATAATGTAGCTATTTTAGCACTTACGAGTTAAACAGAAACCTAGTTCCTATTTAATTCTCAAATCATCGCCTTCATTGGCTCTCTCTACGTTATTATACTAACGTTTTTTTTTTCATTAAATTATTTAAAAATTATGTTTAAACTGAAACCTAAAAATGAAAACTGACCGAATATCTGAAGACATAATATTAGACGGTTTCTTCTTTTCTATATAGCCACAGTTGTTTGGTACTCGGTCTGGGATCCTTTCAGTCCTGATTTCATTGAGAATTTGTTTTGTACAACTAGTACTTAGTTAATATTGATTAGAAACAACCAGATACACAGTCAAAAATCTTTATTTGCTTCAATTAGTTTAAAGTTAAATATTTTTATTCAGTTGCGAAAAACCCAAAAAAGATTTTTGTTTGTCAATCTAAACGCAACAAATAATCTGAACACATTTTAAAATAACATTATAGATGGCTTCAAACTATCATTTTTTCATATCTAGGTTATATGTCAAACCAACTGACAAATTTTAAAATTTTGAAATCAATTCTTTTCTATTATTTAATATTTCTCTCTTACGATCGGCGCACTGATGAGTCCCGATAGGATGAAAGTATTTGTACAACTACTATGTGTCTATAAAAACATAAGGTAAACGATATAATGTATTATGCTTACTTAAATAATATTGTTTATATATATATATATATATATATATATATATATATATATATATATATATATATCGAAACACTCCGTAGTTAGACCGGGTGACAGGGGCGTGCAGTCCATGGAAGCAAGGGAAGCAGTGCTTCTCCAAAAAAAATTACAAAACATCTTCTAAAATGTAGTTTCTGAAATGGGAAACCATTAATTTAGTTTATATTAAAAATGCTAAAATATTATCTTAATTAACAAGCCCATAATAAATGCGGCCTTGACTCCGACCGATCGACAATAGAAAATGGAATAGAACCTATGCGGGCCGCTAGCTTCTCTGCATCCAAGTCCTGTATGCTTGATCTCCTGTGAATCGAGCCAGAGGTTATTGAACTTTCCACCGGCTGTTTGCAATTTTTGCATTTCAGTCGCGTGGTTTAAGTGGGGGTGGAAGCTATCGTTGGAATAGGTTCTTTGTTTGAACGGCTATCCGTGTGTTGTGTGATACGTACGTCGCGTCGTGCATGGTACAATATGGAAGACAATAATACGGACGTGGATATGCAACTACCGTCAACTTCGGCTGTCCGTAATAACGTTGAAAATGTTGGAGAATTTAGTAGTGTGGTGTGTGTCTTAAAAATAAAGGGATTTTCAACATTAAACTTCGCTGATAAGCTTCAAATAATATCCGAAGGAAGGGCAAAACCACCTGTGAAAAATTTAACCACAAAAATGAAAAACTGTTTTAGACATTTTTATCCGGAAAAACAATAAGAACAATTTAAATGGCTAACAGGGTGTGAAAATATAAGTAAATTATTTTGTTGGCCATGTTTACTTTTTGAAAATGAAAAAGGTCTCTATAATAAAACTGGTTTTTCCGATTTAAACAATTTCCATAAAGCTGTAAAAAGACACATTATGTCCAAAGCGCATTTGCAGGCCGTCATAAAAGAAAAAGTCTTCGGCAAAACCAGAATTGAACACGCCCTTAATAAACAGTTGGAAATTAGTCACCGCCAACACAACGAACTAGTCGATAAAAATAGGCAAATATTAAGAAGACTTATCGATGGTGTTTGTTTTCTCGGATAGCACGAATTGGGATTTAGAGGTCATGACGAAACAAGGGTTTCTTCAAATAGAGGAAATTTTCAAGATTTACTCAGTTTAATGGCTAAATATGATGATTGCTTAAAAAATCATTTAGAGCAGTCTACCCTTTTTCGCGGAACGTTGAATCGAATCCAGAATGATTTAATTTCCGCTGTTGCAACTATTATTCTAAAAAGAATTAAGCAGGAGATTGGCGAGGCGCGGTTCATTGTTATTGTTCTGGACGAAGCAACTGATATCAATAATTTTAGCCAATTATCTATAGTAATACGCTACGTTAAAACAGACGGAAGTATTCAAGAGCGGTTTTAAGGATTTAAGAATGTGTCCGAAAATCGTACAGCAGATGGATTATATACCGTAGTTTATAACGTTACTAAAGAAATTCATGGAGAGAAAAAATTAGTTGCTCAAAGCTATGATGGAGCTGCAGTGATGGCAGGACAATTAGGGGGTCTGCAAGCTAAAGTTCGAGAAACTTTCCCAAGTGCTGTATTTGTCCATTGTTTTGCTCATAAATTAAATTTAGTTTTATCCCAGTCCATTAATCACATTAAAGAGTGTAAAGTATTTTTCGTTACTTTAAGTGGCATAGCTGCTATTTTTTCCAAGTCAACAAAACGTACACAAGCTTTGGACTACATTGTCCACAAACGATTGCCCAAAGTAGCTCTTACTAGGTGGAAATATAATAGAAGACTTGTGTTAACAGTATCTGAAAATCGTGAATTACTGATTGAACCATTTGAGAATATAATAGAAAATAATGAAACGTGGGAGTCAAAAGCAATAAATAGTTCGAGGGGGTTTTTGGACTGTTTGAAACGAGATTTTAATTTTAATTATTTGTTGAACATATTTTCAGAAATATTTCCATTATCGGACAATATTTTTGAGTCCATGTTAAGCCAAAAAAGAGATGACTTTGACCTATTTTGGGAAAAAACGATGACGTTAAATGTAGAGCCACAAGCCAATCAATCGTCTTCGAACAGACAAGGTGAGAGATGTTCAAACATCATACAGACGCCTCTTTTATGAAATAATCGATCAAATTCAGCAACAAATAAACTATAGATTTAACGGTTTAAATGATTTTAAATTCCTCGAGCTCTGTCATTTTGATGCATTTAAAGGAAAAACTTTTCCAGTAGATGGGTTTAAAAATCTCTTCTTCTTCATTATAACCAGTTCTTCGACCGAGTGTTACTGCGATCTGAACTAAAAGTGATTTACGAAACTGATGACATTAGCGCAAAAAATAACGCTAAGGAACTAACGCAATTTTTAAAAGACAAGGAGTTGGAAGATGCCTACACCGAAGTGTCGAAATTGTGTGAATTAATATTGACAATACCTGCCACAAGTTCATCAGTAGAACGCAATTTTTCAACACTTAAACGTGTAAAAAATTTCGTGAGAAATTCAACAGGGCAGGAGAGACATTCGCATACATCGCTGTTGTTCATTAAAAATAAACTTCTCCAAAATATGTCGGAGCATCGACGTTTTTATGATGATGTCATTGACGAATTTGCAAAAAATGATCGAAGAATCGAATTATATTACAAATAGGTAAGTTTCTAAAAATTGCTTCCATTTCTTAAAATTTCACTGCACGCCCCTGCCGGGTGACTACAAAATTACTAACAAAGCGTAACTTTTTTAGGATAGGTACTATTAACATGAAATTTTATAGTGATATATGATTACTTATGAGGAAGACTTTCGCTGTATAAACAATCGACTCTCGTTTCCGGTTTAGCCGGAAATGCTATAAACTTTAAAATTTTAAATGGATTACCTTATATATTGATTTATTTTTGAATTCTAAACATAAAACATGTATCATACTCTATGTCAATTCCTGATAGTTTTCAAGAAAATGGCGAATGAAACTCTAAAAATTTCAATGAATAATTCCGTTTTTTGAAAAAACCAATGAAGATAGTTCCAATTTAATACTGTAAATATTGTTTGTTATGCAACTCATTGCATTTAATGTGACAATTAGGATACTTCCGGTTTACCCGGAAACGTAGTGAAAAATCACTTTCAAACAATATTTTCTCATTTTATTTTAATGGGACGACCTATAAACCTACTCAACATCTAAATCTTCAAATAATTTTAAATACTTTTGTGTAGAATACCCTTTACCTATATCAAGTACTTTTCGAGATATTTCCAATCGTTCTTATAATATGCAGATGGTTCGCTTTGAGAGTTAAACGGTAAGTTTAAAGTACTACGTTTTTCGAGATTTTCTTCTAAATTTTAATTATTCAAAATGTATTTTACTCGTGATCAACAAATATATATGATAATGATATACGGAGAAACTAGAAAAAATCGCAAGGAAGCCAAAGCATTATACGTACAGCGATTTCCGAATCGCCGATATCCATCAGAGTCATACTTTCCTTGAATGGAAAAGTATTTAAAATCGGAAGGGAATCCGCCAGGCTAGAATTTCATAGCTAGTGAATGGGCTGAAACTAATACACTGGCTTGTATAGCAATCGATCCTACTATATCAATACAAATAATTAGTGAAATTGGAATTGGCTGCGAAAGTGCACAAAAAATTTTACGTAAGCATGGCTTTAAATCATTCAAATATCAAATTCACCACCACTTATATGAAGCGGATTATCAGAGAAGACTGGAATTTTGCAACTGGTATTTTGATATGCAACAAAGACAGCCCAATTTCCGGACAACAATTCTTTTTTCAGATGAATCCCATTTACCAATATGGGAATGTTTAACCGCAATAACACTAGGTACTGGGCTACGGAATATCCGCACTTGGTAAGGGAAGGGGCATTCCAAGAAATATTTGGTGTTAACGTCAGGTTTGGAGTATTAGGAACTCGAAAAATACGTCCTATTTTTCTTGATGAGCCCCTGGATGAAGAAAATTATTTGCAATTCCTCCAAAATACAATAGAGGATTTTATGGACAATTTACCCATTGTTTATTAGAATCAAGTATATAAAAGTATAAGTATAAGAGTAACTACTAACTACCTGAGAGAAAAATTCGGCGACAATTGTTAGATTTTTCATATTGGGGCTACAATTACCAAAAGGTCTACAAAACACCATTAGAAAATCGTGCGGATCTTGTTAATCGAATTACAAGGCCAATAGAAGAAATAACTCCAAGGCAGATGGAAAACATTTTACAAGAATTTCATAAAAGAATTCTGTCCTAAAACTCACTAAGTCGCAAAAGTCTTGTTTTTGATTTATTTCAAACAAGTTTATCGATCTGAAAATGAACAGCCTAGATTAATGTTCTATATACTTTTCAACTATTGAAACTCAAGGCAAGAAATATTAACTGCTAGCTAAATCAGAGAAACTTTTCTAGACTGTTCAAAAAAAAGGAAACAAATTAATGGTCAGCTTTTATCTTGAAAATATGACAAATTTAGGAAATAAATCAGATGTAGGAGAAATAGTTTTTACAAAATTGTTTAGATATTTTATAATGTTTTGTATAACACAATAGATAACAAATAATTTTACCATTTCTAGTAAGTTTTAAAGTAAACTTACATATTTTAAAGCCCAACAAAGGAAAAGTTTATTGCAAAAATCAATAATATTTTTATCACTGGGATATAGTATATTTAGACGACTTTGGGACTTTTCTTAAATGTTAAATTTAAAATCTAACATCTTATGAAGCTACAGTATTGGCGAAACAATAAAATTGTGTGTATTTTTTTAGTAGAACTTGCCGTCGTATCAAAACCAAGCGTTGAATTTTATAGTTTAATCTTTTTAGCAAATATTCATGTCGTTAGAGAAAAATCGTTATCTAAGTATGTTTTGGACTACTATCAATTTTAACAATTTTAACCTTATTTATTGTCATTTTTGGTGTTTATTAAAGTTAGCCAGTAACTTTTGTTTGGTTAAAATTCCGCCAAATACTACAATCAACTTACAATAACAATAACAAACTTTTTATAGTTTGGATTGTGATTACTTTCTTCACTAGCGGTAAAATCCCTCCCCCCCCCCCGGAACTTCCTTCGTGATGAATCTTTGCTTTTGTTAAGAATAGTGAAGTGTTACCTAATTTGGTCCAGTATATAACAAATATATACTGTTTTTTTAAAAATTTTCGTTGGGCGCCATTGTGTTCAATCATATTGGATTCCTACCAATATTTTACTAGTTTCTACCTATGCCACACTTGGTTCATAGGCATAATTTCAAATAAATTCAATAAATAGTTTTTACATTAACACATGCCTCCATTTTGTTACGTCATGTTAAATTCGTACCAGTTTATCCCTATATCACATTTAATGTTGATTTTTCTATGTTGATTTTTATAAATTTCCATTTGGCCGTTATTTGGTTCGCCATCTTGAATTCGTATCACAACTTATCAGTTTTTCTCTATATCACAATTAATGCTTGCACAAAATTTGAAATTAATCTAATAAGTAGGCTGATTTTTTTAAATATTTTATTAGGCTGCTATTTTGGTTTGCTATCTTAGATTCAAACTAAAATGTTACCAGTTCATTCGTATATAAAACTCGATTTTTGTGCAAAATTTGAGATAAATTGGATAATTAATTCACAAAACATTTCACTAGGCCGTCATTTAGTTCCGGCATATTAGATTTTTACTAAAATATTACCAAGTTATCCCCATATGAAATTTAAGTTAAGTAAAATTTGAAGTCAATCTGGTAAGTCGTTTTCAAGCTGAGTACCTATATATTAAGTAAATGGCATCCAATTAAACCGATCTGCTGCAAAGAGTTTTAAGTAAAACCCATATTTAGCGCGTCGTATTAGATCGGTGTCTCTCATGCCATTCTCCTGGATAAACTGGAATATTTAGGTATAAACGGCCCAGCCTAATGATGCCGCGAGACGAGAGGAGACGAGACTAAGGCATTGTCTCGTTTCGTCTCGACTTTGGCTAATCTCGTCTCGAAATTATGGTCGAAAAATCTCGTCTCGACTTTAAACATATTAACCTATCCACGTAAGTGTCAAATAAATATGTTGACTGAACATGTAAGCTACAAACACTAGCAAGTATTGATACATCTATCGTACCTGCGTGGATGTTGATCCCTTGAAAATGTCCTCTATTCTTTTGTTTGATCTCTAAGTACACACAATTTCTGCTTTAATAAAATTATGTTTTCATATTTATTTTTGCCTTCCTCTCTAAATAAGAAGAAATATTGCAATATTTAAAAAAAATCGCATTCATAAATTAAATTGCCCTTAATTTTTCTCCCGGGGTAAAGGTAATTTAGAGAACTTCTGCCACAAGATTGGTTTATCGATTTTTATGGGAATACCTTCAATTGCCTGACAAAAATAATAAAGCAGGGGTTCTCAAACTGTGGTCCACATAACACTAGTCGTACGCAGAGCATTTCAAAGCAGAGACGTAGGCAAGGGAGAACCAGGGCAGGCCGCGCTTCCACCTATGGAATTTTGGCCCACCTACTGGCCCTTCAATGAGCAGCAAAGATAAAATACTTTTAGCTTAAAAAAGCAAATCCTTGAAAACATCTACTTGTGCGCTACTCTAATAGCAAAAATAGGCCCAACTTTTCTTTTTTTTTATGTTTAAAAGAGCAAGGCAAGTAATTTAAGAAATCAGTCTAATGAAATTAAATTTTTTAAATACAATGCTTACAGTTCCGTTTAACGTTTATTGGCATAATTTTATAATAGTTTTAGACGCCGCTAACGCGAATAAAAAATATTATTTTATGACCTATTAAACATTTTGATAACAGACGCCGTTTTTTGAGATATTGTCTAACAAAGTTTTTTTTCTGAATTTCTTTAAAAAAACACGAAAGGCACAAAATACTTTAAATCTTCGAAAGCTAATTTCACCATAAGTTCGGAAAAAATGAAGATATTTGAATAAGATAAATTCATTTTTACGGAAAAAGTGTAGGTATTGATAACTAGAGGGCAAAAAAATCCCCAAAGTTCTGCCTTTAGCCAGATTAATTTCTTTATTTACCTATAACTGACAAAGTATTAGCTCAGTATCCGATACTGTGGTGTTAGGAAGTTTTTGAAGCCATTTACAAAAGTTTTTCTTGAATGTCTGTTCTAGTATTTATTATCTACTTAATTACAAGGAAATTGAACAATAACTATCAAAGATAGAACGGCATTAAAGTTTCTTTTATAAAGTGAAATTTTTGATTTGTAACCTTGAAGTGGCCCAAAAATTACATAAATGCACGAAATTATTTTACATACTCTTAAGTATATAAATCTATACACGAAAGGTTGCGATATATAGTGCAATTGACAAATTACGTTAGGTCAAATACACCATCTGAGCAAATGCAGAATTTTGGAAGAAAAAATTGCCCCTCTAATTATTATCTATAGCTATACCCTTCACCCGCAAAACACGTTTTTTTAAAATTGAGATATCTCAATTTTTACGGAAGTTACATAAAAATTATATTCTAAATTCGAATTTTCTGCTTACGTTCCTGTTTTTTAAAGAAATTAAAGAAAATATTATTAGCCAATATCTATAAAGCTGTACCTCTTACCAAAATGTTTAAATAATTTAGCGGTTTTTTTTTATGTGATAAAATGTTTCATGTACATTATGCATTCAGATTCTTTTAAAATTTGCAGAAGTGTTTTTAATATTTTAAATAGGTAAGTCCTTAAATTTCTAAAAATAAAAACCAAATCTCATTTAAGCAAACGAGCTTTGCTAATTTTTAAACGCAACTTCATTTTTAAGGTGCTTCTACTTTCTGCTTCAAGAGAAGAGAATTATAAACAAATCTTTTTAGGATTTATCAAAACAATTTTAGAATATTAAGTAAGTATACAAAATGGTTATCAAAAAGCGGTTAAGAAAAGTTTTCAACATTTGGTGGAGTATTATATGACTTTTGAATTTTACCAATTTTAAATTAAGGAATAAGCCAAAAGTCAAACATATCAAAGCATTAATATGTTAATTATTGTTCTTTGTGTGTTCTTGAGACGAAATAAAAAAGCGTATGTATCTATATCTACAAGATAGGGGGTTTCTTATATTAAAATTCGAGACAAGACGAGAATCTTTTCTCGTCTCGACCCCATTATTCTCGTCTCGAGTGTCGAGAGTGAATGGTGTCGAGACGAGACGAGAGTAGAACTTTTGTTTCGTCTCGCGGCATCACTAGTCCAACCCTACCTCTAATCAAATCCTACTTGTCAAACCGCGCTCAGGCTGTTCAAGTCGGAGGCGTAATGTCTCCATTCTGGGACCGCTTTTTTTTTGTTAAATATATATAAATTACTTTAGTTTTAATCCTCTACCAAGCCGTAGTGCAGTTGACGCAACTCTACTTATCTCCGCGACCAAGATTTTAAGTCAATCGGGTAAGTAATTTTTTTGCTATTCCGCGAACCGACATACAGATAGACGAACGGATTCGAGAAAATATGTTTTTAGGCTTCTACGGACCCTGAAACGTGAAGATCAGAAAAAAAAGATTTGCGCGATTACAATACTTCCCTTTTTCGACAGAAGTAGAAAGAAAAATGATCAATATGAACGATAATCACCAGTTAATAAAACAAGGTCAATTAAACAAAGAAAATTATATCCAAAAAAAAATGGTGCTAAAGATATCACGAAATCAAGTTAATAATAATAATAATAGCGAACCCATCTCTCAAAATTACACACAAAGAATAGGTTAACACACTAATATTAATGCAATAATACAAACTCGCTTCTATAGCGCCGCTGTATTAGATTTTAGGCAATTTTATGACTCCATTGCTCAAAACAGAAACCGCCAATATCCACTTTTTTACGGTCTAAAGTCAACTCACTCATAATGGCATAGCATAAGCCCATGAGGATATCAACCAATCACCAGCAGTATACAAGATGCCATATTGTATGCCATCCTTGTCTGACAGACAATTTTCCTAAGAAAAATTGTTAGTGTATATCCACAACGGCACGCGGTACATAGCTTCGCTTTGGTGATGTAAATATATCCATATCTGTAAATGCAAGGGTTCATAAAGACGCCTCGCCCATCGCACAGCACTTAGCCTTGTACCCTCGCTTCGCATATGAAAATTAAACTTGGTATTTTGTTTAGCCTTGCACATCGTACAACAGTCCGATGGATAAGGGAAAATTAATAATTTGCGAGTTTGTGAGGGAAAACAATTTTGAATAAATATACACAAACATTATAATAGTATTTTCTTGAATAAAATTAATAAATCATGCATCATTAACCAGTTCAGATAATCTACATATTCTTAAAAAAATACGAAAACCTCTTCTATTAATTTATTTCCTACGGGCTCTCAGGCTGCATTTAAAATATTTATTACTTAAACTTTGGTATGTTTTTAACATTTCTTATATCTAATTCATGTATGATTTTAAATGAAAACGAAAGAAAAAGAATATAAATCTACATTTTTAAGGAAAACAGAATAGACACAAAAACGAATTTTGAAAATCTCTTCATATATTAAAAAGAAAATCAATGTAGATTTGATCTTTGATTTTATTGACGGCGCAAATGATTTCGATTTAAAAAAATTCTAGTTTTATTTATTTTTATTTGAACAAAAAAATTGCTACTGTCTTGGGGGCACTAGACTTCAACCTACTCAACTTAATGGGAGATCCACGCCTGCCGTGCATATGCCAAATTTGAAGTTAATACATTAAGTGGAAGTGGGTCAAAAATCCATTACAAGATTTAGGCCAAACAAACAGAGAAGTGAAGTTAATGAAACTGGGGTAAAATGAAGGTAAAAATAATTATAACGTCGATTTAACACCTTTTTTTTAGTTTTAGAGTGATATAGCGAACACACGTAATTAATGTCTAATAGCTAAAAATGTAGCGCTATATTTTACTTTTAAACACAGTACCATATATAAAATACAGCGATTTTCTAAAATCTTGCACACATTCTAATTAAACAAAATGTTTTGGAATTCAGATTTTTTGACCAAATTTCAAAGATTATCTTATGCAATTAAAACGTTAACTCAATTTGAAAATGGGTTTTGTTCATATAAATGCAAATGATAGTTCATTTCTAAACGGTATAAGAAGTTTATTGATTTGAAAATTATTCGGAATAATTGAAAGGGATCGATTATTGAAGTTATTTAACAGAAAAACATTTAAAAAAAAAATTGAAGTTTTAGAAGTTTTAACCATGGGTATTTTAACAAATGCCTTGTTTAAATTATTTTTTGAACTACCTTTAATAAGTCGTTTGATAGATGAATCCAGTTCAGTTTGAATTTTACTAAAGGGTCGACATACATCAAACAGATCGCATTTAAAAATTCACCAACAACAATAATTGCATTAATAATTACAGTGAACGCCTTTTGAAACGTTCCACGCAAAATTTAATACAATTTCAGACTTTTTTTGTTGTTAACGAATCAAGATTTTTAGATGCATTTATTTTTACGTTGGACGCCAATTCTTGGACTAAAAAGTTTACCCCACATTTTATATTCGTCAGTACTCGTTAACATATACAGGATATGACATCAACTTATGTTTTTCTCTTAAGTGTGACAAAGTACATAACACTCCCCAGAAAATAAGTAAAGATTAGACATATTTGATTTTGTAGGTTGAAGTGTCCCTTATAAATTGTTTTTCGTGTCATTGTTGTAGAACGCCTTTGATTGCACGAGGCTTCTTCAGGGATCTTTACACCACGAGATCTGAACACGCTGAATGAGCTCGGAGAGATTCAGGAGGGCTTTTATACCCGACTTGTGCTTGGCGAACCGTGACCCTGTTTCCACGTGTATTGTAGACCGTAACCCGTACCTTTGTGCCATATATGTAGAGAAGAACTACGCTACCTATCGGTGGCTCCTTATCATTCTCCTTTCGCGGAGTCAGATTCCTATATTTTTTAATTAAACGTGTAATAGTGGTCTTGCCATTACGTCTCAGAGCTTCGGACAGTTTCAATGTTTCCGAATCGAACAATACATCTAGAAAGAGAATCCTATCATTAGATTCACTTTCGATTGTGAATGTATTATTATGATGTTGTTGATTAAGGTGTTCCAAAAATATGAGGACTTGTCCATGAGGCCAAACAACAAAACTATCATCTATATATCTGAACCAGTGTTTTGGTTTTAGTGGAGCGGATGTTAAAGCAATATCCTCAAAGGCCTACGTACAATCATCAATACACATAAGAAAATTGGACAATGCTTGCAATCCTCAAAAGATGTTGTACCTTTTCAAACACAAGGAGTATATAAAATTCCTTGCTCCTGTGGAGAAGTGTATCTGGCGGAAACATGACCCTCAATATCCACTAGACTTAAGGAACGCGAACGATGTATTAAAAAGAAGCAAATTGTTCAATCTGCTGTAACTGGCCATATTATAAATGTAAAAGAAACAAAGGTTCTAATATCGGTTCCATGATTTTATAAACGAGAAATTAGGGAACCTATTGAAATGTTTAAACATGCAAAGAACTTCAATAGATATACTTGTTACGTGGAAACCGATCTTAATACAAGGTCACGGTCGGCGAGCACCAGTCAGATATAAAAGCCTGCCTGAATCTCTCCGAGCTCATTCAATGTTCAGATCTCGAGGAGTAAAAATGGCTGTAGACGTAGACCCATAATTTCTTATTTTTCTATATAATTAATTGAATTAAATACATATAGAAATTAAGATATTTTGCATTACTGGTATTTTAGGCCTGCGGATAAACGTAAGTAAATATATTTAATAATTGGATTTTATTCAAAGCCAGAATTGTCAATAAACAAATTAATAATCTTTGAAAACAGTGGCATAAACACCTTTTGAAGGAATTAATGCTTCGACATGACATGGCACTAGTGACGGTGGCTCTTTAGGTCAGGGTGGCCCCGCGCCCCTATTTTGTTTTAGTTTCATAAATAATTTTACTCAATAGAAATGTACATTAGTCTACTGCGGCGAATTGACCATGCAAAATAATAATTATATTGTATATGCAGCATTGTTGTTGTTAATATAATGATAGGGACAGATGTGTACGTCATACAGTTTTGTTTCAAAATTCAATGTCAGTTATCGATTGCAGATGACGCTTCGATAGTTTGCGTAAGCAATGTGCCATTTTAACGGTTTTTCAAATATTGAAGATAGGTGAAGATGGGCAGGTATAACATGTTTTAATTTTTTCGAATACGATGTATTTGGTTTCTAGCTGTTGCTGTTGTCACATTATTATGTATATGATGAATCCCAATAATTAATAATTAATAGGTAATTGCTAATGTTAAAAACAGTTTTGAGTACTGATGTTCAATAAAGCACCATTAATAAATACATATAAAAACAGATAAAATAGGGATAAAAAATGTTACAATAGAAAATCAGTTTGAACAAACCGAATTGCCCTGTTGTTGGAATTGGAGCGCTGTTGTCGATTTTGTTACAACTCGAGTAGTTTTGAATTGAATCCCAAAAAAAATCCATTTTTCGGTGCAAAAGAATTACGGAAGTTTTTCATAAGAAGATAAACTAAAAATTAAGCAGCTGGGCAGGCCTTTACTAGATATAAAATGACTCAAACTTGTGAACGAAAGGCTGAAAACCGGTCTTTTTTGCATGGGTTTTTAAAAAAGGCTTATAAAAAATAAATGGATATGTGGGTGTTTAATTATAAATTTCTTGTACTGAGTCTTAACTGGGCAAGGAAAGGAATAAATGATTTAAAAAATGTGGAAATATGATTTATCTGGCGACCGCATTAATTCTTCCACAGCGTTTGCGGTGCTTAGTAAAGTAAATATTTTATCTCCGTGGTTTCGCATACGCAGAGAAAATATTGTTAAGTCGAGAAAAATTGTCATATTTTGCAGAATTAGACAACACACTAAAAAACACTTTCATAATTCAATCGTTTTTAAAGGAACCTCCAAAAGTATTCAAAATGTTCTACATAGCATGCTTCAAGTGTGTAGGGAAGAAATATCTAACCAACTTAAAACGGCAGACTTTATGTCAGTTCAGTGCCATGAAACCACCGATGCACAGTATACGATTTGACCAATCCAGATGGACAAAAGTCGAAATTGGAACCATCTTAATACTATGTTTTTTATAAATTTCTTAATTCTTAAGATCGCCCTAAACACCTTATCAAAAGCAATATGCTTGGGAACGCCGCCTACTTAGTGAAAAATTAAACAAAACAGCGTTTTTGTAACCATGTTTAATCATGACGAGGTCAGTATCACTGTCAACATAAGCGTATTTTAATGTGTGGTGTATTTTAGTTAAGGTTTATAGTTTATTTGGTGATGGATTCTTTATTTAGAGGTATGTAACTAAACAACAAAAATGTGTTATATTAAACGATTTTAAATTGTACGTGTCTTTAGGGCTGAAGTTTTAAAAAGAGTAATATTCATGAGTCTGTACCCATTCTGTCATGCGTGGTCATGCTGTGGTAAAGCTTTTAAAACTTTATTTCGTATAAATTCGCATAGATACTCGTATTTTGTGCGCATTTTTGCACGTCTTCAGAGAAAACTGCTTTTCGACTTCTGGCATTCTGCACCTTTAACAAATCGTCTCCCAAAGGTAACTGAATTTATTAAATCATTCTTTGCTAGTCCAAACCTCAATGAAGCGCACGAAAGCAGTTTAAGAGCTTTGGCAAAAAAAGAGTGCGAAAAACTTCGAAATAAATGGAATCGAAAGCAAAGAAAATTAAATCTATTTCGTACTGATTATAAAAATTGGCTTGAAGAGGAGATAGTATTTAAAATGATTTTAGTGAATCATGGTTCAACAAAAACAACTGCTAGTACCATTGTTGGTAGACCACAAAAGACCTTTGATAGTAGTTCAGCGAAAACAAAAAAACGAAGGGTTCAAGAACTATTAAAAAATTACAATCATGAGCAAATATCTTTTGCCGCAGAGTTAAGTGTTCGTGCAACTGGCAAACGTGATACTGCTAATTTAATAAAATAAGTGGCTACATCATCTCCAAGACGCGCAACGACCTATAAAAAGTCTCAAAAATATCATTCAAAGAAACAAGGACAACAACCGTACACCTCTGAAGAAGTACAACAGTACAAGAACATATAACAATTACTGATATTTCGGCTGAAGTGAACCTGCAAGCACTGTTAAACCACACTGCCACTAGAATTTGTAGTAATATTTTGAAAGAAATATTTTTAAGACCAGATCTTACCGTATTTAAATATACTTTAATTTATAAATGCGGCTGGCATGGCTCTTCTGGTCATAGCCTATATAAGCAGAAATTTGAAAATGTGGACAATACAGATGAATATATGTTTTTATTATCTTTAATTCCGCTAAGATTTAGTTTCGCTAAGACTTGTTACGAATGACACTAACAAAAAGTTAATATGGCAGAACCCACGCTCATCTTCACCAAGATTTTGTCGCATTATTAAATTTATCTATAAAAAGGAAACCAAGCAATTAATTAAAGAGGAGTACAACAACGTTCAAAAACAAATCGATGAAACTGTTCCAACTAATATAAAAATTAAAGACGTAGATATAAGTGTTAGTCACCATTTAATATTGTCTATGATCGACGGAAAAGTGTGTAATATGCTCTCGGAAAATGAATCTACAAAAAGATATTTTATACGCAAAACAACAGCAAAAAATATGAACTCCGACACTATTTTAAATGAACCTGAAGAAAACATGTATCGATTCGGTATTTCGAGTTTGCATGCTTACATGCGAACTATGGAATGTTTTTTAAATATATCTTACCGCTTAGATAGATGTGAGTGGCAAGTCAGGGGAAAAGAAAATCAAGAAATTGTAAGAAAAAGAAAATATGACATAAAAAGTAAATTTAGGGAAGTGGGCCTAATAATAGGCAAAGTAAAACCAGGATTTGGCACAAGCAACGATGGTAATACCGCTCGTCGTTTTTTTTCCGACTATCGTTCTACAGCTTGTATGACTGGCATTGATGAAAATTTAATTTATCGCCTTAATACAATTTTAAAAGCTCTTGCATCAGGATACGAAATTAATTCCGATCTATTTAAAGCATATTGCTTCGAAACTAGAAAAATATATATTAGTTTTTTCCCATGGTATAATATGCCTGTAATTCTGCACAAAATTTTGATACATGGAGCTGAAATAATTCGGCATTCAATACCACCTATTGGACAAATGTCAGAAGAGGCTTCTGAAGCAAAAAATAAAGAAATTAGAAATGCTAGACTGGGACATATTTGCAAAACGCAGTAATTTTGATTTAATAAAATATCTGTTGTTGTCATCTGATCCACATATTACGTTGCTAAGAAAATTACCAAATAAATCCACGCATACAAATAAATAAGATTTATTGTCATTGCTAAAAGCGAACTAATATTAATGTATAAATAAATAATGTACTGTAGTTATAAGTAATTAAGTACACCTAATAATTATCAATAGTTATGAAATAATTAACAGTTTGAAAAATAGAATTCTTAGATCTCAAGCAAAAATTCCAGAGCCCTGTAAATTCTGATTATAATTAGAGAAATCTCTGAATCGGAAAAATAGTAGAACAAAACGACAAATCCGTGCCATAGGAAGATACGATGTTTTACATGCATTTTTTTATTATTTTCTCTCTTTTTATCCCATAAAAAATTAATACATGAATGAAGGTAGTTCTGAAGTTTCATTTATTATAGAACACACTGTATAATTTTATAAATATTTAGATAATAAACGTAAAAATACTTTATGAATTACTTTAATTTAGTTTGCCAATATATTGATTTAATTTTGTTAAATAAAGATGAATCAACTGTTTTGTAAGGATACCCAAAAGGTTTTTTTTAATAACGACTAAATATCGATAGATAATCCCATTTTTATGCAACCTAAATTCAAAAGCTGTTACTTCTCATTGTAATCCATCTAAGAAAAAATATTTCTGTTGCTTAAATTCACCTTAGTGTGTTAATGAATTTTGTCCATCTAGATTGGTCAAATCGTACACTGTGCGCTGTGTCAAATAATTGGCCAATGGTTATAATATTAAGATATTTTTAAAAATTGTCAATTTGCGTCAATTTTTGGATATTTATAAATATAATATTTCCACAATTAATTTTGTACACAGTCGGGAGAAACGTATAGAAGTGTTCGAAGAGATTTAGGACAGACGTGAGAAAGGAGAAAGGAGTTACATCAACTGAAGCTTCTGGCAAGGAGGGCAGTGGAAGATCCAAAATTTGTATTTGGGTTAAAACTTTTTCATAAAATCATAAAAAAAAACAAAAAATTGACGTACTTTACAGTCAATTTCAGTCAAAAAAATAAAAACATCATTCACTTGCATACAGTTTTACTAATTTTAGAAAAAAGCATAGCTAAGAGATGAAAGTGATTGTATTTAAACACTGTTGAAATAAATTTTCAAGCAATTAAAAGAATAAGAACCAATGATAATTTTCGAAGTGTTATTACCAAAGAAGTTTATGATATAATTACAACTCAAATGAAGGAACGGTTCTCTTTCGGGATCATTTACAAGCGCCTGATCTATTTAACAAAGATAAATATTCAGAGGTCTCAAAAACTTTTCATGTGAGGGTTTTAAAAGATGTAGCTTCATTTTATCCTATGTTGGGCAAATCAAGATTAAGAACTAAATTAGACATAATCCGCTCAAGGAAAGATTAAAAAAAATGTTGGGGCAATAAATCTTCTTTTATTTATTTTGGGAAATAATTTTGGTTAAACATTTGTCGAAACTCTGAAACTATTAAAAATGATTAGCTCCAATAAACACGGCAGAAGCGGAACGTTCTTTTTCGACTCTTAAACGCACAAAAACATTTTTCAGAAATACTATGCTTAAGCTTAATGATCGACTAAGTCTTTAATTATGATGTGCATGAAATAAACAATTTTGAGAAAAAGTTATGGAAACATTTATTTCCATGAAGGACCACAAAGCGGATTTCAATTTTAAAAATTTACATATATTTGTGTTTATATGAAAACTATTGTTTTTACCCGCTTAAACAGTACATAGTGAAGTGACTTTAACTGAAATTATTAAAAATATTCTTGTTCCTGCCCAGTAAAAGATTGAATCTCATTTTAAGGTATAATGTACCAATTTTTTTCCTGATTTACATTATTGTAGTTATTAATATTTTTTAATATCTATAGTTTTTGTATATACATACCTCCAATATCTCACTCCATACATATAATACACTTTATAAGCATATATTCTTTTTTGTGCATATTTCGTAACAAACATTTCAAGGTAGCGACTGAATGTCTTTGATCAAAACTAAATTAAAAAAAGGAGTCAAGTGTTACTTCTTTTAAAAGGCCCTTTCTGTAATAGTACACAATATGGCGACTTATATCATTTTCAACATAACGATGATTCGAAAATGTGGGAGAACCTAAATATTTGGAAAGAATTTCTTAAAATCTTAATGTTTCCAGGAGGGCGTGGGCTTAGTACTGTACTTTTGTATTTTTACTCTAATTAATGAAATTCAAATTTTCTGTTTTTTAAAATACCCTGTATAGAGAAAAATACTATATTTAACCCACGTACTCACGTGAGGCATAAATATTTCAGTCTTGCAAATTTTTTCCGAGATTTATTCTGAGGTTTATTTTCCATTATTAGGGTTCTCGCAATTTTACGAATGGCTGCCATTTTAAAAAGGGTAATTTTATTGTCCTCATTTGATGATAAATTAAGGTTGAAAAGTCAAAAGATGTGCCATTCGGGCCCCTTTTCCAATTATTGTTTTTAATGGTACCTAGTCATCTTTTTGAAATGTACAATCACGAAATATGATCAACAAACGAGTATTTAGTATTTGTTGAAATGTGCCAGTTTAAAAATTTGTATCTAAACTGCCTAAAAAAAGTGTTAAATTTTTAGGTGCATGTTATTTCGTCCTTAATTCCCGGTACGCTCGGCTAAACTTAAACCTTACGGCCACTTCGTGGTACACTTGATATGCAATTTTATATTTATGACCGGCAAGGCAAGACCAAATCAAATACGTGTTGTAAACGAATTGCTTGAAAATAATCAAATTATATATGGATATGAGTTTAATATATTCTTAATTTACCAGCACAATAAACGGCACGAGCAACTGAAAACTGTGATGAACTTGTTTAAGCTGTGGCCACACACTGGACATCAACAACTAGGCATAAAAAACAACATTGAACCAAAAACCAATTCTAAGGGATGCTTTAGCCTACAAAAGAAATTATACCAAAATATTCACATACTTTCTGGGATGTGCCATCTAACTTTAGAGAAAAAAACTTAACTTCATGTTTTACCCTTTATATATTAACATAACACAACCGAAGATAAATCGTAAGGTGAGTTTTAAATTCCCATAATGTATGTGTAGGGTAAAAATAAAAACACCTGTATATCTTCATTTGTTAATAAGAAAAATGGCCCCGAAATTCTAACAAATTATACGTGGAACGATTCAATATTGCAATTAAATCTGATATTTTACTAAAACATTACATTTCTATTTTAAAAATGGTCCATTTAGCATTTTCATCTGAACAAAAACAGCGTACACCCTAACCCAGTAAAACTGAAAACGTAAAAAACTTTGCTAATTTTTCTTACTTTGCTCTTAATTAAGCAATGATAACTTTGCGAATACCTCTAAGCGGAAATATAATAGATTTTTAATCAATTTGTGCATAAACTCACTCTTCACCGTAGAGAAAAAGCTAATAACATCAGAAATATTTCTGACAGTCACGACACAGACAAAATCAAAATTGCTAACTTGGGTTAGAATATTGCCCCGCATGCAATATCTATTTATATTGCTCAATTCTTAGTATATTCTACTATAATGCGTGACAAATATTTTCTCTTTTTTTCAAGTTTGGTAGTTCACAACGCAATTCAACGGAAGGAATTTAGCAAATTTAACTTTTTGAACAGTTTTAATAAAATATTTAAATCAAATGCATACGTTCCGAAACTCAGATTCTTCTGAATAGTAGTAGTAGTAGTATCAAGTATAATTTGCAAATTTTACAATTAACAATTAGCATTTAACAATTAGAAAAAAAAACAAAATCAAGTATATCTGCTTTTAGGTCTTATGATATGTTTCAATACTTTTTATGAGCCGCGCCATGAAATTTCGTAGAATCCCATGATAAGATTCCCAAAGCTCAGCTACATTTTCAGGTTGACATAAACGCATTTTTTAATGCTAACCACAATGTTCAATTGCGTTCAAACCCGAACAACTAGCTGGCCAGGGTAAGCGATTTATATCCCTCCAGATATTAGGTTACGACATGAGCATTACGCCGTCGAGAATAGTTATGTATAGAGATAAATGTTCTGTTATATATAAAGAAAATAGGATAACATGTTCAGCCAGTACCTCAGTACGACTCTCCGTATTAAGGATTCGTAGTAACACACAAAACTCTTTTCATATTTGAAAATAAAATCCCTGCTTACTCCATTACAGTCTCTACACCAAAGTTGTTTTTTTCGACATACATGCATTCTAATTACATTTTTCAAGGAAGTATCCGAATTCGTTACTGAGCATCGGAAAAAATAAATGAAAGAACCGCTCATCATGTCATGGCACTGTATTTTTCTGGCGGCAAAACTTTAGCAAGCGACACGATAGTTTTGAACTAATCTTTCGCATAAACTCTTAATTTTAGTTCTTTTTGAAGCCCACGACACGGATTCCATACCTTCCTAAAATGCCTAATCTCAGTCAACCTTTGCAAGCTCTATGCATCCCCAGTCGTTTACCAAAACCAAAATAACTTACTCAGAACTTATTAGCTTTGCCATTTTATCCCCTACGCAAACAGAGATATAACCGCGATTAAAAAAAAACAATATATTTTGTAAACTACCAAGTGATTGTCCAGAAAAATAGCATTGTTTAAGAGTTTTTAAACATTTGAAAAAAGTTAAAATTAATAACAATTAGGTAACTCCTTTTTAATTCTAAATATTAAAATTTTCCAAAAAATTTAATTAACTTAAAGAAATGGCATAGCGTGACAAATGATTGCCAAGGTGAACCCCCCATTCTACACTATTGGTACACAGTACCATTAAAAAAGTTATCGGATTTCAAATTTTGATCGCCACTCTTCAAGTGAGTAAGTGCATATTGATTATACGACAATTTCTAGTAGGTCACGGAATAATATTCAAAAATATACAGGTTGCACATATACATTTTTTTGTGTTTTGACAGACGATGAAGGCCATTAATAGCATCCTACCCTGTATAACGAAAGAAGATATAGTAAACTTAGTCATCATAGTCCAAGAACCCGAAACGTATATTCGTTTTTCACGCGGGACTTTTTTTAACCACTACATTAGTACTTCGAGTCGTTATTCTATCACTACATCTACAACGACGAACTATAGTTTTCAGAAGCCGTCCTACATCCTTTATAATTATTTTTATTTTTTTTTTTGGCTTTTGGTTTGAAGGCGTAGTTTCATTTAAGTAATTTAATATACTGTACGGTCAATAGTTATTGTAAAATTAATTAAAAAAAAAGAAATCCCAACTACTTAAATCTAGTATATCAATAATATAACATCAACATAGGAAAACAAACTGCAAAACATACTAAAATAAGCGTGACTTTATTTTATATAGGGGTAAATGTAGAAGTATCCAGTATAAAACAAATTTTGACAACACTAACCTAATAATTATATTTATTACAATTACGTTCATTTAGTATTCAAAATTCGTCTTTAAACATATGTTAATACTTTACAAATTTTGAGCAAGATCCGTTAAATCTATTCTGCATATATACCTAAATATACATATATATATATATATATATATATATATATATATATATATATATATATATATATATATATATATATATATATATATATATATATATATATATATATATATATATATATATATATATATATATATATATATATTATATATATATATATATATATATATATATATATATATATATATATATATATATATATATATATATATATATATATATATATATATATATATATATATATATATATATATATATATATATATATATATATATTTCCTACTCTTAAAAGATTTAACGAGATATTTTCAAATTTCTGGACCCATGTCGGATTAAAAATTCCGTCTTGTTTATTCTGACGCCGGGTTGGCGAGGCCTACCTTAATAGTTTTTTAAAATCGATAAGTTAATTTCCGAGAAATCAACTTTTGAAACACTCTGTATAGTAGTGTTTGTATTTAAATTTTTACTCTTTGTACAATTGTTTTGTTTCTTCTTGGATTCGCGACACCTATAATACTGACCACGGGGGCGATTTTGTTTCCCGTTAATATTACATTTTGCCATATCAAATAAATACTTCTCACAGAATTTTGAAATACTGTTATTATTGAGATGACGACATTTGTAGTTATAATATACAGGAGTCCCAGATTACGTGAACAAAGAGATTTACATGATCAACATTTTTATGAAGCCGAAATTTGATACTTTGTAGTCTAGGCCTGCTTGATTCGGAAGTGATTTCAGTCATATTTTCATTTTTGAATAGTCAAGCAGACTTTGGGAAGGACGATTTTTTATTAACTGTCTAGGGAAAATACATTTTCTGTAAAAGAAAAATTGTATAAGAAAAAATTGTTTAGAATTGAACATTATGCGATCATGTGGAAATTTGAAGATATCGGGCGACTTTAATAATATTGCTACTTTGTGTCTGTCTTACCTAAATGTGAGTCTTAGGAGTTTTAGCAGAAAGTACCTTTACCAGCATAGTAAATAAATTATCGTTATCAAGGCCTACTTGACTTACCAAATACGAAAATATTACAAAAGGTACTTTCTGCTTGAGTACCTAAACATAAATCTCAAAGAATGATCCGATCTCTTCAAAATTGACGACATGTAGGCCTAATAGTCAATTTTAAATAACTGCTCCTTATAAAATGTTTCGATATCTTTTACAGAAAAAGGACTCTACCCACACAAAAAATAAAAAAACGAACCTGTCAAGTACTACTTAACTTTTCAAAAATATGTGACTGAAATCACTTCCTAATCAAGCGGGCCTAGATTGCAAAGCATCATATTTTGGCTACGAAATTTCTGATCATTTACATCTGTTTTTTCACCTATCCTGGGGCACACTGTATACGGAGTTAATTACAGGATGTGGTCTATTAGAAAATCACATCAATAAATCAAGGTAATAAAAATCTTTTGGATATACATGGACTTAGTTGAGTAGTTGTAAAATCTAAATAATTTGACGGGAAAAAGGAATTGCTCATTCCTGTCTTAGTTTTGTGATCTTTATTATGGTAACTTTTGGCCTAAGCAGAAATAAAAGTTTTTCTGGTGTTCAAAAAAGCATTGTTAATGTTATGTTTCATAAAAAGTTACACCAAAAGAAAGGCTATAAAAAAACTAAGATAAGAATGTGCAATTTGTTTTACTCTAAATCGAATCATTCAGTTTTTACAGCATCTGAAAACCTAAAATTGTCTGTTGTCAAACACGAATATCTCAAAAACAATTAAGTATAGGACATGCTAAATATGAAATATATTTATAAAATTAAGTTATCTCACGTCTCGATTTTTGAGACACCCTGTATATTGAGAACAAACATTAGAAATTAGATAAAATCGACTAAACACACCAATTTTTATTATCTTGATTAATTAGTGAGATCGTCTATTAAGATACTAACTGTGACTAACCTTGTATAATAACAAAACATTAGTGTTAGTAAATAACTGTTTAAATCACGAATTTTTAAATTTTAACATCCTTAACTGCAGTAATTATAGTGCCTAAACAAAAAAAAGTGTACCTTTTGTCAGCCACTTAACTGTCAAAATGTGCAATAATTCTTCAACAATGATGGCAAAGAGACGAAAACACTGAACAAAGTCAACACTCACCCCTCAAATTCTGAGGAGGTTCGGTAGGTCCGCGAAACGTTGGTTGTCCGTCACTTTTTCTCGTATATCGGTTCATCGTGCCGGTTTCACATATCACTCGCTTTTCGTGTGACGGGGGCGTTTGGTTTCGATATTCTTCGGCCACAGTATTACCGGCGACGTGCGAATTTCGACGTGCATCGTCGGACTGGCGGCGTCGACGTCGCGGCGCCTCAGCAGAGGGGTGGGACAAACGGCCGCCCCTACCACACCGCCCCACGCGGCTCTTTTATCTGGACCGATTTAAAAGTTCTACGGGATTTCTTACCACAACTTTTGCTATGACCTCCGTAGGTAAAATTAAAAACGTAATAGTCTCAATCACGAAATTGTTACTTCGATTTGAGGTAATTCAAGATATTTTCAATAATAAATAGATGCATTAATACACATAAAGGGGTATACTAAAAATGTATCAGCAGTTACTAAGTGGACAATATACAATGTGGTTCAAACTCGGTCTTCATGTACGAAGATCTTAAATATTATTATATATATTTAAAATTTTTTTTTGAAATGATCATCTGGTTACCGAGACTTCAACGCTATTTTTTGTATTGTATTGTTGCGTATGTTTTCTATAAAACTAATATATTTTTCTTCAATAACATTTCTGGACGATGTGGTGAGTGCGCCCCATATTCTTAAAATTCCACTGGAAACTCATCGCGCCATCTAACAGAGAGGTCTGCCGGGCCAGCTAGCAGCAGATAAAATTGCCAAATGGAGAAAAAACATAAAACGTTCTGTATATATTTATTATTAACAATAATTATGGTGAACGAACGAATTGTTGAGTAGTAGTAGACATAGATAAATCGAAAGTCCCTACATGCCGAAAAACATGTTTTCTCAATTCCGTCGGTCTGTCTGTCTGTCTGTCTGTCGGACTGTCTATTCGCGGTATAGCTAAAAAATTGCTTACCCGATTGATTTCCAATTCTGGTCAAAAATTAAGGGTCATATGGGGATGACCTGGTAAAATTTTGGTAAAATCCAATATGGATAAACAAAATGGCGGCCTAGTGAAATATTAAAAAAATTATTACTAAAAATCTACATATCCAATTTATTTCAAATTTTCAAGTATTACGTAGGAATCAACTGGTAACATTTTGGTATGAATATAAAAGAGACAAATTGGCGGCATTTTAAAATATTTAAAAGAGCAGCCTGAAAACACTACTTATAAGATTAATTTCAAATTTTGTGCAAGCAATAAGTGTGATATAGAGATAAACTGATAAAGTTGTGATACGAAAAGATAGTGGAACAAAGTGGCGGCCAAATAAAATTTTTAAAAAATCAACGTAAAAAATCTTATTCAACTGACTTTAAATCTTGCACAAAAATTAAATGTGATATAGGGATAAACTGGTACGTATTCAACATGGCGTAACATAACGGCAGTGTGAGATAATATAAAAACTACTTATTGAATTTATTTTAAATTATGCCCAAAAATCAAGTGTGGTATAGGTAGAAACTGGTAAAATATTGATAGGAATCCAATACGATAACAAAACGGCGACAAATATAAATCTTTTAAAAGCCAGTATATATACGTTACTAAATGACTATGTACTGAACTAAATTGGGTCATACTTCATTATTCCTTACAAAAGGATACATTCAGTGCCGGGTAAACCAAATTTACTGATTTTTGTTTGGTATATTCTTCGAGCTAGCTATCGGCTACAGATTTTCCAGTGTCTTAAGCGCTTTATTTTTGTTGTACCTTCCTAAAATTAGCCAATATAGTTGACGATTAACGCCGAAAATTGTGAACCGTATAGAGCTCAGGATTTGGAAGGCCTAAATAAGTAGCAATTTCCGATGGCATCTTTCCAAAATTGTTTACCCTACACATTTTCCTTTTATGTACTACATGAAGACCGTGATATAGAGGTTTATTGCATATTAAAAGCGTTTGTTTACTTTTTCTGATTTTTCAGTGGTTTTTTTTGAGTCACGTGTTTCGATGTCACCGAGAGTTAGTTTTGTGAGTCAAAGATAGTGGCAAACTTAATTAGAAGATAAATTTTATCGGATGCCTTTAGTAAATATTTCTGCTTTTTTGGGTCTAAATCCTACATTCTGCATTTTGAGATATAAAGTAACTATAAAATTTACTGCCCTCCAAATATGTTTTCTATTTTTATTAAACTTTTTAACAGGCATTACCTAGACCACAATGTTTTCGGCTTTAGTGATTTTTCTCATTTCCAAAAAAAAATGTTAAAAATAATTCTCTTTTTAAGATTTTGATAGATTCTCATTTGCGCCATTTCGAAAAAAAAAACATTACTGTTTTTCAAATCTGTATGTTAACTAGTTGCTCACTGTGCCGCTTCCAAAATATATTTAGAAAGTTCTTCATCCGATTTTTCATTGAGAAACATTTCGATAGAAGGAATTGCTGGAACGTATACTAGATTTTTATTTTTCTGTTGTTATGGAAATAAACTAAAATGTCAGTGGCGGTTCTTGGATTTAAAAACGGGTGAAGCGTAGCGTTGTCGGGTGCACAGCGCCGCAGGCGAAATTTTTTTCGAAGTGCCACGCCCAAAATTGCTATTTTTACCTTTTTATAAAGTTAGTTATCCATAGCTTTAGAGCGTTTTTTAATACTTAGACGAAATAATATGAATTGATAAGATTTTAAATATAATTTTTCGTTATTAAAAACAGTTGTATACCATGATACACGACACGATGCAAAAACTGTTTCCGCCTCCGATGATCCGAACGCACTAATTTACATTAATTCTATAACAAGCGAACAAGCGCCTGCAGCAGCAGTTTTATGCCGCTTCCATCTCTATTTGGCTTACAGAAATTCACCATTGCGTTGCCATAACAACTGCCGTAAACAAATATAAGCGCGAAAGCCGGCGTGCGGGGGGAGCCTGAGGCGGAATTTGTTACTACTGACACCGAACATTAACAAGACAAGAAGGAACACAGTACGTCGGAACTTTTATGTTGTGTTTACAAAAACGCGCCGACGAATCCGAGAAATTCGTACAGCTGTGCAGAAGCCCATGCTTTTACGAGGTTGAGGCAAACCGCTAGTGATTAAAAAGAATAAACGTTCACTTACCGGCGTGATTTAAAAATATCTATCCATAATTGCTATTGTAACCTCATTAAGATATTTCTTGAATGCCTTACAAAATTGTATTAATGTTAGATTTCTCGAACTCCCGCCACAATTTCTTCTCAGGACAAAAAAAATTCGAGGAAATCCTGATTAAGGTTTATTGTTAAAAGAAATGATTAATTTTTGCGTTTTAAATTTTCCTATAAAGATAGAGTTAATCGTAATTTTCCATTTACCAAACACAAAACACTAAGTAAATCGGTAAATGCTTATTTTAATTTTAAAAAAATGAGTTTCACGCCGATTGCTGGCAAATATAAAGACAATTTGTATATATTAATGTTTGGTGGTATATTTCGATACTTTATTATAATTTGTTTATCATTTATAGAAAAGCAAAATGTAGGGTACAAGCCAAAAAAATTCCAAAATTTTCGATAAAAGTTAAGTTTGAAGATTTATTAAAGACGCGCCTAATGAAATTTATCTTTTAATAAAAGTAGCTGCTATTTTTGGGTTGGCCGATGCTTGTAGGAGAGAAGAGCCTTCAAAGATAACAATTGATGACATAGAGGATAAGGGAAATTTAATAAGCATCAAAACTCCTGACAGTAAAAATAACACTTCAAGAATTTTTGTAGTATCCGATGAAATAAATGAGGGATATTTACAACTGTATTGAAAATACACAAGTTTGCGAAAAACATGTTCTCAGCACAGGCGGTTTTTGTCCAGTATAGAAAAGGTGTGTGCGGTACACAATGTGTTGGAATAAATTCATTTCGAAAAATGCTTTCAGAAATAGCTGCATATCTACAACTCAAAAATCCAGAGCAGCACACGGGACATAGTTTTCGTCTATCCTCGGCTACCATGTTACCTGATTCTGGGGAAGAAATTACTGACGTCAGCAATCAATTTTCAAAACGTTAGTAATTATCCTTTTGGTTATAAATATTAATAACAAGTTGTTATTTTTGTATTGTAACATGTTGCGTGTCTTTCCCGCACTTAAAGCATATCCAAACTTCTTTTACGTGCGAGAAACTAACACTTTGCGCACTTGTTAGGAAAATAACTATTCCTGCACTAGTGGAGCAAGATTGCACTTTCCATTTTATAAAATTTTCAAAGCAACTTTTTGTGTTAATATCTGGGTGTAGTCAGATTCCGATTCTGGAATTTCGTAAACTGAGAACAACAAATCAAATTATTTTTGGAAAATACGGCTGCAAAATTTTGAAAAATAAGTTGCAAATTCAAATTGCTCAATTTCTGAAGAATGCCTATCCAAGAATGGTTGATTCAAGGATGTACTGCATCTTACTCTATATGATGGATTAAATGAAAGAGTTGACTAGCCACCGAAATGGCTTAAGAAGCTTAAGATCTTTTTTAATCACTAATTAAACAAATTGTGCTTAAATTTCTCTCGCTCATCGAAAAGAAAAAAAATTCTCGGTCTGGATCTAATGTGTAATGCAGTGAATAAATAACAATGTTACTTGTTTTCTCCATACAAAGAAACCTCGTCAGATCTCAGAACAATTAAAAATATAAAATTGCAAAAGAACTAATACTCACGATATTTGTCTAAATATGTAATTGTTGTGTGTTTGTGCCAGTTTTTAGTATTTTTATATTTTCTAATTATTTTAAGACCTGATGATGTCTCTTTGTATGGTGAAACATATATAATCGTTACTTTTTTACTGTATTACAGTATTTGATTTGACTGAGACCGAGACATTGTCTTCCTTTTCCACAATTTAATTCAAAAGAAAATATATTCGAATTTTTGAATTAATATTAACTTACATTCATAGGCGCCCGGAGAAGGGGGGCAAATCCAGGGCGCTGGTCTTCCCCTACTTACTGGAAGATGTGCTAAAATTGATGAACTTACATTCTAAAGACACACCACGAATTCGTCGGAAACGAACGTTTTACTCTGTAACTTTATGGTAATTTCATGTCTAAACTGTTTTTTTTTTCGTAAAGAAATAAATCTCTACAAATTGATTTATGTAAAGTTTTTCCGACTCAGATGTAACGGCCCCAACTTTTTTATTGTTATTCATTTTTCTTTTCTGATGACTGGAGTGGCATATTTTTAAATCTGGGGCAATTTAATAAAATTTACCTGTTGTAAAAAAATGTCTATTTCGAGGGGCTTAAAGGACCTAACTGGAACATCTTCTATATATGCAGGTATCATTGTTTAGCTAAGCAAACATTAGCTAATTGTTTTAACGATTTGCCTTTTTTTAGGGATTTGAAAAGTAGCTCAAACGGAAAAAGCTTAGCTCTGGCGCTCGAATAAGGGGAATCAGGAACCCGTTAAGCCGATAAGCATGTATCTGTAACGGTAAACGGTTGTAAAGCAAACATCCTATTAAACAAATAAAAGGTCTGGTTGAAAAACAATTTCGTCTCGCCAGGATCAGCGTTTATCTTATTTAAAGAGAAAACGGCATTTTCTCAGGAAAATAGTTCTTGTCCTATCTTTATGCGTTAATGTTTTTCTACTTCTGATTTAATTACTTTTGGGTCATGAGTTTCATCACAGGTGGATAGATATGCTGCTCCGTGGTGATAAAGTATCAAGTCCAGCGAAGATTTCGAATGTTCTCTTGGTAACCACAAATAGTGGTTTTGTTCCTGCTGGTGATTCTAGTGTGGTTTTGTGTACTAATTTTGGCGCTAGTTGTACTCACCTCTCAACTAGTTGACTGTACTGATGAAAACCTGAAGTCAGAAACACCTGTCGATATTTGACCAAATATTATTGTGCTTTAGCGGTCGTCCCAAAAAATTCTTTTTCTACCACAATACAAAAGTTCTTGCGGCGTTGATATTTTCCTACTTTCGATTTAATTATTTTAATATTTTATGTTCTTGTTACTGAATTTTAAGATTTTTACTTAATTTTTTTTATATTGGATTAACGTTAAAATGTGTAGATTTAAGCAAAATTTTTAACTGAAATGTATGACCACAAAGGGCAAGTTTAGTTTTTTTTAATATGCAGATAGCTCCAATCCATATACAATTCCGAAGTTTTTATCATATATTGATTCCAGTTAATAAAACTTTTATTAATGGTGAAGAAAAATGGTGAGTAAAGTATCTGTAATAACTAGCAGTTATATTTATTTATTTTTAATTACACAAATTGAAAGCTTTGTTATGAAAAAATTAATTACAAGCTGAAGATGATCATCAGTAAGTCTGAAACGATCAGTTATAGCACCATAATCGTAGGTATCGTTCAAATCGTTGTTTATTGTCCTATTTAAATGAAAAATAATATACAGGGGGCGGCATTTAATAAAATCAAAAATGCGAAACTCGAAACATTTTTACACTAACTGTTTTTAAGTTTTAAATCTTGAGTATTAGCTTGTAGATAGAATCAACTTTCTCTTGACTATCTGAATTAAATAAAAAATGTACAACTACTATAAATCTGTAAATTATCATCACAGATTCACACTAATATACATATATAGTTAAACTCGTTCTCATCATAATCTGTAATAATATATAAGATTTAAAATTAAAAAAATCATTTCACCACAGGAAAAATGCAACATTTTGTATGAATTAAAACCGAATAAAATAAGTAATGAATTAAAACCGAATAAAATAGGAAACAAAAAAATATTGGTCTATAAAATTTCCTTCTATCTTTTATGGCTCTCCAGATAAGAGAATTGAACGTCTTATTTTAGACACCCCGTAGAGTCTTTTAAATTATTAAAGTGTGCTAAATTTTGAAAGAGGGGCTATCGGCAAAAGTGACCAACGTGATCATTAGAAGAATTTGTGATTGACCAGTATTGATTTGGCTTGTTACTTCTATTTTTCTTATCAATGTTTCCGTGACATATCTCTCAGCAAATCTTCCCAGACTCCGAACCTCCATGCTACGTGTTATCGAATCACCTCCTGCGTTGACGGGAAGCATAGCCGAAGATCTTCGGAAAAAAATTTCATTAGAATTTTGGACATTGTATTCTTTTGAATTACATTGACAGCTGATTTTCCTTTACAGTAATTAACAAACAATCTGGAGTGTGGTGTTTTGAGCTGTCTGGAATTTTTTTATATTTCAGTATAACCTTTTTCCTAGTCTAGTAGCTGCTGTTTCCAATATCAAATTCTACATCCATTTTAACTAGTTATTTGCATCTGCATTCTCCACAAATACCCATAGTAAAACGATCTGAAATTTTTTTTTTCAAATTTTTTATTTTAGATTAAAACTTTAAAAATCGATTCAGTAAAAAACTCGAAAAATATCGAAAACTAAATGATTTTTAAGGAAAATAAAATTTATTAAACTCGCATTTTTAGCCAACCTACAAATGGTCCTTGTAAAAAAATAATAAATAAGTAAATAAAAGATGTTACCTTCATGGACAAGTAAACTGATACTACCCTTTGGTTTTGGCCGGATGGTCTAGCAGCGATCGTTTCTTTTTTTATTTGTTTAATTGTTTTTGTCTTATTTTATTTTTCTTTAAATGTATTTATTTTTTTTGTAATTTTCTTTCGTTCATTTTCTTTAGTTTATTTTACTTAATTTTTATTTTCAGGTTAGAAACGAAGGTGGTAGAGAAGTTTTTTCCTCGCCCAAGAAGGTACCACCCCACATACATATTCCAAAGACTGGTGAAATCTTTACTGATGTTTCTAGCACTGTGTATATGAGTCGGTTTTCCTTCACTTATCTTTCTCCTCTTTAATTTCTTCTTCTAAAAAAGTGCGCTTCTGAATTGGCCTCTTTTTTCACCAGGTAATTTCAAATGTCCTATGACAGGGGCATCTTTCCTAAAAGTTGGAAATCTGCTCGTGTACAGTCTGTTCCCAAAAAGGGATCCAAAACTCTTTTCTCTAACTACAGACCCATATCTCTCCTCCCAATTACGAGTAAGGCAATGGTAAGTATATCAATAATGATCTTTTAAATTACCTTGAGAGGTATATACTTATACACGACGGGCAATACAGCTTCCGCAACCAAAGATTCACAGCAGATCTTCTTACCTTCGTAACCCACAACTGGTATAAGTCTATCGAATTCCACGAAGGAGCCAAAATTATTGGCCTCCACATATACAAAGCATTTGATCAAATCTGGCATGGAGCACTTCTTAACAAACTTCCTGCCTATGGTCTTGCTCCAAAATGTTGTACCGTGATTGCCAGTTTTTTTTTCAACAGAAGTATTTCTGTAGCGGTTGACGGTCAATCACCATACTTTCACCAAATCAACGTAGGCGTTTCACATGGTTCAGTGTTACTACCTACCCTATTCCTTCTGCACATCTACGACCTGCTTTCTTCTACCAGCAATCCTATTCCTGACGGTTGCACACTCCACTTCAATATACAATTTCCCAAACATGTCTCCAATACTGAAATTGATGATAGGCGTAAAGTAATGACTTTATCCCTAACCGAAGAACTTATTAAAATCGTAGAATAGAGAGAAAATAATCTTATCCAGTTTAACTCCATTAAGACAATTTTGGTTACTATCTCACAAATCATCTCTAGTACCCACACTACTCAAATGAATAATTAAATGTTTAAAGCCAAAGATTCCTTTGACCTAGTCGGTATCAATATTCAGAAAGATCTTCGCTGGCATGATGACATCACCTCAATTGCCAAAGCAGCTGCAAAGAAATTGGGTTTTATTTTTCGAGCTCAAAAATACTTTTCTTCTGCCAACCTGTTTATGCTCTACACTTCGCATTACAGACCCTGCCATGAGTATTGCTCACACAAGCAGCAGCCTGTCCTTCAATCCTTAATATGCTTGACTCTGTCCAGAGAAGAGCTATTCGTCTAATTGATGATCCAAACCTCACAAGGAAGCTGGCATCACTAGAGCATTGTCGACTGTTGGGCGATCTGTCTCTGTTTTACAGATAGTACCACGGATTTTGTTCTAATGAAATATTATCCATTATGCCCTCATTAGTCATTCCTGCCAGGGAGACTCGAGCATCAATCCACATGCATCCCTTCACAGTCCAACTGCAAAGACCACGACCTCCTACTTCACTCCCTCTTTTATTCCCAGAGTGTCCAGATTATGGAATGTGTTACTAGCGAATGTCTTTCCTTCCCCTCCTAATCTGCAAGTCTATAATTTCCGCATCAATAAACTTTCCCTGTCTTTGTTTAAAGCAACCACGATGTCTAGTACTTAGGCCCTCAGCTTTCGTAGTCTGCTCATAGATAGAAAAAACTTCATACGGAGCATCTCCCAAAAATCTAGCAATTTCATCAGTTCATCAAAGATTTCTTCGGCACATAACAGCTGGATTCTTGACGAGAAATGTTCAAAGATAGCAAATTCGAACAAAAAATACATTATCCTAACAAACAGAAATGAAAGAGGTTTTTCGCATCTCCTACACGTACATATCTTTTGATTATTTAACTAAACAAACACTCGCCCACTGTTAACAGCAAAATTTAAATTTAATCCATTCGTTTGCTTTTTTTAGGGATTTGCAAAGCGTTGAAACGGAAAAAGTTTAGCTCTACGGCTCGATAAGGGAAATCACGGAGCAGTTAAGCCGATAAGCACGTATCTGTGACAATAAACGGTTGTAATGTAAGACCCTCATCCTATTAAACAAATAAAATGTTCAGTTGAAAAATTATGTCGTCTCTTCGGGGTCAGCGATTATAAAATCTAACTACGATATTATAATATTAAAAAATGGGTAAATTTCTTTACCCGGAACTTCCCTCGTTATGATTTTTTCCATTTGTTAGGAAAAGTGAAGTGTGACCCAATTTAGTTCAGTACATAGTTACCGTATATATACGTGTTATATATACTGACTTCATTTTTATTTCTTCCATCATATTGGATTCCTACCAATATTCTACCATTTTATTTCTACCTATGCTACACTTGACTTTTGGGCATAATAAAATAAATTCAATAAATAATTTTTACATAGACACATACCGCCATTTTGCTACGTCATGTTGAATTCGTACCAGTTTATTTCATTTTCACATCTAATTTTTCTGCAAAATCAATTGAACAAATTTTTTACGTTGATTTTTTAAAAAATTAATTTGGTCGTCATTTTGTTTCGCCATCTTAAATTAAAACCCATATTATCAGTCTTTACCTATTCCGTTGGTTCGCAGATGCATCCCAGATATTAAGTTTCTAACTCGTTTTTGTTAACGATCCTCTTGTTGTAATGTTAAAGTGGTATTTTATTTGGGGCCATAGATTTTATATCCTACATGAAACATATTATCAGTCTTTATCTACTTCGCTGGTCTGCAGATATTTCCTAACCCCAAATAATACAACACTCTAACAACAAGAAGATCGCTAACGAAAACCATTTAGAAATTTAATATCTGGAAATTAATATCTGGAAAATATCTGCGAACCAACAAAATAGGTAAAGACTGATAATATTGGTTTTATGCAGGATATAAAATCTATGTGTCCTGAGGATGCAACAATAAAGTTGCGGAAAGTCGACTATTCAAAAAGACTTTTGTTTTTTACTGGACCCTAACTCCAAATAATACCACTGTAACATGACAACAAGAGGTTTGTTAACGAAAACCATTTTAGAACTTAATATCAAGGGAATATATGCAGCAACAGAGTAGGTAAAGACTTATAATATGGGTTTCATGCAGGATATAGGTTCTATATATGGGTCCTGAGGATGCACAAATTAAGTTCCGAAACGTCGACAATTTAAAAAAAGACTTGTTTTTTTTTACTGGATCTTAACCTTAAATAATATACCATTTTAACAGATTTTTTTTAACATTGTTCAGGATTGGATTTTTACCAAAATATTTCCGGGTCATCCTCATATGACCCCTAATTTTTGGTCAAACTTTGAAGTCAATCGGATAAGTATTTAAGCTATGTCGCGGACTGACAGACAAACATGTTTTTTGGTATGTAGGGACGCTAAAACGTGAAGATATGTAAAACCTAAGAGGGTGATTTGTGAATTTTATTTGGCCGCAATTTTGTTCCGCCATCTTGAATTAGTAACACACTTTTACTAGTTGAGCTCTATAGCACAATTAGTTATGGCACACAATTTGAAATCATTAAGTAGTTTTTGTTTTTTGTTTTGTTCCGCCATCTTGGATTTGTACCAATATTTTAACAGTTGATTCCAAAATAATACCTGATGTTTATGAAAAATTTGAAATAAATTCGACAAGTAGCTTTTAACATTTTACTAGGGCCCCGTTTTTGTCATATTTAATTTTGTATCAAATTTTGGAGTCAGACGGGTTAGTTTTTAAGCTATGCCGCGAACTGACAGACAGACAGACAGATCGACAGACGGACCGACGGAATTGATGAAACATATTTTTTGGCATCTAGGAACCTTAAAACGTGAAGATATGTAAAACCTGAGAGGGTATTTTTTTTGTGATTACAAACATTTTATTTGGCCGCCATTTTGTTTCGCCATCTTAAATTAGTACCAAAGTTTTACTAGTTGACCCCTATACCACAATTAGCTATGGCACACAATTTGAAATCAATTCATTAAGTAGTTTTTCAGGCTGAATTTTTAAATATTTTATTAAGCCGCCATTTTGTTCCTCCATCTTGGATTCGTACCAAAATGTTAGCAGTTGATTCCAACATAATACTTGATGTTTTTGCAAAATTTCATTGCAATTCATTAGATGAGTAGTTTTGTAATAATAATTTTTTTTTAACATTTCACTGAGCCGTCATTTTTGTTTTGCCACATTGGATTTTTACGAAATTCTTACCAGGCCATCCTCATATGACCCATAATTTTTGACTAAAATTTGAAGTCAATCGGGTAAGTAGTCTTTAAACTATGCCGCGAACTGACAGACAGACAGAAAGACCGACAGACAGACCGCGGAGTTGATAAAACATATCTTTTGGCATCTGGGGACGCTAAAACGTAAGTATGTGTAAAATTGAAAGGGTGACTTTTTTACGACCACAAACATTTTATTTGGCCGCCATTTTGTTGGGCCATTTTGAATTAGTACCGCTGTTTTACTAGTTGATCCCTATACCGCAATTAGGTATGGCACACAATTTGAAAAACCATGTTTTTTCAAGTTTATTTTTTAAATATTTTATTAAGCCGCCATTTTCTTCCGCCATCTTGGATTCGTACTAAAATGTTACTGAATTTTGACAGCTTCTGTCAAATTTAAAATTGGTATCAGGAGATAGCCAACTAAAAAGCAAAATTGGAAATTGAAATCCATTTTGTTGCAAATTAAGTCGTTTAGGAGCTATAGAGCTTTAGGACGTCAAAAATGTCAATTTTCATAATTCATTTTCTGGAAATTTGAATTTAGGTATAGGAAACATCAAAAAAAAATTTGGAATTTTAAGGCAGTAGTTATTTAAGGAAAGAAGCACCTCCTCCTCCTCCTCTCTAATTTTAAATGTTATTTAATCAATATCGTTCGTTAACTTATCCTTGCCGTGAAGGTTATCCCCTCTGCGAAAATAGTAGCCTAGTGGAAATATTAAGTATAAAGAATCATTACTTACGCACATTGTTAAAATGTCATTCAGTAGTGAGAACAACGAATTAATATTAGCAATTCAAGAATTGCATAGTGAATTTATTAAATTGCTAAATGAAATCAATGGCCATCAGATGAGAAGTAAACCATCTTTCTCCTCATTTTATGCCGAACTTTCAGACGAGTATTTAAAAGTAGTGACATTGTGTGATGACTATTTAAAAAATTTTGATTTATTGGAATTTGTACATGAGTTAGTGAAGTTAGGCTATTATAATGAAGTCATAAATCTAAAAAAATATATTCAAGATACAACAGTTTTAAAGGAAATATCAGTAGCAGAAACTGAAAAGGATTTTTACATTTCAATATCCCAAGAACATTTTGTTTAAGAACTTGTAATTGAAAAACTAGTGACCGAAATGCTTGAAGAGTGTGTTATGTCAGAAGCTTGCTCAAGATATTTAGCGTTTGCTGGTGATGATGATAACTTGGAAGCTCAAGATTTTATGAAAAGTCACGAATATTTAAAACATGCTGAATTTTGTGAAAAAATAGTGCAAGTGTGTAAAAATTTTTTAGAAAACAGAAATAGAAAAGATTTTTTTTCTGATATCGGTAATCTAGAAATACAATATAATTTTAATGTTATGTTATAATAGGCTATAAATTAGTGTAAATTTGAGAACTGCAGTAATGTAAATTTTAAATAAAACAATAGTTCATATAGTTAATATTATTTTTTATTCATTCATAAAAAAATTATCAAATAAATATAATACGTTTGAAAATGCACACATACATGATGATTTCGTGTGATAAAAACATCTTGGTTTAGATGACATTAAGACTGGTTGTTCATCTAACTCAATAACTGGGCTCTTTGATTACTTCCTTACATAGTCAGCTTTTTCCTTTCCTTTAACGTAAACAAATTCAATATCCTCGGTCAACTCTTTGATTATATTTGAAAATTGATGAAGTGGGGTATACCCAGAATTCCAATATATACAGTGGTAATTTTTCATTAACCAAATAGCTTGCTTATGTAGCTCAGGTGAAAGAAAGTTTAAAGAAAAAGGTTTTTTAAAAATATAGTGGCTTATTCTGTGTCCATCATAGGCTGCCAGTTCTTTAGGTATTAACTTATTTTTTTCGTCCTTAAAACCTTGAATGTCTAGTACAAGCCTCATATTTTCAATTTAGGAAATTTTTTAAAGATAAAAGTTTTTTTGGAGTAATCTTCAATGTCCTTTTTGAGTTTCCTTAGTTTTTTGATAAAAGTTTCTATCTTGCCTAATCTACGTGACATTATAAGCTAGCCACACTTTATTCTCAAACATCTAATAACAACTGACTCTTTTGTTATCTGTAAGTAATATTTAGGAATTAAACTTAAGATATCCCGCATGCGCAGATAATTTACAGTTGTTTTACAATTTTAGTAAGTGGATTGTAGCTAAAAACTTTATCATGTAATATTAGACAATACGCTGTTGCGTCTTTTTCTATGTTTTTGTTTAGTTCAAATTCTACTCTCATTACAATAGGTCCTGCTTGCAAAGATTCTTTTTGATGTGAACAATAAAATGTATGCAATGGGTGCCTTGTCCTTGAATACAATGGGATCAAATAATGGTTCTTCTGTTTTTCCATAATAAGTATTCCGAAAATTGGAATACATTTCATACAAGAGAGCAAATTTATTTTTACTCATATCTAATATAAGATCATTATAAGGATACCTTTCAGAATTTAGGAATACTTTGATGTTTCTTAAGTCTATGTCATTAAATTCGCTCATATTGCTCTTTTTCTTATTCCATTTTTCTTGTTGAAATGCAACTATGACGTGACGGGGGGTTTCAACTCGAGTTGAAGTTTTAACTGGCCAATTGTGTCTATTAGTTTTTAATAGTTCTGGATATTCAATTAACTCCCAACTTCGAAATGCAATAAGTATATCAGTAGTTTTATCTATAATTTTGGTTAGAGATAATTCTTGGGGAATTCCTACTGATATATGAGGTATATTCCATGTAAGTTTGTTAAGAGTAATTTTCGGATTTTCACTGTCATCTGTGGTTGAAATTGCATTGTTATCGGTATTATCTCTAACAAGTATAAGTTCTTGTTTTGAATTTAAGATTACTTTTTTATAATCTTCGAAGAATCCCATTAAAATCTTAAGGGGAATGCAAACATTAAAAAAACCTGTTTTTTCGTCAACGATTGAGATATTTGTTGTCGAAGTTGCGCTTGTTTCAACAGTTTTTACAGGATTCCAGCCTGCATTTCTTAATTTAGCTGACTCATTTTCATTAAATGAAAGATAACCTTTTAGAGTTGATGTGATACCAACATTTCTTACCGAGTCGATAGTGACACCATTTAATTGATATCTTATTTCTTTAAAAAGGAAGGCAATTGCATTATTTATTAAGCTCATTGTTTTAGAAACTGTTCCATCCTCTCTAGTTAACTTTCCTTCTATGTAAAGAAAACTATCGCAGGGTAGTGTGTATTTTTCAATTTCGTGAACGGGAATTATTATCTCATCATTATTTCCTAATTTGTTTGGTAAATATGGTTCGTAAAAATGAATTTCCGAATGAGTAATGGAATTATCAATTAAAAGTTTTTCTGTAACATTAAGGATATTCATAGTTAAAGTTGAAGTCCTAGAGATTTAAGAAACTTTTTATTTGCAGTTGTTAGCTCTTTAACGTTACCACGCCTACTAATGTTTTTCTTGATCAGTTGATTCCTATTATATGTTTTTTGAACAGTTCTATTTGGAATACTAAAATTTTGATTATATAATATAACTATTACTAATCTAGTTTTTTTACCTCAGAGACCACGATCTTCTTCATTAAAAAAAGGTGGTGATATGTTAAAATTATCTAACAAGAAAATAGATTACATTTATTTCGACAATATTAATGAATTAATTGAAAGATTGAAACTACTTGTATCATCGCAAATGGCGGGTCATACAGGTCATCAAAATGAAATTGTGTCAATTTTAGAAGAACTTAGGGAAGCAAAAGTTATTAAATAAAAACTCGGTATTTCAACAAAATTTTTATTCGTCTTAGAACTTCCGTGCAAATATGTCGATTGACAAATTTGGATCACATATATTAAATAGGGACAAAAATAATTTAAATTTAAGTGATACCCCTCAAATTTTAAACGTTGTAAATATTGCCAATGCATATATGCAAATATTGTTATGCCATTTATTGGACCCTTTGATGCAACCAAGAGAAGTTATCAACTACTTCAAGATGGAAGATTAATATATAAGTTTCCATTTACGTCAGGCGAAATAATCAAAGTTGAGTATCCCAAAGATGACGTTTTGTTAAAAATAAACAATATTCCGATTCCATACGGAAAGCAAATAAATATAAAACAGGGTGATGAAATTAGTTTTCACCCTCAAAATAGTGTTACTATACCAACTTTCTATGGCGAATTAGTAATAAAATGTCCGATAATGGTTGAAAATTAATCATTGTCCAATTTCAGTCATGAGTAACAGAATTAAAGAAGACGTTGTTAATGAACTTCACAGACCAATTAGGAATAAATACAGACGAAGAAGAGTTATCGTGAAAGGAATAAATGATCTATGGCAAGGTGATTTAGTTGAGATGTTACCATACTGGAAATTAAATAAGGGCTACTGGTTAAATTTAACATAAATCACTACAACACATACTCAAACATGAAAGCTAGTGTCGTAGAGAGAGCAAATAGAACTATAAAAAATTTAATGTGGAAAAAGTTTAGTTTACGTGGAAATTATAAATGGGTGGACATTTTAGACGAAATTGTAAAAACATATAATAATACAATCCATTCTACTACTGGAAAAAAACCATGTGAAATCAGTAAAAGAAATGAAAAACAAATTCTCACAGCATCTTATACATACAAGAAAACAATTGACCCTAGGAATCCAAAATTTAAATTTGGTGATTATGTTCGAATAAGCAAACAAAGAGAGGCGTTTACAAAGGGTTATACTCCTAATTAGTCGAATGAAATATTTAAAATATACGACGTTAAATTAACAAATCCTAGAACATATTTAATTAAAGATGAAAACAATTTAGAAATTAAAAAAGCCTTTTATGAGGAGGAATTACAATTGGTTAAGCATCCGGATGTGTATTTAGTTGAAAAAGTGTTAAGACGAAAAGGAGATAAAGTTTTAGTAAAATGGCTAGGATTAGAAAACACTCATAATTCTTGGATTTTTAAAAAAGATGTTTTGTAACATTTAAAATATTTTTTGATTTTTATACACAAATAAAAAAAAATCAAACAACTAAGGTTTTATTTCAAATATTTATTTAGATACATTAAATCTATCCTTGTAAATTATATTTCTATGTTCATTATCTAAAATATTACTTATAACTTTTTCACACTGCATAATCCTATTCTTGAATCGTAGCCTGTCTAAATAAAACTTTTGATATTCACACATTCGAGCATACCTATATGCAAAACTCCACGTTACTAATAAATGAACTTTATTTCTAGCTTCATTAATATGCACTGATTTCTTCATAATATTTTCTCTTTAAGTTATTTTTCTTCAGCTTATTTTCTAATTCACATGGATATGTTATTAACATTTCTAGTACTGTTGCTAACATTTTCACTGTTGGTATTTTGGCTTGGATTAATAACATTATATACCTTCGTCAACAATTTGTTTCCCTCGTTAAAATTGGATAATTGAAATATACTGAAGTACTTATCGAACTCTTGGTTTTTAAGAATTTTAATTCTATATTCCACAAGTTCTTGCAGTTCCCATAATTTATCCATTGAATCACATGCAAGACATACATAAATTCCATTCACATTTTGGATTTTTACAATAGGAGTAGCATTAATTTTTTCAAAATATAAAGTAATATCACCAATATTAAGTGGAAACGTGTCACTACCGGGCGTATAAAAATAAGTTGTAATAACTCCCTGGTACATCCCTAATTTCTTCCAATGTTCCTCATTAAAATTGATCGAAAATCCATTTTGAATTCCTATTTGAATTGTTGGCGAAAAATCATCTAATCGTAATCCAACACGGAGAAACTTTGAGGTACAATTGTTCAAATAATAAGTTTTAAAATTAATGAGCTTTTCAGCTGATCTTTTACAAACTTCACTTTCACTGTTTTTTTGAGTATTTAACGAATATGCACTTGCTTGGCTAGTTTTAGTGAACATTGTGTTTGCAATATTTAATATCTTATTAAAACATCTCTGAGTTTTATATAAAATCCCCCACTACTCCTTATTAGAATTCAAGGTTTTTTAAAGACCTTGAACTTTATTTCGTTTGCAAAATAATAATTTAATATTATTTATATCGAAAATAAGTTAATCCAAGATAAGTTAATATAAAAAATACTAATAAAATTATTATGATGTATAACATGTATGACATTAAAATCGGAGTTTTCACTATGAAAATGGGTCGAACTATAAGCATATTTGCAAGAAGCATTTTCTTCAAATTTTTGAATCCAGTTTGTATCAAAAATCGTATTATTATAATAACAATATAAAATTTTGAAAAAAGTATTGTCTTTATCAATTTGGCTTCTCTGATAAGAGAAAACAATAGTATTATTATTAATTTTTTCAGTTTTCATGAAATGGCAAGAGTGGGGCCATACTGCTTCGATGTTTTTTTTAAAACATATTTCGCTTTTTAACACTTTGGATGGATGATAGACAAATATAGAGTTCGCCACAATTGCGTATAATAGGATATGGGTATGCATAATAAAACAAACAGGATTAAATAAACTAATGTGTTTAATATTAGTACTAAGAAGAGAATGGTTAAAATACAAAAAAACAAATATATTTAAATTGATTCAATAAATCAAACTACATTTTAAATAATGACATGCGAATCATTTTAATTCGTATACAATTGTAAAAATATACATTTAAATACTTTTAAATTACTAAACTAATTTTTAATTTTTTATATGCTGACTTATCAAAAAAATGTTAATAAAACAAGTCAATACACAAATAATTACTTTATAGGAGCTTATTTTTTGATTAGAACATTTTAATCTATATTGTTCTTTATTGTTTCTACTTTTTGAAAGCCATAAACATGTAGCTAAGTCACAAGATTTGAAATATTTATAATGTTCATCAATAGGACAATCATCATATGTCCGCTCAAATATTTCTGCACCACAGTAAAAACATCTGCAATTATCATTATAGGAACTATAATAAAATCCGGCTCTTGCTAACACTTCAGGTTTCAATTTTCCCTTCCAGTTTTTAAATGAAGAAAGTCGTTTTTCGTAATTTCTAAAGAAATTGTTATAAATTTCAGAATCAAAGCTTTCTAAACACATATATAATTCAAGTACTAAAGCAGCTGAAGAAGCAATTGAAAACTGAACTTGAGTTCTTTTGATATATAACATAACCTGTAACCTTGAAAATTAAGATAGGAAGGGAAAGTTGAATTTACAAATTGGAAAGGTCTTCATGATTCATTGACCATTCATAAAAAGAAATATCCTGATGACCCCAAGCAAGTGTGTCAAAGCTGTTTGGAATTTTAAACCTTTTATCATCAGAAGAACTTAAGGCTAATTTATGACTAATTCAGTGTAAATTTTATGTAAACGGGATTTAAATAAATACATTGTACAAAATGTTTTTGAATTATTTTCGACAACATCTTTATAATGAACAAAATCTAATTGTTTTTTAATACTACTGGTTTTAATTCCCTTAGCCTTTTTAATGGTATCACTCTCCGTGTTTTGACACAATATGCTTTGGCTGAAGTGCCATAAAAACACTTTATTGGTTCACCAGCATATTCATCTTTAAATTTACCGACTACAGATTTTGATATTGGCATTTCATGAATATTATGTGCTTTATAATTTGATGTGTCAAATTTTTCAATATTTCGTTTTAAATCATCATACACATTTTCAGTTTGTATTTCTAATATGAAGGAGTCTGTGTCCGTATACAAAAGTTTAACTTTATCTTCATAAAGAGGTTTTAAAAAGTCGTAGAAAAAATCATACATTACAGTTTTCGATATATGTAAAATTGAAAATCCCACATAAACAGGTTTATTATATTCTACTAAAACCTTTTGCATTTGAATAGCAACTAAACTCTCAGAAAACACTGTTAAGTCTTTAAGATACGGTTTAGCTATTTCATTTTCTGCCCCATCCTTCCTATGATTTTTTGACCATTGCGTAACTAACCTTATATCAATTCTTTTATCGACATCTTCCATGGTTTTGTCATATATACTGTTATTTGCTAACTTATAATTATTTCTATCGAATTCATTTGTAGACTGATTTCGTAGTTTTGTATTCAAGTCGATATACGGTTTTAGTCATGGTGACTGAGTAAAACCTAGAACTCTATGTATCCCAGTTAATTTTAATCCATGTTCAATGCATTGTTTTAAAAGTGCATAATGAATTATATATTTTTTCTTATCTTTTAAATTTGGAATTAATTTTGAGCAATTAGAATTTGGAGGTTTATAATTTTCAGGGCAAAAAGGAAAGTCGTTATGTTCATCATGCAAGTCGCAGGGATATTCTAAATCAACTTCAAGGACATAGCCTTTCTCAGAAGTGTCGGAGAGGGCATTAATATTTAAATTGTTAATTTCTGATTTAGAAAGCCATCTAAAATTTTTCTGGGGAAGATATTGAGACATTGCATATCCATAAAGATTGGTAGCATCTAGATACATGATATATTTAGTAGGTTTTGATGGATCAAAATCAGAAAGAAATAAATTATTTGCGACCGACTTTCTACATGCGCAAGTACTAACACCTCCTCGCACACTACTTTTAAAAAAATGTAACATATCAGGGTCTGTTAGAAGCTCTAATTCAACGCCTGTGTGGCGCAAACAGGAATCAAAACTCAAACCGGGAAAAGTGTAATAAAAAGCTGGATCTAGCTTATATGTTTTCATACAAGTTTTTCTAAAATTTTGGAAAATATCTGCTAAAAGTAAAACATCCGATTTTAGGTAAATATCAGAATAATCACCCAAAGTTTTACAGTTAAATAAATACCACACTTCTGTTGCCCTTTCATATTCCTCTTTTGTAATATGTTCATTCGTCAGATCATTATAAAACTCCCCTATTTCAGGTAATGCTGTTTTATTTAATTTTGTAATGTATTTAATGTAACTGTATGGAAATACCCCCTTTTGTCGAATATATTTAAATTTTTCAACCTCAGTAAAATATTTTTGAACTTCTTTACATTAATGATCACTTAACTTTTCAGATAATTTTGCAAGCGATTAAGGTAAAAATTGAAAAGAATCAATAAATCTTAAATTTATGTATTTACTTTTTTTTAATCCCAATTTCCAATCATAGTAATTATCCACCTCTATATGTTTTGAAAAGAAATATCTTTTTCTTTGTTTTGAGCAATTACCGACAATTGTTCCTGATTTTGACATAAATTTTTTATAAATAAATGGGAATCGTAATTTTTTAGATTATGGAAAATGACTGGAATAAAATGTGGTTGCTTATAATTTAAATTGCATATAGAATGCGCAACTCCTCTATACTTTTCAGTTAAATGACAGTGGTCTGCAACTTTTTCATTATCATTTTTAAATGGTTTTTTGCAAATATGACACTCGCTTGAATACTGATAGCTTAATTTTTCTAGTTCTGTTAATGTTTCCATTTTTTTAAAGTTTCCTAGATACCTAATATATAAATCATGAACCTCTCTTTCTAGAAAATTAATAAACACTTGAGCACAATTAGGCCCTCTATATACTTCTAGCTTTGAAACACTATCATCAAACGAACATTTTATGTAATATGAAAATGAATAAGGAACATGTTCAAATTTTTTTACAGTGTATGATTTATTAACCCCTAACTGATCATCATCTGTGTTATCGACAGGTTTAAGTACACATTCAAAATCGGCATAAATGACAAAGGGAACTTCCATTTGATTTTGAATATTTTCAAAAATCATAAGTATTGTGTCTAGTTAAGTATTCTTCTGAACTAAAATATTGAAGACAGATATTTTTTTCCATTATGTTTTGAAACTTGGCTGTATATTAGCCTGCCTAAATCAGAAATGTAACAGTAATGAAAATTCCCATCATCATCACTAATTAATAATAAATTAATATGTTTTGGTTTTTTAGATTTTGAATAATGTAGGGGACCTATAATTTCATAACTAAACTTTAAGTTTTTTCTAATCTTCTCCAAAGAATAAATATGAGATGTTGTTCTGTCTTTCAAATTTTTCAATGTCCTTTAATGCTATAGGAAAGTCAATACCTGAAATATCAAAGATTGTTTCGAAGTGTGGATATGATTCGATTTCATATTCCAATCCAGTTGGAGGATACATTGCAGCTATAACACACCATGCCAAACAATATTCATCATTATTTCGGATGTTGATAACAGCCCGTTTATGTTCAATTTCTTTAGGTAGTGGAATATATGAAGACGATCGCAGTGGGTTATATTTGTTGAAATTCATTTCCAGATGCAACAGTTTTAGAAGGATCCATCCTGCAACAAAAAATAAAATTAGAACATATTTTTTTTGGAATTTTATCAAAAACATGTTTATAGTTTACAAAAAATTACCTGAATCTTTTTCTGCTAAGTCATCAGCTTTCCGATCTATAATTTCGCACATTTCATTGATGATTGATATAATGTCTGAGCTAATACAAATAATTTTAAAGGGAGTATTGAAGGATTTGACTGTCTGAACTCCGGTACCAGGATTGAAATAAACACCAAATAATTCCATATTTAATTTTAGGCATTTATGTGTTTCAAGAAATTTTTCTATTAAGCTTGTAATTTTGTCCGTTATGTCGTTCAAAAACGTTTGAATATTCACATATAATGTTTCTGCCAAAATTCTATACGATATTATTCTTTTTTCAAAGGCACATTTAATAATTTCTACTCCACTTTCCTGTGCACTTAAAGCTACATTATTTTTATGGGTATTGGTCCGAAGGTGGCTCGCCCACAGTGATGTTTTAATGGATTTCTTACAGTCCTCACAGTATTTGTTGCTTTCTAAAACAAGATCATATTCTAAAAAAAAAACCTAAAATCTTAAATATAATTAAAAAAGTTAAAAATACTTTTACAGCAAAAAAATAACAGTATGTTAGCAACATAAACAGACATTTTTTTTACGGTATTTTACTTGTAAAATGGACTAAATTACTATAAAATAGCAATGAAACTTGATATGGAATATAGGAAACTTTTATAAATTAAATATATGAAGTAAAAGCAACGTTAGGTGTTGGTTTAAAAACATAATGCTTTGCCGGGCGTATAATTAAAAATCGAAATAGAATATATCAAATAAACTCTTACCTTGCTTCTTTTTCAACTTTTGCTGGGATGAATTTTCTAAAACTTCTAGTTGCTGTTTGCCTCTTACTGACATCTTTAAACATTTACTTTTTATGTGACGAATTAAATTGTCTCGTCTAGTAAAACATTTATTACAGTATATACACTTATTCATTTTGGACTGAAGTAAAAAAAAATGTATCTTAGCTATTTCTCTTCTTAGGAAGCAATCATTAAGTTTCTTCCCTACTGAGTTAAAAGGGTAGATATAAAACTTAAATAGGATTTTAATAGCAGTTAAAGGAGAGAGGGGAGGGAACAATAAGAAAAAATTTATGAAATTTTAATTTATAGAATCTGCCCACCCATCAAATATATTTTTAATTCTATTCCAAATTTCCTCTTGTTCCTTTTCAATACAATTATTTTTGAATTGGGAATCAAACAGGTTACTTAAGCAAAAGCCAAAAGATTTCAATTTCGCCAAAGTAATGCGTGATTCTCTACTTTTAGTTTTTTTTTAATTCCAAAATTAATTTTTTTGACACAACTCGAATCTATTTGAGTCGAATTAGTCCTAAGAACATACGTTTGTTCAGGAGATTTTGGTTCTGGAGAAAATGGTTCTGGAGAAAATTGTTCCAAAATTGTATTTTCATTAGGCGTAAATGGTTCAGAAATATTGGTATTCTGTGACATTTGGAGAAAATTAGGACTCCTCTGTCCGCAAGTAATATCACTATCGGAATCTTGATTGTTAATAGTTTTAGAAAAAACTGAAGGAAAATTTTTACTGTGTGCATTTTCAAAAATACAACTCGGACCAACTGAGAACTCAGAACAAGAAGGTGACCTAATGGCATTGGAGGTGGGTTCTATATGTGAAATGTTGGTCGAAGGTTCAATAGAAAATTTGGAATTAGAATCATTTTGCAGAATGTTAGAACAGGATATGGTATCAATATAAAAAAAAACTCTTTTGGGTTTGAACTGTCAGTCGAAAATAGTCCAATGTAGTCTTAGTTTTTCGTCAAGTCTTCTAAATTTTGTGAAGAAACGTCAAAAGGTTCGCCTTCATTAAAAAGTGGTATATCTAAATTAGGAGTGCAGGAGTTTTTTTCTAAAGAGTTTATACCCAAGTAGTCTTTAAATTTAGACAAGTTGTCTAGAATTTCGTCGGTAGGTTCGTCAATAGAATTAGAATTATTGTCATCTAAAATATTAATCAACCCTTGGGTTATATTACAATGTTTTACTTGCAAATTCTCCTTAATAATTTCATTTTTTTTCTCTAGTTGTAATCGAGCATTATTTTGTACCATACCTTGTACCATGTCCCTGAAAGCTATACTACTTTGGCTTAATTTTTCACTAGAATTTAAAATTGCAGGAACATACACATTTTGCAAAATGTTAACTTTTTTACTCTCCATTATAATAATAAAAATAGCAACAAAATTAAATAAATGAATATGAATGAAAAAAAACGAATACTTTTAACTCACCAAGTATGTCTTAACAGGATTACGAAACTTAAGGACTGCTTAAGGTAACATCAGGCGTTCGAGTTTATAAAGGTTTGCAGGTGACCTTTCACCGAAACTTTCTTAACTTGATTTGGTATAAAATCCTTTAATTCTCGCTTTCCAATAAAGTAAATTTTAAACCTTAAAAGTAATAACATTAAAATACAAAAAACGGCGTCCAGAACGAGTATTGAGACTATCGTTAGAGACAGCTAAGTTAGTAAAAAATAACAATACAGAAGCTATACATACCTAACCACCCGTAAGTATTAATTTTTTGTTAAGGTTTAGCTATTAATTGATTAATAATATGTACATATTGTATATCGGAATGTATCATCTTTGTGGGAAATTTTGAATTGTTTAAAATTTACACATAACAAGTGTATTTTATGTGAAACAGATACACGCAATTGTACCACTTATTTAGAAACATAGGGATTGTGTCCAATAAACTATTAGTATCATTTTAGTAAATATGGAAACAAAACTAATATGTAAAAATATATTTATTTTTTCTGTATACCTATAAATAAAGTATACTTATCTTTTTAGTCGCCTAATAAGCTACACACTTTTGTACTGAAAGGTAATATAATTTTAGTAACGTATGTGGGTATAAAAAACAAAATTATATTTTATATTTTATTTGTTTGTACATGTGTCTAATCAGTCATAAGTAATAAAATTTCGGCTTGATTAAGTTTTAATTTAACTCCTAACAAAACAGCTTCTTTTGGTAAAACATGGGACAAAAATAATGGGTATATATACATATATATTGCTTTTGTGCATAACTATAAATAAAGTATACTTGTCTTTTTAGTCGCCTAATAAGCTACACACTTTTGTACTGAAATATGATGTAATTTTAGTAACTTATGTGGGTATAAAAACAAACTTATATTTTATATTTTATTTGTTTGTACATGTGCCTAATCAGTCATAAGTAATAAAATTTCTGCTAGATTAAGTTTTAATTTAACTTCTAATAAAACATATGCTTTTGGTAAAACATGGGACAAAAATAATGGATATATATTGTTTTTTGGATAACTATAAACAACGCATACTTGACTTTTAGTCGCCTAATAAGAGACACACTTTTGTACTGAAATGTAATGTAGGACTATTGAAGCTTAATATAAATTGTTTAAAAACTGTAATTTTAGGAAAGTATGTGGATTCTGATATGCATAGGGAAGTGAATAAAAAACAAATTTTATTTTATATTTTATTTGTGTAAGGTGGAAGCGAATTTAAAGTTGTAAATCTAATGTTGCAAACAAGTGGAAAATTGAGAATGAAATTTTTAATATTGATACAGAATCTAATAAATACTAATTAACCATAAAAACTAAAAAAATTATATTTTTGGAACATCCTGAAATTCTATTTGCCTTTTATTTGCACTACAAAAAACACAAACGTCTGGAAGTATCATCTGATATAACGATTTCGAACAAATTGCACATCTAATATCTAAACCTGAATATCTAACTTTTCGTTTATAATGAGTATTTATATGTTCATGAGCGCCATTTTCAAGGGACAGTTGATGAATGTAATAGCATATATGACACAATGTATTCTTTTTTGTGTCTAAAAATGAACGAACTAATACATAACTTTGAACAATACAAAATATTTTATCCATAAAATGTTCACGAAAAATTGGTATTAGTCCTGTTCTCGCGGTTGCTTTTTCGTCGGCTTGGTCCATTTCTAAATCTGAATCACCCGATTCAGTCTCATTCAAAATGAAATTATTTACATCTTGAAGTTCCAAACGTTCTCCTTCAGCAAGGTTTACGCTTACACAGTCAAATATGTTCACAACTTCCAATACTTCGTTCGGTAAAATTTCGTTCCCATTGGCCATACTGTTTTAAATAAATTTCTAATTTACTTATCGAAAAATGTTCACTTTATCTTCCTTTCGATTTCTTTGCACTTTTACTTGCTTCAAAACTTTTCGAAGGATATTTTTTGTTTTACAAATTTATCAAGTTTCAGAAATACTTATTACTTTACATTTACAACTTTAAATTGAAGAAGCAAAAGCGTATTTACCTGTTTTAAACTATAACTTTAAGAGGGGAGATACTTGAAGTAACCTTCGGTAACAAGGATAAGTTAACGAACGACATTGATTAAATAATCTGAAATGTTAGGGAGGAGGAGGAGGAAATATTATTTTAAATCACAGGGAGGAGGAGGAGGAGGTGCTTCTCTCCTTAAATAACTACTTAAGGCCAATATAAAATTGCAATAATATACAGGGCCTTCCATTTAGAAAACGAATTTTGATATCGGTTTCAGTTAGAAGCGGTAGTACCGCATAATTTAAAATATTTTAAAAATAGAGTTTACGTTTACCTATGGCCAGAGCCAAATGTTCCAAATACTTCTAATAGGACATTCACCGTGAATAATCCTGTATCAAAAAGTAAATATATGGGTCATATATGAGTATACATACTTATTTTTATCAAGAAAAGTGACACATATTAAGAATAATATAACGTTTATAAACTTATTACCAATTTAGTTACGAGGAAAGTTCCGGGTAAAGCCACTTACCGATTTTTTTATATTGCAAAAGGCAAATAAATAATGTTTAAAAAAACAATTCGTGGTATTAAATTAAATAATATTATGTACATATCTCTAGTTTACTGAAGAACGTTTAACGGACTTTGAGGGTACATTGACTATTTTACATATATAACTACTAGCGGGTACCCGCGACTTCGTTCGCGTATGTCGACGATGAAAGGGGTAGAAAAAGGTACTTAAATCGTCTTATTTAAGTACCTCTTAAAATCCGTTTTTATGTAATACCCTGTATACAGTAAAAAAAAATTAAAATATGTAAAAAATAAAATAAAATACACTTGTTAAAGCTTGTTAAACTTGAAAAATATAAAGAACTAAATGGTTTTTGTGGAAACTAAAATTTAAACACATTTTTGTACCCACTTTTTGGCCATATTATCCTATAAAAGGTCCTTGTGAAAAAATTAATAAATAAAAAAAATATGAGAGGTTACCTTAATAGGCAAGAAACTTTATTCGCAACATCTGCCAAAAATCTTAATACCAACATAACCGCTGGAGCTCCTATGGGCCCCAGACAAAATGTCGACCGTGTAATGTGTTGTTTTAAAAAGAATACTCAAAGATATAAACGTGGCCTCAGGAATTTGAGGATATAGAACAAATTCTGTTCGAATATAATATTCGAGGCATCTTAGGAAGAAACCTCGAACGCTGTTTAAGTCACTTGGATTTAAATGAGGTAAACTGATGTTTCTTTCTAAAGGAGGGGAAAACCGCTAGCTAAAATGTGTACACTAAAATACATAAATGCGTTGGAATACACGTAAAATACATTATGTAAACGAAATACATGGAAAACTTGGTGGAATACACAAAATAAATATAATACACGAAATATATCGGAGAACAAAAAATACATTGGAATACAAGGAATACATTGTTTATAAATATATTATATTTTGACTTTATTTAAAGCAGCCCCTTTCTTAGGTTTGAATTTTTTTTTAATTTAGCTGGCATACAAACATCATGTAGATTTTATCCACAACCCTTTTTTATTAATTTCTACCTGGAATACTAGCTTATACCATCGGTACCAAATTACTGTATTGTCAGCCGAATCACATACATTTTCAAAATTTCAAATTGATACGACAATTAGAAGTAGATTAAAATCGACTTCCTAGATTTGCCAACATACATATATAGTTAGTCACATTCAAGCGTAGCTAATAAAAGTGTGTTGAAAAAATGTCGGGCTACGAAATAAATACAAAAATATAAATCTGCAAAACAAAAAAAAATGAATTTCCTAATTTTGAGACAGCTAAATTAAAGAGCCTGCAAATACAAGTCAAAAAGAAGTTTTTTGGTAAAAAACTTACTTTTTGAGAAAGTTAATATCGAATACGTGAAAAATGCAATATTCTTACATATTATTAATTTTCTAAAAAACTAAGTATATTATCAAAAAAATCCTGAACGGTTTTTGACTTGTATTTACCCGCTCATTAAATTTGTTAGTTAGTTATTCAAATTCACACATACGCTGTAGAAGAAAAAATACACCACTTTTCGACTAAAGTAAAGTTGAAAAATATACAAATTGAATTTTTTTTCCATTATCACATTTGGGGGTGCTCTAAAAATCAAAAAATCAATTGTTTTGTGAGCATGTCATATTTCGGTTAAGAAAGAGTTGAAAAATAAATAAAGAATATAAAAATTCGAAACTTTCGCAGAAAAAATTATAGAAGTAAAAAAATGTGAATACATCTCGGATTACATCAAATTTGTGCCCTTCGCCGTATTACTACGCCAACGATTTTTGTCAACTTATGGTTTAAATGCAAAATAAAATATATTTTACATGTGTTGCCATTTTCTTAAAATATCCTGGAACATATTTAATTGTTTCTCAAGCAAAAAAACTTTCGCTTTTAAAAAGTTGTTTCACCCCATCAGAAGACTATGTTTCGACATTTTTATATATAAAAAAAAAATTTAAAACTTTTGGCGTCTTCATATAATTTTGTTTTTGCTGTTCTAAGAGTTATGGACATTAAAAATATTTTTGTTTCATGAAAAAATAAAAACAATTTCTCCAAGATTTTCCAGATCTTCACGTTTCAGGGGGTCCCTAGATGACGAAAAACATGTTTTCTCAATTTCGTCGATCTGTCTCTCTGTCTGTTGGCGGCGTAGCTAAAAAACTACTTACCCGATAGACTTCAAATTTTGGTCAAAATTAAGGGTCATATGGGGATAACCTGGTAACATTTTGGTAACAATCCAATATGGAGAAACAAAATGGCGGCATACTGAAATGTTAAAAAAATTATTAAAAAACTAATGTATCTCAAATTCTGTAAAAACTTGAAGTATTATGTTGGAATCAACTAGTAAAAAAAGCAAAATGGCAGCAAAATAAAATGTTTGTAATGGTGAAAAAATCACCCTCTCAGGTTTTATATATCTTTACGTTTTAGCGTCCCTATATTCCAAAAAATATGTTTTATTAATTCCGTATTGTCGAAGTTTCGCAACTGTATTGTTACATCCTCAGGACACATATAGATCTTATATCCTGCATGAAACCTATATTACCAGTTTTTAAAGCTATTAAATTTCTAAATGGTTTTCGTTATAAATCTTCTAGTTATTATGTTAAAGTGGTGTATTATTTGGGGTTAGGATCTAGTAAAAAAACAAAAATTTATTTTTTAATAGTCGTTGTTTCGCAACTTTATTGTTGCATCCTCAAGATACATCGATTCTATATCCTGCATGAAACTCATATATTTCCAAAATATTAAGTTTCTAAATGCTTTTCCTTAACAATCATCTTGTTGTTATGTTAAAGTGGTGTATTATTTCGAGTTAAGATCCAATAAAAAAACAAAAGACTTTTTTGTCGACGTTTCGCAACTTTGTTTTTGCATCCTCAGGACACATATAGATTCTATATCCCGCATGAAACCCATATCATCAGTCGTTACATACTACGTTGGTCCGCAGTTATTTCTCAGATATTAAGTTTCTAAATGGTTTTCGTTAACGATCTTCTTATTGTTATGTTAGAGTTGTGTATTATTTGGGGTTAGGAAATATCTGCGGACCACCTGAGTAGGTAAAGACGGATAATATGGATTTCATGCAGGATATGGAATCTACGTATCATGAGGATGCAACAATAAATATGCGAAAGGTCGACAATTTAAAAAAAGGCTTTTGTTTTTATTTACTGAATCCTATCCCCAAATAATTCACGACTCTGACATAACAACAAGAGGATCGTTAACGAAAACTATTTAGGTAACGGAATAGGTAAAGGCTGATTATATAGGTTTCAATTTAAGATGGCGAAACGAAATAACGGCCTAATAAAAACTCAACGGAAAAAAATATTGTTTAATTGACAATTTTGCAAAAAAATTAAATGTGAAAATTGGATAAACTGGTACGAATTCAACATGATGTAACAAAATGGCGGTTTGTGTCAATGTAAAAACTGCTTATTAAATTTATTCTAAATTATGCCCAAAAGTCAAGAAAGAAAATGGTAAAATATTGGTAAGAATCCAATATGATGTAACAAAATGAAGCCCATTATAAATGAAAAGACAGTATATGTAACACATATATACTGTGACTATGCACTGAACTAAACTGGGCCACATTTCACTATTCCTAACAAATGGAAAAAATAACGAGGGAATTTCCGGGTAAAGGATTTTTTAATTTATAGGAAAACTAATAGATTTCAAATAAAAACATATTTACGTTTTCTGGAAGTTGTTTCATATCCCTAGGGCAATCCTGTATAGTGGAAAAAATGTATTTATATGTAATAATGTTAACATTCACATTGTAACAAACATTTTACCGCATAAACAAACAATTAAACAAATTTGGCCTGTTTAACCGTTTAAAATAGAACTTTTACAGTTTTTTTCAGTTATAGGGGGCTGTTTCATCCCCATAGAGGAAACGAAATATTTTATATACAAAAGGAAAAAAATAATTTAACGTCGTTCGACGTTTATCGAAATTTTGTATTATTGTTCTTGATATCTATTAAAAAAAATATCCACGCCAATGACTTCTACAATTTTTGTATGTCAAACAAAACATTTACCCCAGTTTTAGGAAATACCAATTTCAAAAAAAGCTCAACTATATAGTTGAAATATGTTCTCAAATACAATACTTCACCTATATAGTTGATTAACGTACATTAATAATAGCTTGGACTATACAGGTAGGTAAAAACAGTCTCGTAAATAAGATTGCGACCATCTCGCACAGGTCGTAATTCAAATAAATATTATAGGTACAATATAAATTGATGTTTTAGGTATATCGAGATACAACATAACACAATACAAAGTGCAAAATGTTTGTAAATGTGTAGATAGCTGCAAATTCCCATTATTTTTAGGGAAAAGTACCCAGCCTCCAGTTGATAACATAAACTAGAAATATAGACCGCTATATAACCCTTATAACATACTTACCTATAAACGATAATATTAGAAGAAAAATAAATACAATTTTACAATAACAGTTACATAAATACGAGCATAAATATTAATTTCAATAAATATTCCTCATTGCAAAAATTCTTGAAGTTAATTTATCTCTAAGCAGCAAAAATGCTGGTATTAAAAAGCATTAGTGTTATGAACATATATACCTAAATATGGGGTAATAAGATGTTCAACCTACCCTTACTTTGGCAAAAGAATTGCTAACAAAATTACTTAAAATAACAAAACTGGCAATAACTAATACCTTCAAGAGATATACCACGCCAACTGCCTACTTCATTTGCATTTGGCTGGCCTCGTGCTGTAATCCTGGAATGAAGCCTGAGACTATTACGCCAGTTCTTGACAGCAGTTTGATGAGGGTTTTTATTACCATCATTACATATTAGAATATATAGGAGAACATTGAAATACATAGAATACATAGCGGAATAGACAAAATACATGTGAAATACATGGAATAAATTGGATTACAGGGATTACACTAGAATATTTATTTATTTACTTATTTTTTTCTTTTTATTTATAATTATTGATGATGCGCATACGTATAGTATTTTCACATGTCATAAAAAGTACAAAATAAAGTTTTACATATTTAAAAAGTCTAATACATTTAATATATGAATCACTAAAAATATAATACATTATAAACACGAAAAACATTAAATTACAAACACAGATATTACATGACTTTTGCATTTCCTAGGGTCAAGCTTACTTATCGGAATACATTGAAATACACTGAGGAATACACAAAATACATGGTGGAATACATGAAATGCATTGGATTACATGGAATACACAGGGTTTGTACACCAACATACATCAGGGGGTCCTTCAAAAATCCATAAAAAAAATTGGACGCTTTTTATGTAAAAAGAAAATATTTACAAATTATCTACAAACATTAAATTAGTAAGTAACTACTAAAGTAATACATATAACACTTAATAATTTTTTTTTCCTCTTCCTTTATATTTCTAACTTTTGTATTTGGATTTTGTTTCTTGCTGATTTGTATTAAAGTTGTGTCATATATATATAGATAGAGAATTCAAACTTTATAATTTTTTTTTCAATTTGTTATTTCTTCATCGTGGGTGTATTGATTTATAAGGTCTGTTGCTAATTTAATGTGTTTTAAAATTGTTACAAATCTATATACGAAGTTCATATTTAAAAACTTTTTTTATTATTTTATTTCTGATTTGTTTTTTTTGCTATTGTGATGTTATTTTTTTGCTGGATTATTATAACTCTAATAATAATTTCTTTCTATACATTTTTAAACTTTTAATCAAAGCATGGGACCCGAAAAAATCTAAACATCTTAGCTTAAAATACTTATTAGTCTGATTTTTGGTAATTTCAAGTAGGTATTTTGTTAAAAAATTTATGAACCTTGAAGTTTTTGCAAGAGATTTCGGTTTTCCTCATTCAAACTTGACAATCGAGGTTTCAGCCATTTTAAGTTTATTGAGTCTAAAATACAAATTTCAGAGAAAAATCCCTGAAAGTCGAAATATCCTCCACCAACGAATCTGACCAAAAACGCAACCTATAAAACGGCGCTGATATTGGGAATTAATAAAAGTGCCTAATGAACTGTCTTTTCGAAGTATAATCAGCCTTTGGTTGCATGAGGGTAAGAGAAGAAATACTTCTTGAATGAAATGAAAATAATATCTACCTTCTACATAGGGTAAAATAATTATTGAATCCACCGCTTTATTCGTTTTAAATTGTAGACCTGTAGTCTACTTAGAGTAGTGTTTAGGGACTCTATATCCCGAAAAACATGTTCTCTTATTTCCGAGGGTCTGTCTGCAACGTCATAACTTAAAAACTACTTACCCGATTGACTTCAAATTTTGGTCAAAAATCAAATGTTATATGGAGATGGCACAGTCACGTTTTGGTGAATATCCAGTATGACGGAACAAAATGGCGACCTCACAGATTGTTAAAAGATGATTATTAAGAGAATCCTTACCGAATAGATTTGATGATATTTAGGGTCGGTCTCATTTCCGAAGTCATTACGGTGCTTTAGGAATATTTACGCCGATGCCTAAAAGTGTTTGCGAAATATCTTGTCAACATCCTGATTATGTGTTAGATGCTGGTCGCATTTGGCATAATAAGCTAACGAAAAAATATCCGGTCAAGGCTGAAACGGAAAGTTATAGCCTCTTTTCCGGTGGCGTAAAAAACGTACGTGAATGCTTCGTATAATTTGATGTTTTCTCAACTCCTTCGTTTGAATTTGGGTGCTTTAAAAAATTTACCTAAATCCTTCGCAACTGGGTCGGCCCCAAAATTTGCATATCTAATAATTCTCATTTCGGAGCTGGGTATAGTAAATTTCACGATAAAGTGTTTTGACTAAATGACTGCAATTAAACACTCTGGGTCGGTCCCACTGCGTATTCAATTTATGTATTTAATGCAGATTTGAAGTTCTAAGGAAAACAAGTAATGGTACTGGCATACGTTTTTAATCAAGTGAAAAAAAATCGGTAAATCTCTTTACCCGGAACTTCCCTCGTTATGGTTCTTCGCCATTTGTTAGGAACAGTGAAGTGCGACCCAATTTAGTTCAGTACATAGTCACAGTATATAGGTGTTACATATTTTCATTTCTATTTGTTCCATCATATTTGATTCCTACCAATATTTTATTATTTTCTTTGTACCTATGCCACCCTTGAAATTTGGGCATAATAAAATAAATTCAGTAAGTAGTTTGTACATTGACACATACCACCATTTTGCTACGTCATGTTGAATTCGTACCAGTTTATCCTATTTTAACATCTAATTTTTCTGTAAAATCAAGTGAAAAAGATTTTTTGACGTTGATTAAAAAAAATTATTTGGTCGCCATTTTGTTTCTCTCTCTAACTCTAACAACAAGAAGATCGTTAACGAAAACCATTTAGAAACTTAATATCTAGGAAATATCTGCGAATCAACGGAGTAGGTGAAGACTGATAATACGGATTTTATGCAGGATATAAAATTTATATATGTGTCCTGAGAATGCAACTATAAAGTTGCGAAAAGTCGACAATTTAAAAAAAAAAGACTTTTGTTTTTTTATTGGATCTTAATACCAAATAATACACCACTATAAGATAAAAACAAAAAGATCGTTAACGAAAACCATTTAGAAATTTAATATCTGGAAAATATTTGGGTTTGATGCAGGATGTAGAATCTATATATGTGTCCTGGGATGCAACAATAAAGTTGCGAAACGTCGACAATTTAAAAAGGCCTTTTGTTTCTTTACTGGACCCTCACCCCAAATAATACACCACTCCAACGTAACAACAAGACGATCGTTAACGAAAACCACAGAAACATATAATCTGGGAAATATCTGCGGACCAACGGAGTAGGTAAAGACTGAAAGTATGGAGTTCATGCAGGATATAGAAACTATATATATATATGTCCTGGGATGCAACAATAAAGTTGCGAAGCGTCGACTATTTAAAAATAGACTTATGTTTTTTTACTGCATCCTAAATACAAATAATACACCACTGTGACATGACAACAAAAGGTTTGTTAACGAAAACGATTTAGAAACTTAATATTCAGGAAATATCTGCGGACCAACTCAGTAGGTAAAGACTGATAATATAGGTTTCATGCAGGATATAGGATCTATATGTGTCCTGAGCATGCCCAAATTAAGTTCCTAAACGTCAACAAATTAAAAAAAGACTTGTCCTTTTTCTGGATCTTAACCCCAAATAATACACAACTCTAACATTTTTTTTAACATTGTTCAGGATTGGATTTTTACCAAAATATTACCAGGTCATCCCCATATGACATAGTTTTTGGTCAAAATTTGAAGCCAATCGGGTAAGTAGTAATTAAGCTATGTGGCGAACTGACAGACAGACCGACAGACGGACCGACGGAATTGACAAAACATGTTTTTTGGCATCTAGGGACGCTAAAACGTGAAGATATGTAAAATCTGAGGGGGTGATTTTTTCACGATACAAAAATTTTATTTGGCCGCAATTTTGATCCGCCATCTTGAATTAGTAACACACACAGTTTACTAGTAGAGCCCTAACCACAATTAGTTATGGCACACAATTTCAAATCATTAAGTAGTTTTTTGGATTTGTTCGTTTTTTGTTTTGTTCCGCCATCTTAGATTCGTACCAAAATTTTACCAGTTGATTCCAACATAATAATTGATGTCTATGCAAAATTTGAAATTCGACAAGTAGCTTTTTCATAATATTTTTTTTAACATTTCACTAGGCCGCTATTTTGTTTTTGACATACTCGATTTTTACCAAAATATTACCAGATCATCCCCTTATGACTCTTAATTTTTCATCGAAATTTGAAATCAATCGTGTTAGTTTTTTAACTATGCCGCGAACTGAGAGACAGACAGACAGACAGACCGACAGACGGGCCGACGGAATTGATGAAACATATTTTTTGGCATCTAGGAACGCTAAAACGTGAAGATTTTTAATACTCGAGAGCGTCATTATTCCATTTTATTAGTAATACAGTTTTACTAGTTGACCCCTGTACCACAGTTAGCTATGGCACAAAATTTGAAATCAGTTCAATAAGTAGTTTTTTAGGCTAAATTTTTAAACATTTTATTAAGCCGCCATTTTGTTCCACCATCTTGGATTCATAACGAAATGTTACCAGTTAATTGATGAGATAAATTAGATGAGTAGTTTTGTAATAATATTTTTTTCAACATTTCACTAAGCCGCCATTTTGTTTCGACATATTGAATTTTTACCAAAATCTTACCAGGCCATCCCCACATAACCCTTAATTTTTTACCAAAATTTGAAGTAAATCGGGTAAGTAGTCCTTAAGATATGACTCTCAGACAGACAGATCGACGGAGTTGATAAAACATATTTTTTGGCATCTAGCAAAGCTAAAACGTAAAGATGTGTGAAATTGAAGGGGGAATTTTTCACGATTACAAACACTTTATTTGGCCGCCATTTTGTTCGGCCATCTTGAATTAGTACCACTATTTTACTAGTTGATCCCAGTACCACATTTAGCTATGGCCACACAATTTGACCATTAAGCAGTTTTTCAGGCTGAATTTTTAAATATTTTATTAAGCCGCGATCTTGGATTCGTACCAAAATGTTACCAGTTGATTCCATCATAATACTTGATATTTTTGCAAAATTTGAGATAAATTAGAAGAGTAGTTTTGTAATAATATTTTTTTCAACATTTCACTACGCATTTTGTTTCGCCATATTGGCGCCAAATTTGAGATAAATTGGATAAGTAGTTTTTTATTAATAATTTTTTTAACATTTCACTAACCCGCCATTTTGTTTCGCCGTATTGGATTTTTACCAAAATGTTAACGGGTCATTCTCATATGACACTTAATTTTTGACCACAATTTCAAGTCAATCGGGTAAGAAGTTTTTTAGCTACGCCGCGAAAAGACAGTTTTTCGTCATCTAGGGACCCTAAAATGTGAAGATCTGAAAAAATTTCGGAGAGTGATTTTTTCACGATGACAATACTCCCCCTTTACGAGGGAAGTAAAAACCTAAATAATATACCTTTTTCGATACTACTTATAAATATTTACATTTCTAATATTATTATCTATCTAGTTCTGTTTCGCTGTCGCTATCCTTATCTATTTCGCCTAATAATTACATACATTTACATCGATTTTGCTAAAACTTTGTTTATGTACTAACTTGATGCCCTAAAAAGCGAAAAAAAAACATTTATTTTGTCCTAGGATGTATAATCTCTGAAAATTCGCGAATTTTTAAATTTTTATGTATTTATTGTGAACATTTTGTCACATGTTCAGAAATATTAATCCCTCATCAGTATTAATGTGTTTAATGAATTTGTCAGTTCAAAATACCCATAAAACCACATATTATCATACCATATTATTATGTACCAAAAAACATTTCTCCGTCAAAATTTTACCTAAAAAAATCCATACATTTACATGCAAAATTTTCGAACTTTTTTTGGAAAATCGATTTTGCTAAAACTTTGTTTTTGTACTAATTTGATGCCATGAAAAGCCCAAAAAAAAATTTATATATATTTGTCCTAAAATTCGCGAATTTTCAAATTTTTATGTATTTAGTGGGAAAATTTACTCATATCTGGAGAAATATTAATCCCTCGTCAATATTAATGTGTTTAATGAATTTCTCGGCTAAAAATACCTGTAAAACAATATATTATCATATGCCAAAAAACATTTCTCCGCCAATATTTTACCTAAAAAAATCCATACATTTACGTGCAACATTTTCGAATTTTCTTTGGGAAATCGATTTTGCTAAAACTTTGTTTATGTACTAATTTGATGATATAAAAAGCGAAAAAAACATTTATTTTGTCCTAGGATGTATGGTTGAACTTCCTTGGCTCTATAAAAATTAGCAATTTTTCAAATATTAATGTATGAATTGTGAAAATTTAGTCATATCTTGAGAAAAAAGTTAATATGTTTAATGCCTTGTCAATCTTAATGTGTTTAACGAATTTCTCAGCTCGTGATACCTATAAAACCACATATTATCATACCATGTTCCAAAAAACATTTCTCCGTCAAAATTTTACCTAAGAAAAAACCATACATTTACATGTAAAATTTTCGAACTTTTTTTGGGAAATCGATTTTGCTAAAACTTTGTTTATATACTAATTTGATGCTATAAAAAGCGAAAAAAAAAACATTTATTTTGTCCTAAGATATATGGTTGAACTTCTTTGGCTCTCTGAAAATTCACGAATTTTCAATTTTTTATGTATTTATTGCGAAAATTTAGTCATATCTGGGAAAATATTAATCTTTCGTCAATATTAATGTGTTTAATAAATTTGTCAGCTCAAAATACCTATATAACCACATATTATCATACCATGTTCCAAAAAACATTTCTCCGTCAAAATTTTACCTAAAAAAATAGACACATTTACATGCAAAATTTTCGAACTTTTTTTGGGAAATCGATTTTGCTAAAACTTTGTTTATATACTAATTTGATGCCATAAAAAACAAAAAAAAAACATTTATTTTGTCCTAGGATGTATGGTTGAACTTCTTTGGCTCTCTGAAAATTCGCGAATTTTCAATTTTTTATGTATTTATTGCGAAAATTTAGTCATATCTAGAGAAATAATACTCTCTCCAATATTAATGTGTTTAATGAGTTTCTCAGCTCAAAATACCTATATAACCATATATTATCATACCATGTTACAAAAAACATTTCTCCGTCAAAATTTTGCCTAAAAAATTATATACATTACGTACAAAATTTACGAACTTTTTTTGGGAAATCGATTTTGCTAAAACTTTGTTTATATACTAATTTGATGCCATAAAAGGCGAAAAAAAATACGTATTTTGTCCTAGTTTGTATGGTAATAAGAATCCCTCGTCAATATAAATGTGTTTAACGAATTTCTTAGGTCAAAATACCTATAAAAATACATATTATCATACCATGTTCCAAAAAACATTTCTCCGTCAAAATTTTACCTAAAAAATCCATACATTTACATACAAAATTTTCGAACTTTCTTTGGGAATTCGATTTTCGTTGAAACTTTGTTTATGTACTAATGTGGTGCCATAAAAAGCGGAAAAACTTTTATTTTGCCCTAGAATATATGGTTGAACTTCCTTGGCTCTCTGAAAATTAGCGATTTTTCAAATATTTACGTATATATTGTGAAAATTTAGTCATATCTTAAAAATTAAGAATCCCTTGTTAATTTGATGCCATAAAAAGCGAAAAAACATTTATTTTATCCTAGAATGTATGGTTGAAATTTTTTGGCTCTCTAAAAATTAACGATTTTTCAAATTTTTATGTATATATTGTGAAAATTTAGTCATATCTTGAGAAATATAATATTAATGTGTTTAGTGAATTCCTCAGTTCAAAATACCTATAAACCCCCATATTACCATACCATATTCCAAAAAAAACATTTCTCCGTCAAAATTTTACCTAAAAAATCCTTGCATTTACTTGCAAGATCTTCGAACTTGCTTTGGGAAATCGATTTTGCCAAAACTTTGCTTATGTACTAATTTGATGCCATAAAAAGCGAAAAAAACATTTATTTTGTAAAATTCGCGAATTTTAATTTTTTTGTGTATTTATTGCGAAAATTTAGTCATATCTGGAGAAATATTAATCCCTTATCAATATTATATGTTAAATGAATTTCTCAACTCAAAATACCTATATAACCACATATTATCATACCATGTTAAAAAAAAACATTTCTCCGTCAAAATTTTTCCTAGAAAAATGCATAGATTACATACAAAATTTTCGAACTTTTTTTGGGAAATCGATTTTGCTAAAACTTTGTTTATACACTAATTTGAAGCCATAAAAGGCGAAAAAAACATGTATTTTGTCCTAGGATGTATGGTTAATCTTCTTTAGCTCTTTATGTATTTATTGTGAAAATGTAGTAATATCTTGAGAAATATTAATGCCTCGTCAATATTAATGTGTTTAATGAATTCCTCAGCTCAAAATACCTATAAAACAATATATTATCATACCATATTCCAAAAAACATTTCTATGTCCATGTTTCCGAGTACTAATTGTATGTACTAATTTGATGCCATAAAAACCGAAAAAAACAATTATTTTGTCCTAGGATGTATGGTTGAACTTCTTTGGCTCTATGAAAATTCGCGAATTTTAAAATTTTTATGTATTTATTGTGAAAATTTAGTTATATCTTGAGAAATAATAATCACTCGTCAATATCAATGTGTTTAATGAATTTCTCAGCTCAAAATACCTATATAACCACATATTATCATACCATGTTCCAAAAAACATTTTTCCGTCAAAATTTTACCTAAAAAAATCCACACATTTACATGCAAAATTTTCGAACTTTTTTTGGGAAATCGATTTTGCTAAAACTTTGTTTATATACTAATTTAATGCCATAAAAAAAAGCATGTATTTTGTCCTAGGATGTATGGCCAAACTTCTTTAGCTCTCTGAAAATTCGGAAATTGTCAAATTTGTATGTATTTATTGTGAAAATTTAGTCATATCTTGAAAAATATTAATCCCTCGTCAATATTAATGTATTTAATGAATTCCTCAGCCCAAAATACCTATAAAACCACATATTATCATACCATATTCCAAAAAACATTTCTCGTTAAAAATTTCACCTAAAAAAATCCATACATTTACATGCAAAATTTTCGAACTTTATTTGGGAAATCGATTTTGCTAAAACTTTGTTTATATACTAATTTGATGCCATAAAAAACAAAAAAAAAACATGTATTTTGTCCTAGGATGTATGGTTAAACTTCTTTAGCTCTTTGAAAATTTGCGAATTTTTTGTGAAAATTTAGTCATCTCTTAAGAAATATTAATCCCTCGTCATTATTAATGTGTTTAATAAATTTCTCAACTCAAAATACCTATAAAACCACATATTTTCATACCATATTCCAAAAAAACTATCTCCGTTAAAATTTTACATAAAAAAATCCATACATATACATGCAAAAATTTTCGAGTTTTCTTTGGGAAATCGATTTTGCTAAAACTTTGTTTATACACTAATTTAATGCCATTAAAGGCGAAAAAAACATGTATATTGTCCTAGGATATATGGTTAAACTTCTTTAGCTCTTCGCGAATTTTCAATTTTTTATGTATTTATTGTGAAAATTTAGTAATATCTTGAGAAATATTAATTCCTCGTCAATATTAATATATTGAATGAATTCCACAGCTCAAAATACCTATAAAACAACATATTATCATACCATATTCCAAAATACATTTCTCCGTCAAAATTTCACCTAAAAAAATCCATACGTGCAAAATACTCGAACTTTTTTTGAGAACTCGGTTTTGCTAACACTTTGATTATGTACTAATTTAAAGCCATAAAAGCGAAAAAACCATTTATTTTGTCCTAGGATGTATGGTTGAACTTCTTTGGCTCTATGAAAATTCGCGAGTTTTAAAATTTTTATGTATTTATTGTGAAAATTTAGTAATATCTTGAGAAATAATACTCTCTCGTCAATGTCAATGTGTCTAATAAATTTGTCAGCTTAAAATACCTATTTAACCACTCATTATCATAACATGTTCCAAAAAACATTTTTCCGTCAAAATTTTACCTAAAAAAATTAACAAATTTACATGCAAAATTTTCGAACTTTTTTTGGGAAATCGATTTTGCTGAAGAAAGGCGAAAAAAACATGTATTTTGTCCTAGGATGTATGGTTAAAGTTCTTTAGCTCTTTGGAAACTCGCGAATTTTCAAATTTTTATGTATTTATTGTGAAAATTTAGTCATATCTCGAGAAATATTAATCCCTCGTCAATATTAATGTGTTCAATGAATTCCACAGCTCAAAATACCTATAAAACCACATATTATCATACCATACTCCAAAAAACATTTCTCCGTTTAAATTTTACCTAAAAAAATCAACACATTTACATGCAAAATTTTCGAACTTTCTTTGGGAAATCGATTTTGCTAAAACTTTGTTTATGCACTAATTTGTAGCCATAAAAAGCGAAAAAAAAACATTTATTTTGTAATAGGATGTATGGTGAACTTCTTTGGCTCTCTGAAAATTCGCGAATTTTCAATTTTTTTATTTATTTATTGCAAAAATGTAGTCATATCTGGGGAAATATTAAACTCTCGTCAATATTAGTGTGTTTAATGAATTTCTCGACTCAAAATAACCACATATTATCATACCATGTTAAGAAAACATTTGAACCGTTGTCCTAGGATGTATGGTTTTCTTTGGCTGAAAATACATAAAATTTTTATTAATTATTTGAAAATTTTTGCTAAAACTTCAAAATTATTTTGTCCTGGAATGTACGGTTGAACTTCTTTGGCTCTATGAAAATTCGAGACTTTTCAATTTTTTGTGTATTTATTGCGAAAATTTAGTCATATCTGGAGAAATAATAATCTCTCGTCAGTATCAATGTTTTTAATGGATTTCTCAAGCTCAAAATACCTATATAACCACATATTATCATACCATGTTCCAAAAAATATTTTTCCATCAAAATTTTACCTAAAAAATCCACACATTTACATGCAAAATTTTCGAACTTTTTTTGGGAATTCGATTTTGCTAAAACTTTGTTTATGTACTAATTTGATGCCATAAAAAGCGAAAAAAACATTTATTTTGTCCTAGGATGTATGGTTGAACTTCCTTGGCTCTCTGAAAATTAGCGATTTTTTAAATTTTTATGTATATATTGTGAAAATTTAGTCATATCTTGAGAAATAAGAATCCCTTGTCAATATTAATGTGTTTATTAAATTTCTTAGCTCAAAATACCTATAAAACCACATATTATCATACCATGTTCCAAAAAACATTTTTCCGTCAAAATTTTACCTAAAAAAATCCACACATTTACATGCAAAATTTTCGAACTTTTTTTGGAAAATCGATTTTGCTAAAACTTTGTTTATGTACTAAATTGATGTCATAAAACGCGAAAAAAAACATTTATTTTGTCCTAGGATGTATGGTTGAACTTTTTTGGCTCTCTAAAAATTAGCCATTTTTCAAATTTTTTTGTATATATTGTGAAAATTTTGTCATATTTAGAGAAATAAAAATCCCTCGTCAATATTGATGTGTTTAATGAATTCCTTAGCTCAAAATACCGATAAAACCATATTCCAAAAAATATTTCTCCGTCAAAATTTTACCTAAAAAATCCATACATTTACATGCAAAATTTTCGAACTTTTTTTGGAAAATCGATTTTGCTAAAACTTTGTTTACGTACTAATTTGATGCCATAGAAAACGAAAAAAACATTTATTTTGTCCTAGGATGTATGGTTGAACTTCTTTGGCTCTCTGAAAATTCGCGAATTTTCAATTTTTTATGTATTTATTGCGAAAATTTAGTCATATCATGAGAAATATTAAATTCTCTTTAATATTGATGTGTTTAATGAATGAAGCTCAAAATACCTATAAAACCACATACCATGCCATATTCCAAAAAAAACATTTCTCCGTCAAAATTTTGCCTAGAAAAATGCATAGGTAGATTACATACAAAATTTTCGAACTTTTTTTGGGAAATCGATTTTATTAAAACTTTGTTTATACACTAATTTGAAGCCATAAGAGGCGAAAAAAACACGTATTTTGTCCTAGGTTGTATGGTTAAACTTCTTTTTTAAATTTGTACGTATTTATTGTGAAAATTTAGTCATATCTTAAAAAATATTAATCCCTCGTCAATATTAATGTGTTTAAAGAATTCCTCAGCTTAAAATACCTATAAAACCACATATTATCATACCATATTTCAAAAAATATCTCTTCGTTAAAATTTTACCAAAAAAAATACATACATTTACATGCAAAAATTTCGAATTTTCTTTGGGAAATCGATTTTACTAATACTTTGTTTATACACTAATTTGAAGCCATAAAAGGCAAAAAAACATGTATTTTGTCCTAGGTTGTATGGTTAAAATTCTTTACCTCTTTGAAAATAGAACGAATTTTCAAATTTCTATGTATTTATTGTGAAAATTTACTCATATGTGTTTAAAGAATTCCTCAGCTCGAAATACCTATAAAACCACATGTTATCATACCATATTTCAAAAAACATATCTCCGTTAAAATTTTACCTAAAAAAATCGATACATTTACATGCAAAATTTTCGCACTTTCTTTGGGAAATCGATTTTGCTAAAACTTTGCTTATGCACTAATTTGATGCCATAAAAAGCGAAAAAAAATTCATTTTGGCCTAGGATGTATGGTAAACTTCATTGGCTCTCTGAAAATTCGCGAATTTTCACTTTTTTATGTATTTATTAAGAAAATTTAGTCATATCTGGAGAAATATTAATCTCTCATCAATATTACATGTTTAATGAATTTCTCAAGCTCAAAATACCTATATAATCACATATTATCATACCATGTTAAAAAAAACATTTAACCGTCAAAATTTTTCCGAGAAAAATGCATACAAAATTTTCGAACTTTTTTTGGGAAATCGATTTTGCTAAAACTTTGTGTACTAATTTGATGCCATAAAAATCGAAAAAACCATTTATTTTGTCCTAGGATGTATGGTTAAACTTCTTTAGCTTTTTGAAAATCCGCGAATTTTGAAATTTTATATCTTAAGAAATATTAATCTCTCGTCAATATTATTGTGTTTAATGAATTCCTCAGCTTAAAATACCCACAAAACCAGATATTATCATACCATGTTAAAAAAACATTTATCCGTCAAAATTTTTCCTAGAAAAATGCATTGATTACATACAAAATTTTCGAATTTTTTTTGGAATTCGATTTTGCTAAACCTTCGTTTATGCACTACTTTGGTGCCATAAAAAGCGTAAAAACATTTATTTTGTCCTAGGATGTATGGTTCTTTGGCTCTATGAAAATTCGCGAATTTTAAAATTTTTATGTATTTATTGTGAAAATTTAGTAATATCTTGAGAAATAAGAATCCCTTGTCAATATTAATGAGTTTTATGAATTTCTTACCTCAAAATACCTATAAAATATCATACCATGTTTCAAAAAACATTTCTCCGTCAAAATTTCACCTAAAAAAATCCGTACATTTACATGCAAAATTTTCGAACTTTTTGTGGGAAATCGATTTTGCTAAAACTTTGTGTATTTACTAATTTGATGCCATAAAAAACAAAAAAAAAATCATTTATTTTGTCCTAGGTTGTATGGTTAGATTTCTTTAGCTCTTTGAAAATTCGGGAATTTTCAAATTCTTATGTATTTATTGTGAAAATTTAGTCATATCTTGAGAAATATTAGTCCCTCGTCAATATTAATGTGTTTAATGAATTCGTCAGCTCAAAATGCCTATAAAACCTCATATTATCATACCATATTTCACAAAACATTTCTCCGTAAAAATTTTCCCTAAAAAAATCCATACATGCAAAATTTTCGAACTTTCTTTGGGAAATCGATTTAGCTAAAACTTTGTTAATACACTAACTTGATTCCATAAAAAGCGGAAAAGACATTTATTTTGTCATAGGATGTATGATTGAACTTCTTTGGCTCTATGAAAATTCCCAAATTTTAAAATTTTTACGTAATTATTGTGAAAATGTAGTAATATCTTGAGAAATAAAAATCATTCGTCAATATTAATGTGTTCAATGAATTCCTCAGCTCAAAATACCTATAAAACCACATATTATCATACCACATTCCAAAAAACATTTTTCCGTTAAAATTTTACCTAAAAAAATCCATACATTTACATGCAAAATTTTCGAACTTTCTTTAGAAAATCGATTTTGCTAAAACATTTTTTATATACTAATTTAATGCCATAAAAAACGAAAAAAAAAATTATTTTTCCCTAGAATGTATGTTTGAACTTCCTTGGCTCTCTGAAAATTAGCTATTTTTCAAATATTTATGTATATATTGTGAAAATTTAGTCATATCTTGAAAAATAAGAGCCTCTTGTCAATATTAATGTGTTTAATAAATTTCTCAGCTCAAAATACCTATGAAACCACATATTATCATACCATGTTCCAAAAAACATTTTTCCGTCAAAATTTTACCTAAAAAAATCCACACATTTACATACAAAATTTTTGAACTTTTTTTGGGAAATCGATTTTGCTAAAACTTTGTTTATACACTAATTTGAAGCCATAAAAGGCAAAAAAAAGATGTATTTTGTCCTAGGATGTATGGTTAAACTTCTTTAGCTCTTTGAAAATTCGCGAATTTTCAAATATTTATGTATTTATTGTGAAAATTTAGTCATATCTTGAGAAATATTAATCCCTCGTCAATATTAATGTGTTTAATGAATTCCTCAGCTCAAAATACCTATAAAACCACATATTATCATACCATATTCCAAAAAATATTTCTCCGTCAAAATTTTACCTAAAAAAATCTATACATTTAATGCAAAATTTTTAAACCTGCTTTGGGAAATCGATTTTGCTAAAACTTTGTTTATGCACTAATTTGATTCCATAAAAAGCGAAAAAAACATTAATTTTGTCCTAGGATTTACGGTTGAACTTCTTCGCGAATTTTAAAATGTTTATGTATTTATTGTGAAAATCTAGTAATATCTTGAGAAATAAGAATTCCTCGTCAATATTAATATGTTTAATGCATTGTATAGCTCAAAATACCTATAAAACAACATATTATCATACCATGTTTCAAAAAGCATTTCTCCGTCAAAATTTCGCCTAAAAAAATCCATACATTTACATGCAAAATTTTCGAACTTTATTTGGGAAATCGATTTTGCTAAAATTTTTTTATATACTAATTTGAAGCCATAAAAAACAAAAAAAACAAAATTTTCGAACCTTCTTTGGGAAATCGAAAACTTTGTTTATGCACTAATTTGATGACATAAAAAGCGAAAAAAACGTTTATTTTGTTCTAGGATGTATGGTTGAACTTCTTTGGCTCTCTCTCTTGGTTACTTAAAAGTAAAACTGGTAATACAATAAATAAATATAAACAAGTGAACATAAAACTAAGCAAGTAAATATAAAACTAAATTTAATACACATAAAGGCAACAACAAGGCATAGTCAAAAACACTCCAATCTGTCATTTTATTTAATTACAGGCACAAACAAAAACACAATAAAACAAAATTGTGAAAGTAATTTAAAATGAAATAGGAATAGTGCTAATTAAATATGTCATTGAAAAATTCAATCAAGGTGTAATATGCTTTCTCTAGCAAGAGTTTATTTTGTTTGTTTTCTAAATTTTGTTTTACACTGTTGCCCTCTGAGGCCTAAAGGAAGATGATTAAAAAAATTTTCACCACCATATACAAATGATTTTTTGATTAATTCGGTTCGAGTTAAGACAATGTGAATGCCGCGTATTATAATGTGAGGGCAAATATAATTCATGCTATATTTTTTATAGACTAGACAGGAGATTTTCAAAATAAAAATACAACAAAGAGTTAACATTTTGTACTTAACGAACAACAATCAAGAATATGAACACTACACATATATCTTTCTTCTCGTTTTGTAGGACAGGTATTCCTCGCTATAGCAATGTCTAAATTATTATTAGATATAACTCTCAGGGCGTAACAGCCGGATGAAATTTTGTGACACAAACTGATTATATGGCTTTCAAATTTTAAAGACTCATCTATTGTCAGTCCCAAGAATTTAACTACATTAGGTCTGGAAATAACCTCGTTTTGCAAGGATATTTCTTCTATATCACATTTAAAACTTAACACGTTAGTTAGGATGTTAAACGATAAAAAAATTGTGTCACACCAGTGCTTTATTTTAGTTATATCCCTATCAATCTGCATTTTAAGTGTATCGATATTACAACCATACCGAAGAATTGTAGTATTGTCTACAAATATAGAAAATTTTCCTGCTATTAAAAGGTATGGAAGATCATTAACGCAAATAAGAAAGAGTAATGATCCCAAAACGGACCCCTGTGGCACACCCGAGTCTACGTTTAGTTCCGGGGAAAAGTTAGTTTTGAAAGATACAGTCTGAACACGCCCCGCCAGATAAGAACGAAACCATTCCAATGCCACTCCCCTAATTCCATACGCCTTCAGCTGCCACAGCAATGCTCGGTGATTCACACAGTCAAATGCCTTTGATAAAACACAGAACACTGCCACAGCGAACTCGCCGGAGTTTAAATGGAGATAGAGACTTTCGAAAAATCCAAAGATGGCATCGCCGGCGCCAAGTTTGGCCTGAAATCTAAACTGTTAAAAGATTGTGCCTATTTAGAAAGGATGTTACTTTTATTTTAACAATTTCTTCTAGAGAAGGCAACAGTGCTATTGGTCTAAAATTTGAAGGGTTGTCGCTATCACCACCCCTTAAAAACTGGAATAATTATAACTTTCTTTAGGCAGGGGGAAAAGCTACCGGTAAGAAAGGGAGCATTAATTGCCTCAGCTAAGATTTGTAAGGTCTTGAAATATTTTCAAGGAAAGCTTGTCCCAACCTGAAGCATTTTTATTTTATCTTATTAAATATTTCCTGAATTTCCACAACAGTAGGTGGAGTAAGGAAAAATGATTCACGCACTGATATATGATCCATATATTCCCTGAAATCGTTTCCCTGGGGTAACATTGGAGCTAAATCATTAGAAATATTACAATAAAAAGAATTGAGTTCACTAGCATTTAAGTTGCTAGAAACAGGAGCAATGTTATTTTTCCCTTTCAAGTCATATACAATTTCCCAAGATGTCCTCGACTTATTTGCAGATTGAGCAATTCTATTTTTGAAAGTAATTTTTTTTTAGCAAGTTTAATAGTTGCTCTGTAAATTTTACGGTAACGATAAAAGTAATAATATAAAAGTAGTAAATAAAATTGAGATTGCTGAAACTTTTTTCATGGGAATAGAAAGATTGAATTTTGAGCATAAAACAGAGTGAAACTCTTGCAGTGGATCAACAGTGGCCCAGTGGCGGCTATTCAAGTGAAGAAGGTGAAGTGCTACTTCACCAGGAAAAATAAACAAGCAAACATCTAACTATATTTATGATATATCTCTTAAAATTTATGTTTTTATATTCATTTATTCACCTAATTGGCAAAAAATAAACTGTACTTCTAGAATAAATATTTTACTTGACCGTTGGCGGCATGTCATTTTAAAACTTTCAATCGAACTTTATTATAACAACTATAACAGTGGCGAGAACCGCTTCGACTTTACTGCAGGTGCTATGTTTAGTTTACGATTTTCCTACTACGTTGCTATGACAACGCGTACTCGATAACGTCGAGCGCATAGAAGAATAATGTTAACCAGGGCCATACATAAAAGAATTCCTAACGCAGTACACTAAACCCACGTGTCGTTCAATTTGGGGTGGTTGTTTACTTTTATTTTCGCGGATTTCGCTGCAACCGGTTAGTTCCTTTGCAGTTTACTTGGCTGTTTTGTGTTATATTTATTTATGGTGATGTTACAACTTTATTTGGTGTCGGGTTTATTAATTTACATTTTGATGAATCCGAACACGGATGTGGTTTGTATTTTGTTGGAAACTCCATTTAATCGATGGAAGGAACAAGATCAGAGTTTTAATCGTCATCATGGTTTTCGGCGTACAAATGCTTATGTAGTAGTCAAATATTACAAAAATTGTTTTGCTGACCTTGTTTACTAGTTTCCAATAAGTATTCAATGTGGAATAAGGAAGGATTTGCAGGTATGTTAAATATATGAAGGTCTTTACATAAACATGAAGACTCGGCGGAGCATTTAAAATGCCAATTAATGCTAAAAACATTTGTAAAAAAATCAAAGCACTATAACTGACGCTTTGAAAGAAAGTTCTAAACTATATAAAATACATTTTAACGAAAACGTGCGATCAAATAGACTATTTATGTGATTGGTAATTGACGCAGTTTTGTACGTTGCAGAACAAGAGTTAGTCTTTCGCGGCCATGATGAGGTCAATAAATAGGGGGAATTTTAAAAAGCTTCTAGGTTTATTAATATCGAGAAGTTCCCAAGAACTAAAAGATCATCACAAAAAAATTAAAAATGTTTTGATTGGTGACTCGAAAACTATTCAAAGCGAAATAATTAATTATTAATTGAATTTAATTTAATGCATTTCTGATTATTTAAATGATCATGTAAAAAATTAAATAAAGAACACACATTTTTTTCTGTGCAAGTGAATGACACCACTAATATTACGCAAACCTCCCAGTGCTCCATAATTTTAAGATACGTTAATTCAGAAGTTTCAGTAGTCGAGAGATTCTTAGGATTTTATAATGTCAGCTCCTATAGAACGTCGGAGAATTTATATTCTCTATTGGATCAAATTTTCGACCAATTTGACAATAAACATAAATTAATAGGGCAATGTTGCGATGGCGCAAGTGTGATGTCTGGCCATCTAAATGGACTTCAAAAAAAAAAGAAAAAGCGTCCTGATGCAGCGAAGTTTAAAAATATTTCTAAATGTCGAATTTTTTTGCAAGCCTTAGTGGTATCCCCTCATTTTTTCATCACTCAGCCAAACGAACGTATGCTCTTACATCTGCATCTACGAGGCGTATACCAACAACTACAGAAACTCGTTGATCTTCAAATTCGAAGTTAGTGAATGTGATTGTTCAAGTTGCGTTCTTCAAAAAAAAAATCGTTTGACATTCATTTTTGCATATCCAATATAAAACGCTGTCGTGAGGCGCTCTGTAAAAAAAGAAAAAATTTTTTTTAATTCCATATTTGATAAAGCAAATTCTATTACAGAAATAAATCATTACAAACGTGAGCTTGCTAAGCTTTCACCTGAAGAAATTAGGGCTAAGTATAGAGCCCTTTTTTATGAAATATTGGACCATATTTTAATGGAAATGACACTAAGCTTTCAAGACTCTGAAAAACTTACATTTTTATGTTTGGCAGATTGTGCTAAATTTTCCGAATATAGTTGAAATTTTCCGACTGGCCCGTTTGAAAATTTGTTACAGTTATAGGTATGGGGAAATATTTTCAAAAAGTCAACGACTTAAAAATGAGGTTGGTCTTATTTTTGCCATTGACAGTAATTGGAATATATCGCTGCAAGAGCAAGTGAAAAAAAATAATGAAAACAAATATATTTTAACCAAAGTATATAAAGTGTTTTCCCTTATTTTGACAATACCGTCGACAAGTGGTACAGTGGAAAGAAAAGTTTTTCTTGCCCCAAACGTGTAAAAACTTATTTAAGAAATACAATATCTCAAAAAAGACTTACTTCTCTAAGCAATATTTCAGTTCCAAAGGAATGTCTGGAGGAGATTAAGGCAACTCGGCCATTTTATGAGGATGTTATAAATAAATTGCTGCTATGAAGGATAGGAGAATTGATTTAGTATACAAAATTTAGGTAAGTCGTAAAAAAATATTCTACCCCTTCCACATAAAAAAAATTCTAGAAAAAAAATTATTGCGATATTTTCTTGCTTCATTTGCACTTCACTTACTTTTTCACCCGCGAGCCGCCACTGCAGTGGTCAAAACAGCATTCCAGTCAGTTTGTTCACACAAAAGTACAAATTTATTAAAATTCCCTTGTGAGAAAAGTCTACCATAATGTGAGTTATTTTTTTCTCGTTCAGTGTTAATTGGGCAAGAACCGATAACAGCCTGATGATCAGATAAGCCAGCATTAACAGAATCATACTTCATTTCCTTCTCAACAAAATTAGTACATAGTCTAGAAGTGAGGTAAAACGAGTTGTCTGATCAACATGCATAGACAAATTAAAGGAATTTAAAAGGCTTATCAATGTTTGCGTATTTCGGTGAAACTTATCTAAGAAATCAATATTCAGATCACCAGTCAGTACCAGTAGATTACTAATAGAAAACGGCCATAAGAGAAGCTCCAACTTTTCAAAAAAATATATTTATATTGGATGATGGTGACCTATAAATTGCTATAATATAAACATTAAGACTAGAACTATACACAATAGAGAACTCAAACACTTTTTCCTCCAAAAGGAAAAAAAAGTATCGACACAAATAAAATTGAATTTATGCAAAAAATGTTCCTTGATCAATATTAAAGTGCCTCCATTCAGTGGCGGCTCTTCCATAGGGTCATTTGGTCAATGACCCCCAAAAATATTCCAGAAAATAAATTATTCGTTTGACCGTCCCTTCCTAATAGTTGTAACAAAACGTGAACCTTGGGAAAAGTTAAATACGCTACCCTATTAGCCGCGCGCGGCGGTTCGAATGGTTTCGTTGCGTTCCTTAGGCATAATAAAATACCCTATACTAAGCTAGGCTGGCCAGTCCGAATTGCCCTGATTACCTTAAAGCTTGACGAAAGTACCCGAAGATTTCACAGCTACCGAGCGGCTGCCGAACGTGATAGCAAATGGAAAATGAAATCGCGATTTGGGTCATCAGCCGGTCTCTTCTCATAATTCGATCGATCGGTCGCGGCATCACATCGGCATGCGAAGTTCAATTGTTCAGAGGTCGCGCGGTCGATATTCGATATGTGTTTAATCGATGAAAATTGATTTATATACTGTTTTTTGTAATATATATTTTTTATTTTTGTGATCCATGTGTGAGTTGGAAATATACAGGAAATAAAATGTTGGAAGTGACTAATGCAGAAAAATAAACAACTCAAAAGTGCTTACGAACTTAATTTTGCAAAAATAACCAATTTCAAGGTGGTTTATGTTTGAGTTGTGAATGTAGATGAAATAAAATATCGGTAGTGCAAAAAATTAAACAACTAAAGAGTGCTAACGAACTTAATTTTGTGAAAATAACCGAATTTAAGGCAAGTGGTCGCAATTGACCACAACTTAGTATACGACAAACTAGTAAAGACAAAAATAAAGAGGTTCATGGAAAATTTCGCAAAAGTATGTACGATTTAGCTAACTGGATATGTGGTTGTGAAGTCTCTAACTCATTTTACTATTATGTTTGTTTGTTGTTTTCTAAGGACTCGTCGGACTCACTATGGTGCAAAACCGGAGTTAAAGACTTAAAACACTTAAAAGAAAAAATAAAAAAACATGCGTTTTCTGCAGATCACATGAAATGATCGGTGAACTATGCTACGGTCGGAAGTGTTGATATTCACACTCAGCTAGACACAGCTTATAGAAAATCCCAGAGATTTTAATGAAAATGTATACAAAAATCGTTATATTTAAACAAAATTATAGATTGTGTAAAATTTAGCTGGCACTACGTGGCTATAATGAAACGGCGTTGTCTGAAAATCCAGGGGTTTTTCACGGGCTTATAAATTTTGTGACGAGTTGGGCCAAGATAGGCTATTCGTTTTAGTAATGTTAAGTATCGAGAAATCGTTTGTAAAAGGAATGTGCCTGCAATTTTAACGAAAGTGTCATTCAGCATTTTTCCAATTCTAAAGAAAGAAGAGTAGACCTGAACTTCAAGAGAATTTAAAGATAAGATATTTATTTTTATTTTAAGTATGCCTATTTTTAAATTTGTTATTGACCTCCCAATATAATTCACCATGAGCCGCCACTGTCTCCATTATTGTAATGTATACGTGAAATTTTAGGTCTAAGAGATCGAATATTTTGTAAAACTAGGCTACAACTATCAATTGACAGATTTGAATTTAAACTGGCTACCTAACTGTCTCTACTATACTCTCCTCTAGAAAATTTAGTTCTGGAGAGCCTACTTCTGAAGGATTCTGACTGTCTGGCTCACTCCCAGCTAAGCGTGAACTATGTATAAAAAATAAGTTTTTGTTAATATTAGTTTCCGAATACAGTATATTCACAATGTTTTTTACAAGATCTTTTTTAGAAATAGCGGAACCAACAGGATCATTAAAATCAATAAAATTAACATAACCCTCAGTATACTGACCAACTCTTCCCTCTTACACAATAATCAAACATTTTACAATTAAACTTGTGTATTTTTCTATTAGTATCCACAGCAACATAAGGATCGGAAATATCAAAATTACATCTTATGTAAGGCACAGAGTCAATATATATATATATATATATATATATATATATATATTATAACTATATAATATATATATATATATATATATATATATATATATATATATATATATATATATATATATATATATATATATATATATATATATATAATTTGAACACATAGGAAGAGCACTCTGTTTTTGTTGTTACCATCCTCGGGCGGCACACTTATCTTCATATTCCTGCTCCGCGTTAAATACTATGTCCTCGAAATCCTCAGTCCTTTTTTTTTAATCTCAATATATGAGGTCCTTTTCCCTGTTTTCAGTAGTGAGCTTATCAATCTCCTCCTGCAGTTCTTTGGCTGATTGCCTAAACGAATCCCCCAATACCTCAATATGCGTATCTTTGTGCTTCAAATCGATTTACACCTTCTCAAAACTATCACGCATTTTTATAAGTTTTGGGAAATCATTTAATTTAATTTTGCACTCCTGACAATAGAAGATCGTATTTTTACAGTGATTGACATACATTTCACCGCCTACACAATTCTTTTATTGTTACAGCAGTTTTTCATAAACAAATTCTGAAATCCGATCCTGCCCTTTATTCATTTAACACCCGATCTGAGGAAATTACCATAAAAAATGTGTGGATAACTAAGAGCGATAAATTCGTTATTCTTCTAATTCGAATATTAATGGAATGAACAGATAAGCAATTTATTCCAAATGTTAAAAATCGCACAAAAATGTTATTCCCAGTTAACAATGGATAAGGATTATCACTGGGTGATAAGAACTTTAAAATATATATATTTTTTAAGTTTCTTTTTTTCAGATCGTATGAAATAAATATATTCACTTTGACACAGGTATTTTCCGAATTTCTTGTTTCATTCTTAGTTATTATACAATTCTAATTAGATGAGCAAAACTCTTTTCCCACATTTCAACACCAAACACACAAATATTTTTTTTGGGACCTGGTTACCAAAAACGGCCTATCCTGTATATATCAAAATAAAATAAATTTAACACTCGAATTACCCCAATTAACTTTTGTATTCCACTTTTTGCTCCATCACGTTTTTCACGCCACCGGAAAAAGGGGCTTAACTAAAAATGATTTCCGTCTCAGCCTTGACCGGATATTTTTCCATTAGCTTATTATCCCGAATGCGGCCAGCATCTAACACATAAACAGCATGTTGACAAGATATTTCGCCAAACACTTTGAGGCATCGGCGTAAGAATTCCTAAAGCACCGTAATGACTTCGGAAATGAGCCCGACCCTAAATATCATCGGTCCTCTCTCTATTTCTACTTGGACTTTTAGTAAAATTGTCGATCGAATCAGCTAACGAGCTATAAAAATACCACTACGTGCACCAAATTTCTTTCTAATGAAGATTTAGACCCCGGCGAGATTCTCGAGGAAGTTTGTACGAAAATCTTTTATAAAATTTTACACTACTCAAGATTTATTCATACACATCAGCGTGTTTGTTAATTTACTTAAAGTATTTTCTAAAAGTAGTTAAGTATTTTTAAATATAAGTGAAAACTCTTAAAAATCTATTTATATTAATATAGCCAATATAAGTATACAGAAGCAGTTTTCGTTTAATATTGTATTTAAAGGCTTTTTTTGGGTATTTCGCCACAACAAAATTTGGGCTCTTGTAGAGATTAGGTATTTTTAATTTTCTCACTTTTTTTGGATTCACTGTAGAGCTTACCGCGAAATAAACATATTTCAGCATAAAAAATTGCGGATGAACCGCTCTTTTGTGAAAAAAAGCATAAGAAATAGCTATAACTTTGTAAGGCACTATATTGTTATAAACGTCTACTTTTACTTTAATTATGTTAAAATTGCACGTAGAATAGTTAATTAAAGTATATTATTATAAAATATACTCTTTTTCAATTTAAGTTTTTAACGAACTAATGTTAAAAGTGTAATAACAAGATATTTGACATTTCATGATTAATCGGCTATTTCCACGTATTCAAGAAACAATGTTGCCAAATTTAATTTCATTTTATCAGCTAAGAATTCATTACTGTTTATTAGGGTTGTTAAATCATATTTTGTTGCATAGTTGAAACGTTACATCATCATTAAAGCCATATCATAAAAATCTGGACAGTAGAAAAGCTGCTAGCAGAGCTGGCAGACGTTTAGGCGCCGAAGGCATCATCATTGAAGCCATAATAAAAAACGGTACAGCCCAATCACTGGCAGCGCAGAGGTAAGTTCAAGATATTTACATTATAAATCAAGAAATGTAAGGCAATTCGGCAACACTATAGATGTCCTTTTATTTATAATACCATAATAAGGAGTTCTTGCACTGCAATGTTTTGAAAATTCTAGGAAATTTAGTCAGTTTTTATTTTTTGTGAAAGTGTTTCATCCCCAAATTTTATTTTTTTGACCTGTACTATAAGACATATGCTTTCGTTTAAAATTTAAATAAATCGTAAAATCTGAAATACTTACCCTCAACAAGGCCCGAAATTTGAATTCAAAAGAAAATAATTACCTGATAAGATCAATAGGCAGTCTTAGGTTCTGGGTCCACTATGAAGGTACTCGAGAAACGACACTGAAAACTGTTTGTTTTCTGGACGTTTCGGGGGAAAGTCTACCCCCATCTTCAGCAAATCTACAAATAAAAACTAAAAGCGGAATATTTCTTATGTTTAGTATCAAATATAACCAGAATGGCTATTCTCTGACCAAATGTCAATTTAAAGGTGTTATTTTTAATTGTTAGAATAAGGTGAAAAAATATGTCTAGAGTATGTTCATTTTAATTTAATATATTTTGAGGTGTCCTTTTTTTACTTCAGTGTTTGGCAAATTTAACCATGTGTTATTAAAATTAATGGAACAAGATGCTACACGATTATCTTTATATAACAATATTAAGGCACTTTTTATTTTACGTTTTTTGGAACATGGTTCAATTAATTTTATGATTGTTATCTAGTGCATGTTGGTGAATATTTAATTTTTGAAATTCCCTATTTTTTATGTATGTTTGGTGTTCTTTAATTCTTGGCTAATGGCCTAGAGGTTTCACCTATGTAAAATTTATTTCAACGACACGGAATTTTGTTGTTACGTTTTGTTTTTGTAAGTTTGCTTCTAAGTGTATTTTGTGTCTTAAAGATCGTTCTAATGTTAAATATACTTAGAAGCAAACTTACAAAAGCTAACAATGAACAAAAGAATATATAAAAATATTATTTATAAAATTCCGTGTCAATGCAATAAATTTTACATAGGTGAAACCTCTAGGTCATTAGCCAAAAGAATTAAAGAACACCAAACCTACATAAAAAAAATAGGGAATTTCAAAAATCAAACATTTGCCAACATGCATTAGATAACGATCATAAAATTATTTGGAATGCTTCTAGTATTTTAACCAAAGAACCATGTTCCAAAAAACGTAAAATAAAAGAAAGTGCCTTAATATTGTTAAATAAAGATAACTGTGTAGCATCTTGTTCCATTAATTTTAATAACACATGGTTAATTTTGCTAAATAGTGAAGTAAAAAAAGGATACCTCAAAACACAATAAATTAAAATGAACATACTCCAGGTACACATATTGTCTCACCTTATTTTAACAATTAAAAATAACACCTTTAAATTGACATTCATTGACATTTTGTCAGAGATTAACCATTCTAGTTATATTTCTGATACTAAACATAAGAAATATTCTGCTTTTAATTTTTTATTTGTAGATTTGCTGAAGACGGGGATAGACTTTCCCCCCAAACATCCACAAAACAAACATTTTTCAGTGTCGTCCCTTGGGTACCTTTATAGTTGACTCAGAACTTAAGACCGCCTATTGATCTTATCAGGTAATTATGTTCTTTTGAGTTCAAATTTTGTTTGTGGTGAAATACCCAAAAAAGACTCTTGTAAAGAATTTAACCCATGGAATTTGACAAATTTAAAATATACATTTGAAAGATTACCTTTTTTTAACAATTCCTATATACAAAAATTCATGGATGAACTTTTTCAAATTATATCCGCATAAACTAAGGTTTCGGAAGAATGCACTGAACTGGTTTTTGGCGCTAAAAACATATTTTTTACAAACTTAATTTATGAACTACGTAAAAGATTGATTTTATTATAATGCTCTATAACACAAAAAAATATTAATTCTAACTAAAGGCGTTGATTGAAGGAAAAAGGAAGATGCGCAACCTTATGGACAAATTCGTGACAGTTCTGATTTCATTCCACTTAAGTTTCAGCTGCTGTACGGTGGAGCCGCTCTACGGCAAACGCATAAAATACCCATTTGCAGTCGTTAGGCCTTCGCTGTGATCGGGAAACGATGAGATTCGTCGAAGACGGTGCCGCGCAATATTATTATGGTTTATTGATCACTTAACGTTATTATTTAATCTAACAAAAATTCTCTCGCTTTAACCATTAACAAGGCCGTAGCAATTATATGTGTTGACAATAGGAAAAAAACTTTGTGTTGTTTTATTATTACAAAATAAAGGAGATTATTTTAAATCTACGTTTAAATCTAAATTTTAATGTACAAAGTATTGTTACTCACCTTTTTTAAGACAAAATTTATTTTTTACATTATTCTGAACTAATAAAGCTACAAGGTGTCCCAAAATTGAGCGTTTTTTAAATTTTGCTTCATCAGTGCTAATTTATGATGAGGAACGAAACATCGGGTCAAAAATCTAGTCATATTGTCGACGAAAAAAAATGGCAATGAGAATGAATTTTTAACTAACTTGCGGAGTAGAACAAAAACTGAAATATTTTTGAATTGGGTACTTCTTTTTTTGTTCTAATAAAAGAGGTAGAGACAAATACATTTTACATTTCCATTACCACATTTTTGGCTTCAAGATAACGTAGATAATTGAACGGAAACCCCGACGCGGGCTTTCCGTTCCTCGGCAATCATTATTAACTAGCATCGAGGATGGTTTTTTAGTCCGACATATCGGAAAAATGTTAAGCGTGATACGCTGTTGGATTTAGAATTAAAATTACTGTTTATTAAGAAGAACACAAATTTTTGAGTATTTAAAATGCAAAGTTTATGATGATCGTTCGGAGATGAATCGTCGAATCGTAAACATAATAACATATTTTGGTAGAGGGAATAGGGTGGCTGTGATGATGTGACATTTATTTGAAAATACCTTTTTAAAAAAATTCGGTAAAAAATTAAAACGATTTTCAAAAATTTATTTTTTTCCGGATATCTTGGGAAGTATTATAAATATTCTCAATTTCAAAACGGCATTTGATTGAGCACAAAATTGCGCAACTTTGCCACAATTTAAATTTTTCCATATCTCGTATAGCTTCTCCCAATTGTCACCCTAGAAATTGGCACCGTACACCATGTGAGTGATTTTCCCTGTAAAATAGGATTTTTTGCAATGACTAGAGCATAGATAAGTAAAAGCAAAGTTGAAATATAATGACTTTATTTCAAAATATTTTCAAACAAAACGTAATTTAGAAATAATAAATATTCAAATAATAAATGCAATGTTTGCATTAAAAAAAATAACGGAAATTTGGAAATAATGTGAAAATAAATTTACATTTAACTACTAAATAGGTACTATCCATAAATATTGAATACATACAATTTACGCAACTGGTGTTCTTTTTACTTCCCTCGTAAAAGGGAAGTATTGTAATAGCGAAAAAATCACTCTCCATGATTTTTTCGGATCTTCACGTTTTAGGGTCCCTAGATGACGAAAAACAGGTTTTCTCAATTCCGTCGGTCTGTTTGTCTGTCTGTTAACTAAAAAACTACTTATCCGATTGACTTCAAATTTGGGTCAAAAAGTAAGGGTCATATGGGGATAACCTGGTAACATTTTGGTAAAAATCCAATATGGCGAAAGAAAATGGCGGCCTAGTGAATGTGATGAAGTATCTGATTGTGAAAAAATCACTCTCTCACGTTTTACACGTCTTTAGGTTTTAGCGTCCCTAGATGCCAAAAAAATATGTTTTATCAATTCCGTTGGTCCGTCTGTAGGTATGTCTGTCTGTCAGTTCATTTTTTCATTTTTATCAAAAATTAAGGGTCATATGGGTATGACTTGGTAATATTTTGATAAAAATCCAAAATGGCGGCCTAGTGAAATGTTAAAAAAATTATTATGAAAAAGCTGCTTATCCAATGTATTTCAAATTTTTGTCATAAACATCAAGTATTATGTTAAAATCAACTGATAAAATTTTGGTATGAATCCGAGATGGCGGAACAAAATGGCGGTATAATAAAATATTTAAAAATTCAGTCAGAAAAAACTACTTAAATTGAAATTGTGTGCCATAACTAATTGGGGTATAGGGCTCAACTAGTAAAAATGTGTTACTAATTCAAGATGGCGGAACAAAATTGCGGCTAAATAAAATTTTTGTAATCCCTCTCAGGATTTACATATCTTCACGTTTTAGCGTCTCTAGATGCCAAAAAACATGTTTTATCAATTCCGTCGGTTCGTCTGTCGGTCTGTCTGTCAGTTTGCAGCATAGCTTAAATACTACTTACCCGATTGACTTCAAATTTTGACCGAAAATTAAGGGTCATATGGGGATGGCCTGATAATGTTTTGGTAAAAATCCAATATGGCGGAATAATGTTAAAAAAATTCGTGTCGTGTATTTTTTAGGTAGATTTATAAGGTATAGTTTTTTTGTGAAGAAAAGATAACAGAAAATATTTTTTCTATACAAAACTTCCTAATTGTGTATTCAAAAAAGTTAGAATATATTTAAATACAAAACGTAACGCTCCTAGCGCACTCTACAAGTTACATGAAAATTGAAGGTGTATTATTATTACTGGCCATAAAAAATCCGTTATCACCAATTTTCACTTTAATATCTCAAAAATCAGGGATATTATTTTTAAAAATCGAAAATAAAATTTCAACTTAATCTCCCTGTATCTTTCTTGAAATTAACTTTTGGACTAGGGGTAGTTAAAATCTTTCGAATTTTCTATTTTCTGAAAATTCCCCCAAAAATGTATTTATCAGGCGCCATGAGGTCATGGCCCATTTAATTTATTTTAAAAACAGTACTAATCAAGAGAAGAAAGATCCAATACTCAGAGATTCAAAAAACATCAAATTGCTGCGATGTAACAGTTGTAAGATTATTAAGACCCTGCATAGTTTATTCTTTATTTGAATTTAATTTTAGCAAGGACTTTCGAAAAATAAGATCCGAAATAAAAAACACTTACCTTTCCAAAATATAGGAAGGCATTTTTCTTCACTAATTGTCTTTCGCCACTTGAATACATATCGTGTTTAGAAAAATGATTTTTACATAAAGGTTTATTTATCAAAGAATGTTGGTCCATTAGAAATATTTCAACATTGCCACAGTTTTGTATCCATTTACAAAGAATGTCGGGCCTCGCCACTAGAAATTTAAAATAGTTCACCAAATTATTTTTTTTCTTTTATTGTTTCATCCAACATACGCACACTCTATTTTTCTGGCAAACATAACTGCTTTAATTAACAGTTTCACAAGAATGAAACTCTACGAAACTCCAGTTTCGTAGAGTTAAAAATTCACGAGTTTGACTCGAAATGATTGTATTAGACATTATTAAACGTATTTATTTAAACATAATTACAGCTGCTAAATAAAGAGAGACCGGGAGGGTCGCCCGTTGGACGAAAATCCAGTGTGCTGGGGATGCTATGTTGCCAGGTTTATTTTATATATGACGTAAATTATATATGAAAAACGGAATACATTTTTTCAATTGTTTTGAGTTTTTTTTATTAGTACGTGATTAAATTTATAAATCATACCAGTTGCTATTACCATGGAGGTAGCCAATGTTTTAATTTAATGGGAATACTCTCATTAAATGATGAACGATTAGTTAAGTACTAAATAATTGGACGCTAGTATATGAAAATTTTTGGAGTCGATAGCGGGCGAGCGGTTACTTTAGAATTTATAATTTTTCGAAATTCATTTTTGAGTCCCTAATAATTATTTTTTTGTTATGAGAGTGGGCATGCGAAATTAATGCTGGTTATGCGCAAATTAATTATGGACCCTTTTATTACATACATAAGTAGGTGGGTACCAGCAGGAGAGCAAAGGCACTAGGTGGTGGGTATCGGGTAGGCAGCATGCAGCACCAGGTAGGCGTCCGTCGTAGGCATCATCGTTAAAGCCCTAATACAAAAGGCGTACAACAGCAAGTGCATCATTGGCGAAAGTCTAACATTCGGCATCGGCACATGGGGGGGGGGGGCAAGTGCGTTACTATCGGGAGACAAACAAAAAATTTAAGCCCCATACAATAATGTAAGTTTGTAAATGTAAGATAGCCTTTCTTCAAATTGTCGTATTAAGGAATATGGAGCATTGAAATGCAGTGAAAATATCGACATTTTTTTTGGTTTTTTTAATAGAAAAGTGGTTCATCCATTTCTTTTATTTTCTTAAAACAAATAAATGAAGGTAAACTTTCTATTTTATATTAAAAAATTATACAATTCCGTGGGTTTAATTGTTTACTAGACCCCACAAAAAAATACTTTTAAATCATGAATCCGCCACTACAATTTCGTAATTATAAGTAATATTCTGGAATGTAGAACGTGTAAGAAATTTCACCAATAAATCGTATCTAATCCAAATAAATTATAAATTGGACCTCTACGAAATAAAGACAGTACAGAATTAAATATCGGGCACCATCATTGCAAAAAAGAGTGAATTCGAAACGACATTCTGGTTCGATTCAAACGAAGTTTAATTTTTGAAGACAGCTTTAACTATTTTCAGGATTAAAGCCCGACAGAATTTAAAAAATTTGTGTTAAAATACTCCCAAAAATGCCTAGTTTACATTTTCGAACTTACTTTACAAAGAAATATCGGATTTTAGGAAATTTTAGCTAGAGCTTTGGAAACTAAGAATACATACATTCAAAATCAGGAATACAGAATGGTAAAAATGAAAATTTATTTTTAAATTGAACTTCGTGTCTCTAAAAACCCAACAACCATAAATTGATTTTTTTAATCAGCAGAATTTCCAAAAAATTCGAATTTATGTATTTTTTTAAACATCCAGTACATATAGTTTTTTTGAATTCTTTACCTTACTTTCAGCTTTAGTGCTTTTTACATCAAATAGATACGATTTCACGACACCTACAGTGTGCATGAATTATACAGGATCATCAGTTCTTGGCCTTTCCTTGTATTTTATTATAAATGGTATATACACGCAACGGAATAAATTGATATTAATTATTTATCAAGTTTCCGTAGAACTTTAAAATATTCGCAGTTTTCAGCAGTGGTTTATATCTAATCGTTATTTAGAAACACCCCACTACATCTAATAGTGGCCAGAGAGACATCGTTGATCGAAACGTTGTAAATAACCTATACGAAATTTCGATCGTTTATTAAAAATTAAATTGGTAAATTTGCCTTTGCACAGAATTTAAACATATATTTTTTTTGTCATGTCTTTATACAAATCTTATAAACTAATCTACTTAATTAAGTATATTATTATTACCATATAGATGGATAGATTCATAAAATGTGTTATGTATGTGTAGTGGATTTGTATAGGAGAGAAACGGGTAAAAAACGATTTTTTATATTTTTTCAAACATTTTAGTAGGCCGCCATTTTGTTTCACGATATTGGATTCTTTCCAGTATGTTACCAATTTCCACCTATGACACACTTGATTTTTGGACAAAATTTAAAATCAACTGAATAAGTGTTTTTTTCACTGATTTTTTTAAATGTTTCATTAGGCCGCCATTTTATCCCTATATCATATCTAAGGTTTGTACGAAATTTGAAGTTGACTATTGTTTTTTACACTAATTTTTTAACATTTTATAAGGCTGCCACTTTGTTCCGCCATCAAAATGTTAGCAATTAATTTATATATCACGCCTAATTCTTGCCCAAAATGTGGCAGTAATCTAAGAATAAGTAGTTTTTTCGGACTGATTTTCTTAAACAATTTATTTTTGTTTTGCCATTCGTACAAAACTTTTACCAGGTCATTCCCATGTAACACTTGATTTAGTGCAAAATTCGAGGCAAATACGATAAGTAGTTTTTTAGTAATATGTTTGACGTCACACGCCATTTCAAATTAAGGCGTAAAGTTTAAATTCAATTTACGATGTTAAAACAACATTATCCATCGTGCTTTTTGGTTAGATATGGTTATTATTCGGTAGATTTGATAGTACAAGTAATAAAAACTCTTTATTTATATGATTTATATCCCTATTAATCCCAGGAATCTGAAATATTCCTTCAAAAAAAGTATTTAACGGCTATCAAAATTCTGTATTCAACCTGGCGTTTCTCGTAATCATATAAAGTACCTTATTTATTACCTTTTTTCTATTTCAGTTGGACGGTCGGATTCACGAGGGTCGTTTTGATTACAGCGCTGGAGGAGTGGGCCGAAATATTTGCGAGGCCCTTGCAAAATTGGGATGCCATTCCCATTTCATTTCTGCTGTAGGTGATGACCAACCAGGTATAAATTCAGAATATTATAATAAGTTATGAACAGATCTGGGAATAATTAGTTTTAAAAGTAATCGTAAAATTACAAATAATTTTTCCAAAAAATGTAATTTAATTACAAATTTCTTGTAATTTATAACTCAATATTCAGTTATACATGTTTTTGGGAGGCAGGAGCGCAAATCTTAGTTGTTTGGAACACTCTTCAATTACTAATATTAAACGGTATGGGGTGTATACCTACATTTTACTTAGCTTACTCTTACATGATTTGTTAGAAACAATAACACTTTTAATAGTAACAAGCATAGAAAAATACTCCAACTCTCAGTCTCAGTAAATTACAGTTATTAACATAGCACGTGTTTTGCCCTTTCGAGCATCATCAGACCTACAAACAACAGAGAGAAGCTTAGTAAATAATCACATTCGCAAATCCTCTGCGTCGCCGGTCCCAAAAATGGCAACCCAATTGGCTTTCACTATAGACTGAACCAGCGGCGGCGGCTGGTTTATCTTTAATTTAATATATGTTTATAGCAAGCAATTTAATGTGTTTTTGCCAATTTTAAGTATGTGTCAGACGCGTAGTCTGAAATTCGTGCAGGGGGCTTAAAATCAGAAAGGAGGTGATATAAATATTTTGCGGTCCCTTTGACTTTTCTTGTAAGAGGAAATTATTATAATCGTACAGAAATCACCCTCCGAGATTTTTGCAGATCTTCACGTTTCAGGGATGTTGAAATTCTCAAATCCGTCGGTTTGTCTGTCTGTTTGCGGCATAGCTAAAAAACTAGTTATCCGGTTGACTTCAAATTTTGGTCAAAAATTAAGAGTCATATGGTAATATTTTTCGCAGGGGCGTGCAGTCCATGGAAGCAAGGGTAGCAATGCTTCCCCAAAAAAAATTACAAAACATCTTCTAAAATGAAATTTTTGAAATAGGAAACCATTAATTTAGTTTATATTAAAAATGCTAAAATATTATCTTAATTATCAAGCCCATAATAAATGCGACCTCGACTCCGATCCAGCCACAATAGAATATCGAATAGAACCTATGCGGGCCGCTAGCTTCTCTGCAGCCAAGTCCTGTATGCTTGATTTCCTGTGAATCGAGCCAGAGGTTATTAAACTTTCCACCGGCTATTTGCAAATTTTTCATTTCAGTCGCGTGCTTTAAGTGGTGGCGGAAGCTATCGTTGGAGTAGGCTCTTTATTTGAACGGCTATGCGTGTGTTGTGAGATACGTACGTCGCGTCGCGCATGGTGCGATATGGAAGACAATAATATCGACGTGGATATGCAAATACCTTCAACTTCGGCTGTCGGTAATAACGCTGAAAATGTTGGAGAATTTAATAAGAAGAGTGTGTATGAATGTATGGTGTGTGTCTTAATAATAAAGGGATTTTCAACATTAAACTTCGCTGATAAGCTTCAAATAATTTCCAAAGGAAGAGGAAAACCGCCTACGAAAAATTTAACCACAAAAAAAAACTGTATTAAACATTTTTATCCGGAAAACAATCCGAACAATTTAAATGGCTAACAGGGTGTGAAAATATAAGTAAATTATTTTGTTGGTCTCTGGAATAAAACTGGTTTTTTCGATTTAAACGATTTCCATAAAGCTGTAAAAAGACACATTATGTCCAAAGCGCATTTACAAACCGTCATAAAAGAAAAAGTCTTCGGCAAAACCAGAATTGAACACGCCCTTAATAAACAGTTGGAAATTAGTCACCGCCAACACAATGAACTAGTCGATAAAAATAGGCAAATATTAAGAAGACTTATCGATGTTGTTTGTTTTCTGGGACAGCACGAATTGGGATTTAGAGGTCATGACGAAACAAGGGTTTCTTCAAATAGAGTAAATTTTCAAGATTTACTTAGTTCAATGGCTAAATATGAAGATTGCTTAAAAAATCATTTAGAGCAGTCTAGCGTTTTTCGCCGAACGTCAAATCGAATCCAGAATGATATAATTTCCGCTGTTGCAACCATTATTCTAAAAATAATTAAGCAGGAGTTTGGCGAGGCGCGCTTCATTGCTAGTGTTCTGGACGAAACAACTGATATCACTAATTTTAGCCAATTATCTATAGTAATACGCTGCGTTAAAACAGACGGAAGTATTCAAGAGCGATTTTTAGGTTTTAAGAATGTGTCCCATAATCGTTCAGCTGATGCATTGTATACCGTAGTTTTATAACGTTTCTAAAGAAATTAATGGACAGAAAAAATTAGTTGCTCAAAGCTATGATGGAGCTGCAGTGAGGGCAGGACAGTTAGGGGGTCTGCAAGCTAAAGTTCGAGAAACTTTCCCAAGTGCTGTGTTTGTCCTTTGTTTTGCTCATAAATTAAATTTAGTTTTATCCCAGTCCATCAATCACATTAAAGAGTGTAAAGTATTTTTCGTTACTTTAAGTGGCATGGCGGCTTTTTTTTCCAAGTCAACAAAACGTACACAAGCTTTGGACTCCATTGTCCACAAACGATTGCCCAAAGTAGCTCCTACTAGTTGGAACTATAATGGACGACTTGTGTTAACAGTATTTGAAAATCGTGAATCACTGATTGAACTATTTGAGAATATAATAGAAAATAATGAAACGTGTTACTCATAAACAATAAATAGTTCGAGGGGGTTTTTGGACTGTTTGAAACGAGACTTAAATTTTAATTAATTCTCGGATAATGTTTTTAATATATTACAAACTAAAACAAATGATATTGCTTTTTGCCTAAAAAAAGTGGATGATTTTAAGTCCATGTTAAGCCAAAAAAGAGATGACATTTTGAGAGAAAACGAAGACGTTAAATGTAGAGCCACAAGCCAAGCGTCTTCGAACAGACAAGGTGGGAGATGTTCAAACATCATACAGACGCCTCTTTTATGAAATAATCGATCAAATTCAGCAACAAATAAACTATAGATTTAACGGTTTAAATGATTTTAAATTCCTCGAGCTCTGCAATTTTGATGCATTTGAAGGAAAAACTTTTCCAGAAGATGCGTTTAAATCTCTTCTTGTTCATTATGGTCAGTTCTTCGACCGAGTGTTACTGTGATCTGAACTAAAAGTGATTTACGAAACTGATGACATTAGCGCAAAAAGTAACGCTAAGGAACTAATGCAATTTTTAGAAGACAAGGAGCTGGAAGAGGCCTACACCGAAGTGTCGAAATTGTGTAAATTAGTATTGACAATACCTGCCACAAGTTCATCAGTAGAACGCAATTTTTGAACACTTAAACGTATAAAAAATTTCGCGAGAAATTCAACGGGGTAGGAGAGACTTTCGCATACATCGCTGTTATCCGCTGAAAGTGAAGTTCTCCAAAATGTGTCGGAGCATCGACGTTTTTATGATGACGTCATTGACGAATTTGCAAAAAATTATCGAAGAATAAACATATTGGAGAAATTCAATAAAGCTTGGCTTAGAACATTTGACAATTTTTAAAACGTGACAACAACAGACACCTATCGATGTACTGGAGAGGAAAGAAATTCAATCTATGATCCCCTGTTAAATGTAAATAGCTGGGTCTGTCTTGTTTTCATAGTCTAAGGTCAGTAGCCAACGAAAATAACCAAAAACTCTCATTTTATAAATTAATGAATGAAATTAGGGTTGCCTACAATAATTATTACGTTAAATTGTTAAATATTGGGGATGGTTCGAAATTAAAAACATCGCTAACGCAAGTGAGAAGACGAGTTTTTATAGCGTCAAACATAGGCGCCAGTATTCAAAAATCCACGTGGAGGCTCAGTGTTTTTTACCTCCCAAAGAGACATAGGTTAAACAGGGCTTTGCGAGAAGCATATGATAACGTTAGAGATCCTGAATTAAGAAAATAAAATTCACGCTTTTTTAAATTTTGTATTCATCATTAACTTTAAATATATATTCCGCCATACATTCGACAGATTGAAATACGCCTACAAGGAAGGCACAAAACAAACTTGCAATTACTAAATATATATGCAAATATAAAATCGGTAAATTAAATCGGATAAGTAGTTTTTGAGCTCTGCCGCGTACAGATAGACAGACAGACAAATTGACGGAAATGAGATATTTTTCGGGGTCCAGAGACCCAAAAACAGAAACGCAAAAATCTGCAAGGAACTCGGAAAGTAATTTTTTCACGATTACAATACTTCCCTCTTCGAGGGCAGTAATAAATAATTAATATAACAAAGCCCCCACGGTTCCGGAGCGTATGGTATCAAAAATAAACAAATCATGATCTGACTCTAAGAAATGATTGGCAAAAGCTGAAACAATTTCAGTCACATTCGGATTTCTGAATTTGTTGACCAGGCTCAAATGTTCTCTCACCCTTGTGGAAGTTTTTCACTTGTTTGTTCCACATAGGCCGTCAAACATTCGTCACAATTTAGCGCGTAAACCCCAGATATGGACAATTTATTGGTTGTGTCCTTTGTCCTTACTAAATGTCTCTTGAGAATATTTACTGTTTTCAATAAAATGTTGGTATTTTTAGTATTTTTAAAAAAAGTCGCCAATTGGAGGGAAATACTTCCGAAAAAAGTAATGCACTTGAAAATATTTATTTCATCCCCAAGTTTGGAATGTACGACGTTATAGGACATTTTTTACTTGTTTATAAATGTATAATATAATTTGTTGATGAACTCCAAAGGAAAACCGTTGTTCAAAGTAATCTGGATTATAATATCACGCTCCTTATTAAGAGGGAACTGCACGCAGTATTATGGATCATTTGCAAGCCTTCCGCCGCTGCAATATTATGTTAAAGCTGTAAAAGATATTTATTAGCTTCAAGGTGATTTAATTAGGGAAATATGTATAGTTGGGCGCTAAATACGATTTTTTATGAAATAATTAAACTTATAATTATAAAACAGAAGTCGATTTGTCCATTTTTGACCATTTTTTGACCACTTTTTGACGCAAATGCCATCGCATATAATATTTTTATACACAAAATGGCTCTTTACCGCCTTTCATTGATCCTTTGTCTACGTAACTGCAAAATTTGAAGTGGTAAATCGTACTCATGCCTTTGTATTTCTGGAGCGCGTGAACCCTTTGAACCAAATTTTAACCGAAATGTAATTTAAATTGTCTATACATAACACATTTTTTTGAAGTCGGACGCGCAGGAAGTTTTTTCTAATATGTAGGTACCATTTCATCTTCCATTAAACTTGTCTAGACCTTGTCGCTGATTTTTCACTTTTTGCGTGCAGTTCTCCCTTAAACGCTTTCCTTGATAATGGTAAATTACACAACCGATAGAAAAATAGTTGAATGCGGCGAATGTACGTATGTAAGGAGAGTTTGAAGCGTACTGAATAATATCTATCTTCCATTTCGAACCTAAACTCAATTTTGGGATGTAACATGTTAACGAATTGTAAAAACTCTTCCAACTGTTGTCTATTGCCATTCCACACAATGCAAATATCATCCATGTATCTTTTATAGTCTGTTAGGAAGGTGGCAAAATAACTTTTCATTATCCTGTTTTCCAAATTATTCAGAAATAGCAATAAACAAGAACCCATAGCTAGCCCATACCTTTGCCTATATAATTATTCATTAAACTTAAAAAAGTTTTAGTCTAAAACTAAGATAAAAAGAGATGTGAGGCTATCAATGGCTGTGGCAAAAAAGATCTCACCAATACCAATTGAATACAATCTGCAGGCACAGTAGGAAACAGATTCTTTATCCAGTCTGGCCTCATGAGATCTTTGTAAATCTCTAGCAAGCCATAAATTATAATTTATTTTTTGAAATGTTAAAATATTCTGTTTATTGGTTTCAAAGGAATTAGAAAATTATAATTTATTTCTTTGACTTTTAACATATTAAAGGAATATATAAAATGTATATAAAATGTAATTTATTTTTGCAAGTAACAACAATGTATTGAATCTTAAACAAGTTTAGTTGTGCCCCCCATCCCCCACCTGCACCTAAAATAAAACTAAATTTATTATATCTGCCAGTTTTGATTTTAGTATACAGTAAACACAGTTAATAAAATTATTATTATCAATTACAATTAAATTTGTAGAATGCAATGGTAAGAGCCAAATAAATCATTTTTAACAAAGTAAAATTATGGTCCATGAAGCAAAGAATTTTTTAGCTCTTTTGATCATCTAGCCAAAATTTCCATTGTTATACCACCCGCAATTTAAAAAAAAAATTACAAGAATTATTCAAAAATTCATTTCTGGCAATATTTGCCTGAATATTGTAGGTAGGGCAATTATGCAAAATTGTATATTTCCACCAAAAATAGTTATGTATTTTATTTGTTTAGCGCAAGATTTAGTACCACGGCTGGTGCTTCATAATCAATGCGTAGCCGAGACTAGGAAACCAGTTAAGCCATTAAATCTGCTTTTGGCCATGTGAATTAAAAGTTTCCGGAGAAGAAAAAACCGTCAAAATTGTGTTAGTTTTGAATTTAAAAATCTAACCAAATAATAAATTTATGTTTAACTATTGTCATTTTCAATTTTTTTGCGTAGCAATATAAGTTTTTACTGCCTGCAAGGCAAGTTTTTACTGCCTAAGCAGTAAAAGTTCAGTTTTATGAAACACCAGCATCAGCATTAAATCCTGCACTTTACCTAGTGAGGCAAATAACTATTTTTGATTTTTAAAAATTGAATTGAAAGTGCTAACACAAAATTTGAACTTAAATTGGATATTCGAGGTCATCCTCATATATTTTTTAATTTTTGACCAAAATTTGAGGTCAATCGGGTTAGTAGTTTTTTAACTACATAGCGAACTGACAGATAGACAGACAGACCGACGGAATTGAGAAAACATTTTTTGACATCTAGAGACGCTAAAACGATATATAAAACCTGAAAGGGTGATTTTTTCCATGATAAAAAAATTTTATTTTGTTCCGCCTTCTTGAATTCGTATGGAATGCAAAATTTGAGACAAATTGGATAAATAGATTTTTAGTAATATATATTTTTTTTAAATTGATTAGGATGCCATTTTGTTTCGCGTTATTGAACTTTTACCAAGATATTACCCGATTATTCTTATGTAACCCTTAATATTTGACCAAAATTTGAAGTCAATTGGGTAAGTAGTTTTTTAGCTATGCCGCAAGTAGGCATATAAACCGACGGAATCGAGAAAGCATGTTTTTCGGCATAGGGACCCTGAAACGTAAAGGTCTTTTTTCACGAAAAAATCTCAGAAAAATTCATTGAAAAGATGATTTTTTCAAACGATTACAATATACCTTAAAAATGTTGCAGTACTCGGGCATTTACACCAATAAATATAAAAAAGGTTTCTCTGAAAAATTCATTGAAAAGTTTTTCTGAAATAATTTTTTGTATCATGGTTGCTATCAAATAAGGTTAAGCTAAACAAAGTTCATTGCTCCTATTTTTCAGAAAACTCCAGCAGCTCAAATAATTATGAAGCTGGTGACAATTGCGAATCTACTAACGCTAAGCTAATCAAAAAGCGAGATATATCTAAAATAAAAATGTTGCAGCTTATTTGTAAATTTTTGGCTTCTAGTTGGTTGTATACTAGCGTGCATTTACACAATATAACAAATTTTTGCAGACATTTTATTTCTCTACATACAAACATAGACGACCTTGAAATTGGTTATTTTTGCAAAATTAAGTTCGTAAGCACTTTTTAGTTCTTTATTTTTTTGCACTAGTCACTACCAACATTTTATTTCCATATTTTGCGAAAAATATATTAAATATTATGCTAAGGAATATCAACTGCGCGACCTCTGAACAACTGACCTTGCGCATGCCGAACCGCCGCACGCAGCTACCTAGTGTACTTTCATTTAAGATATTAATTTTTCCCCTAAGTTCGCGTTTTATTGCAACTATTATTCGAACCGCCGCGCGCGGCTAATAGTGTAGCATATTTAACTTTTCCCAAGGTTCGCGTTTTATTACAACTATTAGAATAATTTTATTTTCTGAAATATTTTTGGGGGTATTGACCAAATGACCTTATGGAAGAGCCGTCACTGCATTAAAATATCAAAAAATTAAATTGACTGAGTAGGGCGTTTTACTCACATTTTTTTCTTTTTCTTATTTATTAAATTTTTACTCTAGCCTAGATCTGCTATATATATATATATATATATATATATATATATATATATATATATATATATATATATATATATATATATATATATATATATATATATAGGTTGATTGAAGAAATAAAATAATAAAACTAGTATTTAACCATATTTGGACGCGGCACCAATTAACACCATATTGGCCTCGATTTTAGGAAACGTTTCTGGGGGGGGGGGGTTAATTTAAATAAAAAAGTTTGTTAATATATTTTATTGTAAATGGTATGAGAACGACATAAATATCCATATTTTTTATCATACTTGTGGCATAAGTGAAAAAAAAAACAGCCTCTAATAAATAGTTATAGAAAAACCTTGATTTTTTTTCCTGCAGCAAATTTATTAATTACATTGTTTATATTTACATCAATACTCTATCTATGGATATGCAAGAGACCCAATCCAACAGGTCGTTCTTGTGCTATAGTATTTAGTAGCCAAGATTTTAATCGTAATTTTTACGTAAAAATATGTAAATTACACATGATGTTTGACCGGTCTGGGGGGAGGGGGGCTAGTTACCTCATTACACTCTCACCGTAAAACTGCCCTTGATTGGCCATGAGCCTCGGCCGTCCTTAAATTTTAGAGTACGAGCCGTCACTGGAGCCCCCTCTCCGCCCCCCAGAAGTAATGTCTCAGTGTGTTTTTTAATTGATGGAAGTACTTAATTTTTTCTTTTCCTTAATTTAGGAATAAAAGTTCATTATAAACATGTGTGCGCAAGGCCTTCGTTTTCGATACAGGATGTTAAATTTTTCATCGACTTCGTACATTTCTAGAAATAAATAATTCAAATTTGACACACACTATACTGTAAGCAATGTTTACGAAATGGCTATAATACATTTTACACAAACCTGCTGGGTGTTACTTTTTTTTGATCGCGACAAATTAAGTTAAATCTCGCTCTGATTTGGCTTGTACGTAGTAATTATTGCTTTTGCTTTTGTTCTTAATTATGCTTTATATTTTTATCACAAATAAAAGCCAATTTATTATTATTATATCTCAAAAGTTAATCTTGTAGACCCCATTTAAAATATGAACAGACATCATGTAGAGAGTTATCTAACATAAAGTGGACAAACCACCAACAACCATTTTTTTTTAAATCAAAATAACCGTTTGGTGTATTTTTTTTTTGACTAATAGGAGAATGCTTTTTTAAACAAACTTGTCTTTTAGTAGAAGAGGTGTGAAAGAAAAAGGGATATTTTTTTAAAGAAATGACTTTATTTAAATACACTTTTTAAAAGCCCTCATTATATCCATTTTAAATATATATACTTTGTTAGTCTTTATTTTGCTAATTTTATTATGTAAAATTAGATCATAAAATGCCGGAAAATATCACCTTAAAGTTATCATATAATCATTAATAAATAATATGAATATACCAATTTCATTAGGATGTGATTGATATTGAAAGTCATCTTTATAAGATTGATTAAAAACATACTTGGGCAAATAAGCATTTACTTTTAACATTGTCTTTTAAATACCAAGTTATCACTCAATACACAATATGAACACTATTCTAGAACCACCTTACTGAAAACATTATAACTGAGACATGCACAACTTAACCGTTTATTCGCACTGAAATCTTATTAAATCTGCAGATCATATTATTTATAAATGATTGTATTATGAGACCCTTACAGTTATATTTTTCGGAATTTGGGACCTAAAGATATCATAAAGTTCGCAGTAGTATATCACAAACAGCTAAAAACAATTTTATCCAAAGAGAGGACTTTTATTTATTTATTTTTTATATGTCTTAGGTTTTATATTTTTATGTCATTTTGTTGGCAAAACTGAAAATCTGTTGCCAAAATTGTAATAATTCCCCTCTCAATATTTTCTCCGAAATTTGATATGTACTTGACAAATGTTGTTACTCCAATTTTCCTTTTTTAAATAGAACACCCTGTACATTTTTACATTTTCGGAATGTAGGCGTTTTTCTACATAGAATCGTTTCATAAAATCAACTCAATCCGCCATTTTGAAAAAATGACAGCTATTTTTGCTTTTAATTCAAGTATGCCTGGAAGTGTTTTAAATTACTCTGACATGTTTAAATAAGTTATGAAAAAATAAAATCGAATTTTTTTAACATTAATTTGTATTACTGGGTAGCTCAAATTTCACAGAATCACTTTTTTCGAAATAACTCGAAATTAATGGAAGTAAACTATTTTCATATTACAGCTAAGTGCACCTCATCAATACGAATCTTAACGACTATGAACACATTAGGCTAGATTTGTTGGATCCAATGACAAGCCCAGGACCTTTTTTCTGCTCTTTAATTTATTTTGGAGGACGTTACCCTTCCTACCGAAGGGATGGAACTAGCCTCCCGCTTTTACTTTGTACAAATCTAGCAACCTACCGTTGACCTCATGATATAAGCACAGGTGGCATAAGTAATATGATTTTCAAAACCTTAAATCGTCAAGGTTGCCATGGAAGTCTGAATTATTAAACATATGGATAACAGTCAGCCATCCTATCAGTTTTAAAATTGTTATAATAATACGTAGTAAAGTTTAGTTATGATATCATTTTCAAAACTTTAGCAACATCAGGTTTTCCATGAAAGTCTAAATCAAAACAAATGAATAACAGGCAGCCTTCCTGTCAGTTTAAAATTTGTTATATACCTACCTTAAAGATTGGTTATTCGTTTCTTCTTAAAATTTCATTTTTAAATCTTAAGCAAGATATCTTGATAATTTACGGGCAATGTAGTAAAAATGCTGCAGATGCCGAACGCGAATATCATGAAGAATAGGATTAGTAATCGGCGTATACATTCTTCGCGCCAATACATTGTTTATTTAATAAAAAAAATCCGCTGGGAGTCTGTCTTCCAACAAGACAATAACTTTATTATCAGCGAAGAAATGCAAATTCATTACTGTATTCGGATGAGTCCCTTTTTTACAACAATGGCATTTTCAATAGGCAAAACACCAGTTACTGGTCAACAGATATCAACACCATATGAAAGAAGGAAATTTCTAGGAGAGGTTTAGTGTGAATGTTTAGGCTTGAGTATTAGGCACGCGTATTATTGGACCGATCTTTTTTCAAGGGCGAGCGATATCCTGAAATCTTAGAGAACTCACTCGAGGAATTTTTGCAAGGCCTACCTTTGGCGGAAGAGCAAAACATTTATTTGCATCAGGACGATACTCCACCCCGATGTGCAAATAGTGATCCATCATTTGCAGCAAAGGTTTGAACAACGTTTTATCGCAAATAATGGGCCAGTCCGGTAGCTCTCCGTTCCCCGGACCTGACATCCCTCGACTTTTTTTTTGTAGGGTATAATCAAAAATTTTGTTTATAACACACCCCCCGGAAACTTTACAGGATCGTTTTCAATAAGGATAGCATTTAACTGTTGAACAGCTTCAAAATATTGGAGAGGAAAACGTATTTTGTGTGAGAAAATGACATATATTTAGCAAAGAACATTTAGAAAACCTGATTGGTGGCTAGATTTTAAAAAAATATGTTTTAATTTTGGTTTCGTGTGCAGTAGTATAGAATGGGGTAAGTGAACCGCCATGTTAAGTGGTCTACTTTATTTTTTAAATGTTCGCGGGTCAAATGAAGTTCCGCGTTGCGCCACACGAGTGCTTCCGGACCCTACCGAGTATCTGAAATTACATGCAAGAGTCGCGTGTCGACACCAGCGTTGCCAGAGCTGGTACAATGTTACAGATCTGGTACATTTTAATCCTCTCTGTACAAAAGTACATTATGAATAGTTCTGGTACATTTTTACCATATTAAACCTCGACTGGGCTAGGACACGAAATTTTTCAAAATAAAAATAAACGCACTTAAACTTACATTTGGGTGACTGCATAAGTGTGTCAGTTAGGGAAGTTTGTTGGATCCATAGAATCCAGTATAATGATTCCTTTTTCTTTGCTCTTCAATTTATTTTGAAGGAATTCTCTCTTCTTCCGAAGGAACTACCCTGCCATTTTTTCTCATCTGGCAGTTTCTGTACAATAGATTAAAATCTGTTACAATTTTAAGTTGGATTTGGTACAATTTTTTAAAAGCCTCTGGCAACACTAGTCGGCAGTCGACTTTGCGTACCAACTTTTAGAACGTGTTATTTGTGTAGGTAAGTGTATTTTTAAGTTAATATATTAGTGGCAGTGATTTAGACTTGAAATAATCGTAGTAAAATTTATAATATTTTAGGGAAAGCCTTAGTGGAGTTAAGCGGACCAACTTATGGCCAGGTTAACCGGGCCTGGTACGCCTAACCCCAATAAGGGTTTTCGTGTTTTTTTTAATGAATACTTTTTCATTTCAGATAATAATGCCTCGAATTAGGAAAAGAACTACAAGAAATCGTTCGTATTCCGAAGAAAATTTAAAAAAGGCAGTACAGGAAGTGAACGAAAATAGTATGAAAATTGGAACAGCAGCAAGGCTTTATAAAATACCAAGAACAACCCTTAAGAGATTTATAGCTAAAGCTCAAAATGTAGAACTTGGACAGGTGAGTCCAAAAAATGAATATTTTAAAGTTTTTCCGCTGCTCAGGAAGAGATTGTAGCCCAGTATTTAAAACAAGCCTCTTTAATGAATTATGGAATGTAAGATGCGCAAAAACTGGCTTATGATTTTGCCATTGCCAATCACAGCAATTTAGGGAAAGGAAAATTGGACCCGGAATATGATGGCTGGGAAAGAGTGGATGCTATCTTTTTTTAAAAAGATACAAACTTTCCTTGAGAACCCCCGAACAGACGAGTTTAAGTAGAGACACTAGCTTTAATCGTCATAACGTCGAAAATGTTTTGAGAATCTGAAAGCAGTTCTAAATACCAAAAGTTTGAACCTAACGATATCTACAATTTGAATAAAACAGTTGTCTTACTCTTCATAAGCCTCTTAAAGTGATCATGGCGAAGGGTGCCAGGCAAGTGGGGCAAGCTAATTCGTCAGAAAGAGGGACGTTAGTTATTCTATGTGCTATTGTAGGATGTACAGGTAAAGCTCTTCCCCCTTATCTAATTTTTCGCAGAAAACACTATAAATAGCATATGTTGAAAAACGCCTCTGATGAAGTAAAGGAAACGCAACACCATTAGGCTGGATGCAGGGTGAACTATTTAAAGATGTTCTCGAACATTTTGTTAGATGTGAACAACCAAGCCCAGAAAAACCAAAATTAATTCTTCTCCACAAGCACGAAAGCCATCTAAAGATAAAAGCCTTAGATTATGCAAAGAAAAACGTCATAATTTTATTAACATTTCCCCAACATTGTAGCCATAGGTTACAGCCCTTGGACATTTCAATATATGGACCATTCAAAAAATACTATTATGAACAGATGGATGACCAATCACTCTGGAAATGTCATAACTATTTAGGACGTTGTAGAACTTGCAAGTGATGCCTTTTCAAAAGCTTTTACGGTCCATAACATTGTTGTGCGAAACCTGGAATCTACCCTTTTAATGATGAGGTCTTCACAGATACCGATTTTTACCATCTTATGTTACTGAAAGGGTAAACGTGCCCTTTCGTTTTTTGATTTTGAATAGTACGCCAATAAAAGAATTAGAAGAGCAAGATAGATATATATATAGATAATAGATCAAAGAAAAAGAAAACTGATGTACATAAAGTTGAGTCATCTTCTTCCGAGTCTGGCAAAGAACCTGACTATGAAGATCGTTCTGAGTGTAAAATTGGGGATGAAAACTTAAACAGAGCAAATAGTAGACAAACGCATGAATACAAGTCAGGTGATTTATTTATTGTTAGAGTTCACGAAATGAAATCCTTTAGAAATTACGCAGCTGAAGTAAGAACTGGCTATAAGAGTGAGGCAAAGTCTATCGAATTGGTTCAAATATTCATATGCTATATAACCAAATATTTTAAGAGATCGCTACGAGAACCTGCTTTACTTTAACTTGAAGAATACCATGTTCAGTAAATTTTATTCTTAATAATTTGTTTGCTATAATTCCTAAAAAGGTCAAATAATGTTTAAGTTTTTTGTAAATCTCCAATACTTTTTTATGTTATTTCTATTTCTCTGAATATATTATTTTTCTAGATTTGTATTACCTTTGTTATTATAGTCCAGGTTAGCTAGTCATTGGGATATTCAGTTAACCCAACAGGTCAGGTTATCTAACCAATTTGTTTTGTTTAATAAAATTATGGTTTTCTCAAAAAAGTTTGAAGCTGTGAGTATCCGGGCTAATGTGAGTATCCAGGCTAAGATTATACTAAAATAGCTATTAACGAACCCATCGACACAAATATTTGTTGTTTATATTACATACATGCGAAATTGTAATACATCTAAAAATAGTGGTCCAGATAACCCCACTCTCCCCTACTTGTTATTATTTTTTTTTTAATTAAAGGTTTTTATTTCCACTACTAATTTGACTTAATGTCTTTATAGTATTCGTTAGATTCGTATTGAAAAGGTGCTTTCAGCTGCAATACGAAAATGATATAGTACTTCCATTTGAAAATTTCGAGAAATTTTGAAAAAAGTGATTCCGTCATCTTTGAACGATCCTGTAACATAAATTGTCAGTAAAAAATGTCGATTTTATTTTTTAGAGATTATTTAAGCATGTCACAGTAATATAAAGCGCCTTACGGCACATTAGATTGAAATCTAAGAATGCTTGGCAGAATTTCAAAATGGCGGGTTGAGTTGATTTTTTTAATACGATGCTATGTAGAAATGCGTCTAGATTCCGAAAATGTAGCCACTTCCGATCAAACCGGAAGTCGCACAGATCTGTCCAGTACATCAAACATTGTACGTCATTCTAATAACCCAAGACCCCTACCAAATTTCATTTCGATCGGCTAAAAAATAACAAAATGGCAGCCGGAAAGCAATTTCGATTACACCCGGTATAGATTTGGAATGGGAAAATGATGGTTTTTAAAAATATGCCTACTTAAATATAGGTATTTCAATTAAAAAACTTTTTTAAGACCACTGTGTCTTATCAATAATACTCAAACTGAGTTTTAAAAAGCATTTACAATTTCTTCAGAAAAAAATCAAATGTCTTTGTTGAATCTTTCAAAGATGGTCGTTTAAGCAAAAATAAAGGAGAGGGAATTCACTTTGTGCTAGATAAATCTGTAAATGCGATAAAGTTAAGAATATGGTACCTAAGGATTAAAACCATAATTACATTATGAAGGTTACTTTAAAATAATTTATAAACATTATATTTATTGAAACTTGTTGAATAGCTTAAAAGATTATCGGAGTAAGTCTAAAGCGCCTTTTCTGTTCAAGGAAATTTTTCCATTTTGATTTTTTTGCGTTACTTTATTAAAACTTTTTCTAAAAATACTAGAGTTTTTGTTAAAAGAAAAATCAACGTCGGTGTTAAATTTGTGACTCGCTCGCTAGACTAAAGCGGATCCATATCGATCATCCATTCTTCCAAATTAGCGGTCGTTCTTTATCTGATTTGAGAAATATATTAGGAAATTATTTATTTTTAATGGCATTATTTTTAGGTCAGATCTTAATGAAACAGATACCAACGGAATCTTCAAAATACGTTAGCAAGTTACCTGAAAAAAATTCCGCACAGTGCATAGTAGTTTTGGATAAGAAAGGAGACTGTTCATTTCTAATGGGTGATATGAGTATACACACCAAAATATCAGCAGAAATGGTAAGAAAAAATTTTAAAAATTGTCTAAATGTAGAAGAATTGTATTTACCAAACTTTACTTCTTCCAATATTTGTCACGGAAATAATATAGAAAAAATGACTTTAAAATAGGATTTAATTATATACTTATTGGTAAAAATTTAACATATAAACTGAATTTACAAATTCATATATTTGAACTATTCTACCTACTCGTCACTTGTAATTTGCGTATTGAATATCATACTTACGGAAGTAAGTATCAAATTCCATTTGAGTGAAAAACTGATAAAAAATTAAATTACAGCTGTTTGTTAACCTACCTCGTATATCAGTAGCCGTGGAAGTTAAACTTTTTTCCAGTCAAAACCCTGCATTTTTATCTGAAATGGCTATTATAAAGTTTTAGTCCATACACTGTCAATAAAACATAAAATAATAACAACATAAACAGTTTCTTCATTACTAAACGCAGTTAGCTATATTTTCTGTGATAAGGTATAATATGATGTTATTTTATTTGTGCGCCTAAATCAGTTAAAAAAGTAAACACATGTGCCAAAACTAGGTATGGTTATAAATTCTTGCACAGATTCATTTAACTCTTCTGAAATAATTCTCTCACAATCCTAAAGGTCGAGCAGTAGAAACCTTTGCAATCAAACAATATCTCATCAACTTTGAATTCTACCTAATAGTTGAAATAGTATTTTTTTCACGAGGGTTTAGGAAAATCTTCAAGACACTACAAGGTCTGTGCCAAGTACTAGCGCAGGATTTTTAACACCCTGTCTCCAACTCCTACCGGGAACTACCGTTTCTCGGTGTACGTCAAAAAATGGCTTATCTGATTTCTTCCTAATCATTGTGTAATTCTCACTACTGTTTATCATCTTCATTGCTAGGTTGATCACAATCAAGCACCACCTAAGGTTTTTCCTTTTCTCTATGCCATCTTACACAGTAAAACAAGGTATGTTCAACCATATCAGACTCCTCCATACATCGATCGGTCTCAGATACCCCAAACCTCTTCAAATAAGAATAAAAAGAGCCGTGCCCCATGAGAACGTATTTTACATAGTAGTTGTTGCATATATTTACAGTCCATCAGTGTTATTATATTTGGGATCAGCCTTTTCTTTCACTACCGTTTTGCCTCTTTTCTTATTAGCTTATTTGTCGCCTTGGATTATATATATATATATATGTACCTCCTTTCCTCGATCCGCAGCTATTTTGGTATAATATCTATTACTACACATTGTGCTAGTATCAACGCAGTTCGGTATGAGCTTATTGCGATCCTCAGAAGCATTTTTGACTGTACCGGTTCCAATTTGTCTGTATATCTTTTGTTGTTACTTAAATTGTGCCGTAAAATAGAAATGATTTCAAGACGCCACACCAAACTGCCCTTTTATAACTTTTGATCCACCTATATTAAGTATTAATTTTGATAAAGAAGCTAGTATGGCTCTTCTGCTTTTTGTTACCCTATTGATATGTTCGCTAATATTTCTGTGGCTACCTAAAAATATTCGAAGATACTTCACTAGTTTTACTTAGTCCTATCTGTACGTGTAGTGTAAACTGAACGTCCGTTATGTCTCTCCCTTCATTGAGAATAATCGACTCCGTTTTTTTTCAGGGGCCATGGTCAGATCACGGGACTCCACCCACCTATCTGTTTTTCTTGACGCCACGTTTGCCATAAGCATTAGAAATTCCTTATCTTGTATGTCGGCGCCTTTCCTCCTCTCTAGTAAACGTGTCTATATTTTCACCACGCGTCCCCTTTCCCACTGATCTCCCTTATTAGGAAAAAGTTTGTTAATCACTTCCGTCTTTCTTCCTTTTGACAGGTTGTATGATATAGTGGGGCATTTCCCCATACATTTTCATCATATTCGTTACACAGGTTTGTCCAGTTTTACGCTCATTTTGAGTTTCTTTAATTCCCTTCTTTTAGATTAGTTCTGTTCTCCAGCGTCTTCCAGATCCAGGTCATCTGAGGTTATTCTTGATCTTTCTGGTTTAAGCTTTCTTTTCTACGCCACGTACTGACTCCTTTTCAACTCAATGTGCTCTATTCACCAATAAAGTACCTATATATTTTCCATATTTCGGCTTAGGCAGCTCTATAGGCAAAATTAAGCACTCCCATGCATCCATTTACTGATGTTCCAGTGTCCCCTCTAGATCTGTTCACGTTAGTTTCCAAATTGAGAATAAATTTCTCTTTTTCTAAGAAAATTTTCTAGCGTTCAGGGCAGTGGCGGCTCGTGGATAAGAACGGGTGAAACGCAGATAGGTAGGTGGACAGAGCCGCAAGCGAAAATTTTTTCGGGGTGCCACGCCCAAACTGGCTATTTTTTAACCTATTTATGATGTTAATTATCCATAGCTTTGGAGCGTTTTTTAATACTTAAGAGAAATAATATGAATTTATAAGATTTTAAATACATTTTTTTGTTCTTATTTACAGTTATGTAAAATGCGGGACACGAAAGAAAACCGGGCGGTCCTTAAAATAAAGGTTCATAGTCTTAAGCAAGCGAAAAAGTAAAATTTATGTACGCAAATAAATTTTATGTTATTTTATTTGTTGTAATAATTTGCCGCTTCACCTATAAAGTGCGCCAGCTAAGCGGTACGGAAAATTAATCGAGGATATAGTAAATTTCGCACTGGTCCACTTGTAATTGGGATGTGCCTAGAGTCTCCATGTACTTGCCGCTAGAAGGTTCTAGCTATTTCCAGTGGCGCCTATACATTTCGAACATTTATTTAATTTCAGTGCGTTGCATTAAATTTGAATTATTATTTCGAAGTAACGATGGCGAGCAAAAGATGAATAATAAAAAAACTACTTTTTGAATTAAATCTATACAATCTATTATTTCGGAAAAACAATTCGAAGCGGTGCACGTGAAGTTATTGCGAGTGTTATAGAGGCCTGTACTAGAGAAGCTGAAAATAATAGTTTGACTATTCCAATTCAAAATCGAACAGAACGCGCTGCATTTTACACTGGTGTTTCGGAAAGTAGTGCAAGAAAAATCCAAAGATTGCCCATGTTCTACTTCACCTTTAAAATCTCCTGGTAAAAAAAGACCCCGATTATCATACAAAGATAAAATTGACGATGGCGATTTTCAAGTAATTCGAGGAATAATAGAGGATTTTCATATAAACTTGAAGAAGGTTCCGACCTGCAAACCCCTACTTCGTGCTGTAAAGAACAAAATAAATTTTCCGTACGGGTATAAAACCTTAAATCGGGTTTTACGCTCACATAGTTTTGTTTGGCGCAAGTGCCAAAATAAACGAAAATTGCTCATTGAGAGACCAAATATTTTTCACTGCCGGGTGAAATATCCATCAACTGTAAGGTAATATAGGCAAGAAGGACGCAATATTATGTATCTAGACGAAACCTGGGTAGATAATGATATGACAGCGTACAAATGCTGGCAAAGTGAGTGTTACAGGTGTTGTTCAGGGAATCCGCTCTAGTAGTCTGCTTTATTATAATTCAGGCTGGTTCAGAAGCCCGATTTGTTCCAGGTGCGGCTTTAGTTTTTCGCTCTGGATTAACAACTGGAGACTATCATGGACAGATGAATAGAGATAATTTTGAAAAGTGGTTGCTTGAGAAGCCATTTCCTCCCAAATCAGTCGTGGTAATGGATAATGCGTCTTATCATTCTCACGTAGAAGATAAAGTGCCAACTAAATACTCTACAAAAGCTCATATGATATCGTGGCTTAAATCGAACAATCTTGTATGTGATCCAACATGGAGAAAATATCAATTATATGAAGTAATATCAGCCAACAAGCCTAGAGAAAAAAAGTATAAAATTGACGGTCTTTTACGTAACCTCGGTCATACACATTTAAGGCTACCTCCATACATGTGCGACCTCAACCCTATTGAACTTGCATGGGCAGGAGTAAAAAAACATATTCGAAAGCGCAACACCGGTGAACTTTCAATTAAAGATTAAAATAAAATAACATTAGAAGCGATTGACTCAATATCTGCTAATAAGTAGATGGCAAAATTGAAATGGTTATTGATGATTTAGTTATCACACTGGGATCTTCAAGTAGTGAGTAGTGAAACCTCATCATTTTTAGAGGAAGACAACGATTTAGAAGGAATCGAACCATTAGAATCACAGCCGTCAACCTCTAAAATGGCTTAGTTTTTTTTCATATATTTTGAAAAATTGTTCTTAACTGGCTGTCAATAATATTCTTCAAAATAATTAATTTTCTGTTCAATACCGGGTGTAAAAAAATATCTAATATTGCAATTAATATTTGAAAAACTACAGAACTCATAGTTTTCCAAAATTAATACATCAATGTAGTTATAGTAGGGGGGCCAGCACTGATTCCAGTGAACAAGATTTATCAAAATTTTAACATGCAGTTCGACTTTGAGCTATTCGGGTATGCCAAAAGTGACGGTTTGTCTCCGTCATATTACTTTGTACAGGGGGCGTCATTGTGAAGTACTATACAGGGCATTTCCTAATTACGTGCTAATGTTAAAGGGGGATGATTCAGCTCAGTCAGCTTCGCGACGATATCATCGTTGAAGCCATACAAGAACCGCCGTTTTCGCCATATAAATTTAAAACTAATGCTTAGGCTTTTCAATAATAAATTTAATAGTTTTTAACATTACACAGACTGTAATACATGTTTTTAAAAAATCGGGAGTTTTGCAATATTGTATACAAATTTGCTTCAGCAATCTGTCAATAACGTTATAATACGAGAGTTGCATTGAAAATAAATAGAACAAGTTCTTTGGCGATTAAAAAAAATGTTCGTCCAAGGTTTGTTGTATTTAAAAATATTCAATTTACGATAATCGTTCGAAAGAACCTAAAAGAATGGTGAAACCACTGTGCATATATTCGTCAAGACCATATTCTTGAAACATACTAATTTCCACATTCTTTAAATTTATTCTGGTAATTTAAGATACAAATTATTCCAGATTGAAAAACGTGAAGCACTCATCAAAAATTCTCCACTTATGATTCTAGATGGTAATCTATCTGAAAAATCCATGGAAAAAGCTTTACAAATAGCTCAAAAATATAATGTGCCAGGTAAGTTTTCCATTTCTTTATTTGAGCTTATATTTTCTTACAATAGTAAAAAAAATAAGTTAAATAACTATTATTTATTAAAGAAGTGCATGTACATTTTACAAAATATAAAAATAATAAATCAGTTTTAAAAACTGAATATCTTACTATTAAATTCTAGATTAATTTCAACATAACTAATATAAAAATAAACCTATATTAAAATTGGATGGAATTTTCATAATCACATAAATTACTGAGATTCTACAAAAATATTAAACTTTTGTTCTCATTTATTCTTTACAATTATATTCAGAGTACTTAAACAGTACTTTTAAAATCTTCCAAAAATACATTAAATACTTGGTGCAATGATAGAAAATATGCTTAATATTTCAAACTCTTTAGCTACAATTAAATTTCTGCAAACTTCAAACAGTCCTAAGCTATATTTATGCATATATCATTTTATGGCTAAAAGCATATGAATAAGACTTATTTGACTTGTTTATCCTTTTGAATACAGCATTCTGGAGGCGTTGAAGCATTAAACACTTAAACTTTAATACAACATATAATAGAATAGCTCTTATGTTATGTGTAAACAAAACTGAACAGTTTTTTTTTATTGTAAATATAGTTTTCTTTACTTTTCTCTTTTTTTATTGTTAACATAATCAATACTATTAGTTATGAGATTTATTGATATTAACTTCCTGCACTGCTACAACAACTCCCTCGGATTCATACAAACTAGGTAAACATTTTTCAATAAATGAAAAATATATACTTGCATCTTACATACAGGAAATAAAATACTGAGATTTTGGAAATTTGTATAAATCTCTTATATTTGATTGTCTTGTCTTTTACTGAAGTAAATAGAATAATGGTATATTTATAATATCTATTTATTCATTCATCATAGGCCTGTCTATAACCTGTATAATTAGTATTTTTTTGTTTAAATAATTACCCAAATGTAACTCCTAAAGTTTGATGTGGTTGGCTTATGTAAGCAATGTCACTGGCATATCCAGTTGAGACCAAAAATTGATGACAGTTTATGTCAAAACTGAAAATGGTTGAACCCAATCTGAATCCTGTTTATAGCGTATACCCCACTTTCGAACCTAAATTGGTTTCTGAAATTGACTGGATTTCATCAAATTAAAAACATAGCTGAAAAAATTGTCGGTATCTTTTTCTAATTAGTTTTTAAAAACTTTATTATTTAAAAAAATGTTTATAATAAATACATTGCTGAAAAAACAATGCTTGTCAACTGATCGAAGTCAAGCCGCCCAAAGTATTAATTTTGAAGTGGCTTTCTACAAGTCAACTCAAAATAAAAACACATAACAATATTTTTATAGTAAACTCATAGCTGAAAAAACAATGCTCGTCAACTGATCCACGCCAGGCCACCTAAAGTATTCATTTTGCAAATGAAGCCGCTTCCTAAGTCAACCCAAGAATATAGACTTCAAATGCCAAGTGACTTAATTAGTCATTTTATGTGTTTATTTTTAACAATTATGAAACAATATTATAGTCTTATTATTCAATAATTCAATACTTTAGGCTATCTAGCAAAATCTGAGTTGCAAGCAGAAAAGCTTTTATTAAACAAATTAATTCAGCAATTACACTGTGCTAAGGAGAAGAAATCATCTAACTAGTCTCTTATTATTACAAGAAAGTTCAGAAAACTTTTATTATTAAAAACTAATTATTTAACGATACTTAAAAATTGTATTTTATGGATCACTATAATTATCCATAGAAACAAATGTCAATTTTGTTTACATTACATTTTCATCCACACATACTAAAATTAGAATCAATAGCTAGAAATATTCCAACCTAAATTGTGTTGTGGGTTTGGCTGCATCTGCATTATCAGATTTCTGGATTCTCGACGCCTTTTATAACTCAACATTGCTTCTTTATAAAGGCATATGGCAGCAAATCCGTGAAAGAAGAATGAAAGGCAAGCGAATCCGTATGACCAACATAAGTAGTTGTAGTTTGGATACATTAGCCAGTCCCTCCTTACGTGTGACCCTCCAAATACAGCAATTGCAAAGAACATAAATACAGCTAAAAAGAAAAAATAATTAATGTAGTTACAAAATAGAGCAAATTTATTAAAAAATATATTGTTTATTAATACGAAAACCAAAAAGAACAACTAAAAATATTTTTTAAAAAATGAGAAAATAAAAAACTAAAAACAAAACGAAAATGTACAATTCAATTGTAAATTTAGACCTTGATTTAGATAATACTATACAGGATATAACAGATCATTTTGAATCTTAGCTTACATAGATAAACTCTGATCTATCGTTCTAAATTATTTTCGGCAACGCAGTGTTGCCGCTTCTACCCAAAACTGGTTGCAACATTGCTATGTTAAATGGAACAGCCTGTATATTTTTCAACTTTTGGAATCTACGTTTATTCCTAACTAACTTCCCTGAATACTTATCTGCAGCAGTTTTTGAGATAACAATTAATATTCAATTTTTTTTTAAGAAAAATGGGCCTGGATAAAATCTGAATATCACCTTACTCTAGAACAATTTTAAGCTGAAATTTGGATTGGGGTTAATGCTTTTAGGCATACAAGGTGGTTCAGAAAAAAAGTTTGTTACCAACTTATGAAAGTGTCTGAAATTCCCTTTTGTTTTTAGTGGAATGAGTTATTTATTAATACATCATTCAACAAAGCACCAAAATTTGAACTTCAATATACAGTGTTCCTATACCTATTTTCAGCAGTTTTTCAATTAAAAGTCATTTTAATAATAATTATCACACTGTACCAAACATGTGATAAATAATTAAAAACCAACAAAACTTGTATTCAAAATTTTAATAAATGTGGATTTTGTTTAATAAATTACCACAATTAGAGTAATTAGGTTTTCAATATGTAAGTGTTTAAAATGTTGTCCATTCACACGCAACAGTCAGTAATATAAAACAAAATTTTTGAAATTGTGGCTTCTTGACTTTCCACTGGATAAAGTTTATTCAATGCCTTGCACCTTATTTTCCAGGTCCTGCTTAGTACAATCCTGGTTTTATAAACTATTTCTTTGATCCGACCCCAAAGATAAAAATCTAAAGGGGTAAGCTCTGGAGAAAATGGTGGCCATCTCTAAGGTCCCTGTAACACCATCCATCTGTCTACAAACATAGAATACACAGCTAACTTCATTTGTGGAGTGCGCAGAAGCGCCATCGAGCTGATACCAAGTATGTCATAAAGTTTGCAGGCGCAAATTGTCCAAAATAATTTAGAACGATATACAGTGAAACTTCCCTTAACGGACACCTCCGAACATTGAACACCTCTGCTGAACGGACAATTTTGAAGTCACCTACCGTCATTATATGTATTCCTGTGTATTAAATCCTCTTGACAACGGACACTCTCAACAACGGACGCGGACAATAAAATTTGAACATTTTTAATAAAAAAAAGGAAAATTTACCTCCTCAGAATACACAGATGTTCAGATAATTTTTGAAAAACCTACATTTAATGCTGGTATTTTAATAAAATAAAAATGCAAAGGCAAAAACCGAAATGTACTTTTATTTTTGGATAATGCTGCATCTCAACCAAAACTGGAGTTAAAAAATATTAAAATCATTTTTTTACCGCCAAATACGACATCACATTGCCAGCTATTGGACCAGGGCGTGATTCAAAATTTTAAAAACCACTACAGAAAGTTTTTAATCAAGGGACTTTTGTCATCCATGGAGTATTCTGAATCTACCGAACAATTGGAGAAATCCATAAATGTTAAGTGCCTTGATTTGGATTGTTGCTGCATGAAAAAAAGTCGAATCCAAGACCATCAATAACTGCTTCTGCAAAGCTGGATTCGACGAAACTCTCGATGAAAACGTTGACTACGATAGTGAAGATGATGTACCATTATCGGAATTATGTAGAAACATCAATGTATTCTCTTCCGACTCAACTTTATTCACATAAAATCCTAACATAAGTGTATGTACATAGTGTATGTAAAATAGCGACAATGGTCAGATTTCATCTGACAGTGGTGATGAAGAAATTATTTCTTCCATTATTAAGAACATTAAGGAAGCATATAAAATGTTAAGGGATATTGAAAACTTTTGTATGTTATCTGGAGATTCTGTTTTAGGGGAAAAAATCTCAGAAGTTGCTTCTAAAATGGAATCTTAAATTATTAAAAATAAATTAACCAGAAAAAAAACAGAATACATTAAGTGTTAAGATTAAGTGTTAAGATCGAGTGAATGTGTCGTATTTCTGTCCGGGTTATTCTGCTTAAAGTGCTAGCTAGAATTGACGAAAAATTCTCGGGTTTCTTGCCGTTGTTCGGAATTAATGTTGCCCGTCGAATTTTGATGTTCTATAAATTGCAATCTAAGAGTTATTATTTGTAATTACGATAATTTGATCCATTGATATTTTTTGCTCATCAAAGTTCTTAAAAATTTGTACAAAAACCTCGGTATTCGGATCACTGAATTGTAAACAACTCTTCGTCCTTGGGGAGTTTTCGCGCTGCACGTCGCTATTGCATTTTGACAACGAAAAATGGGTAAATTGATGTGCAAAGCTTGTAATAAAGTTATTGGTAAAACTTCATATAAAACTGGTTGTGCAGGGGGCTGTAATTCTTGGTTCCATGCAAAATGTGCCCAATTAACAGACAGCGAAATTGTACTGTGTTCAAGTCAGAAGATACCGTGGCATTGTGTCTCATGCAAGGAACAACTAAAAAAGCCCACTACTGAAACCTCTACCAACGCTACTACATTTCATCGTAACAGTATTGGCATAGCTAGCTGCACATCAATGCCAATGGAGCTGGCAGCTAGGTCATCTATAGCAAATATTAGTGAAAATAGGCGCTTAAGTAACATTGGTGTTTATTCGGGAGTGACAGAGCCTGATTTACCTTTACTTCTGAATAGATCTGATTTTAATTCCAGTGATGCTTGTCTGGCTATAACTCAGCTGCATAAAATAATAATGGAACAAAGCGCCACTATCCAAACAATGCTTCAGGAATTGAGAAAACTCAGCGAGGATAGAAATAGAATTTCGGCACTGGACACTGAGTTGAGGGAAATTCGATCTGAGCTACACAATATTAAAGCCCAGCAAGATAATTTCGTCACCACCGACATACCTGCGCTGGCTGAGAGTAAAAATACCGAAAGTGTTCTTAAGGAAATGCAAGAGCGTTCTATAAGAGAGAAAAATATAATCGTTCATAACATGGCTGAAAGTTTGTCCAGTAATGCTGAAGCAAGAGTCAACCACGATTGCTCCGAAATAAAAACTATGTTGAACTTAATCAATATTGAATGTGCTTCCTTCAAGACTGTTAGGTTGGGCCGAGTGGGTGATCGACCACGCCCGCTGCGTATTGTTTTCGAATCATCAGATACAGCCAAAAAATGTTTACAAAACAGAAGACAGTTAATAGTGAGTGAATCTGCTCTTCGTATTAGTGTTGACATGACAATCTCTCAGCGTAACCACATAAAAAAACTGCACTCGGAACTCTCTCAAAAAAGGAAAATGGAAAATTATTATACAATACTTTCATGGGATTCCAAAAATAATAAAAGACAGACGTCCTCCAAAAAACGGCAACTAATAAGCTGTTACCTCCAGAACGCTGGTGGCATTTCCTCTAAATTAAAGGATCTACGTAAGAAAGCTTGCCTTAGTACTTATGATGTTTTACTTATGGTTGAAACTTGGCTCACCGATGGTCACTCGGCCGATGAGGTCAATATCCCTGGATTCGACATCTATCGAACTGACAGGAACTCTGAAACAAGTTTAAAATCTAGAGGTGGTGGAGTACTTATCGCCATTAGAAACCAGCTTAAATCCAAACAACTCAAGACCACTGTCAAATCCGTTGAGCAATTGTTCTGTTCGTTATCTCAGGGAAACAAAAAATTGATTTTTGGTGCAGTTTATATCCCCCCTAATTCCCCTCATGAGGTTTACAGTGACCATTGCCGGGCTGTGGGTGACATAATCGAGGCGAATCCTGGTCATGCTCTTGTGCTGTTGTAGTCACTACAACCTCCCTAGTGCCATATGGTCTAATGAAGCTCATAGTGTTAGTGTTAAGTGTTCTCCGCTGTCGGCTGCTAATCTTGTAGGTGACTTTTTTAGCTTTCTTAATTTATTTCAAATGGTAAATATTCCTAATAATAATAATATCTTTCTTGACCTGTGCTTTACAAATTTAAATGATATTTTTGTGCAATCCGCTGATGATCTATTGTTAAATACTGGTATCCATCATATTGCTTATTCCTGTGACATTCCTCTCTCGACTTCAAATGAATCATTAAAATTTAATTTAGAATATTATGACTTCAAAAAAAGCAACTTCCTAGCTTTAAATGATTTTTTTGCTTCAGTCGATTGGGAAATACTGCTTGACAAAAATGATATCGATGAGGCAGTTAATGGGTTTTATAATATAATATACCAGGGTATTTCACAATTTGTACCCATTAAAAAATTTAAGAGCTCCAATTTTCCAACGTGGTTTTCCCCTCGTCTCAGACGACTTATAGTTGAGAAAAAAATTATGCATAAACGCTATAAGAATTCAAATTTGCCTGCTGACTATGTGCTGTTTTCGCGGCTTAGAGAGGAGTGTGGGGCTCTAGAACAAGAGTGTTATCAATCTTACGTGCACAGAATGGAATCAAATTTAATTAATAACCCAAATGAATTTTGGAAACATGTTAATAATTTTAAACAATCAAACGGATATCCAAACTGTATGCACTTTGATAACAGAGCAAGCAATAATGGTGAAGAAACGGCAAATTTATTTGCCGATTATTTCTCAACCGTGTATACAGATGCCTCTTATGAAATACCTGCATACTATCCTACCCTTTCTCAGGTACTTAATTTAAATGAGGTAAAGATAGATTTAATTGACATATTTCATAAAATAATATCATCTAATCCGAAAACATCCTCTGGTCCCGATGGGGTACTCCCTATCTTGTTAAATAAATGTGTCTGCACATTAAGTAAACCACTACACTTTCTTTTTAATCTTTCGCTGAATTCTGGAAGCATTCATACATTACTCCTATTTTTAAATCTGGTAATCGCAGCGACGTTACAAATTACAGAGGCATCTGTATCCAGTCAACCATTCCAAAGTTGTTTGATTCATTGGTGTCTTCTTCGCTGTCTTGGCGCTGTAAAGGCGTAATTATGGATGAACAATTTGGTTTTCAGCCTGCTCGGTCTACCCTAGCTAATCTATTAACTTATGTGAACCACTTGCTGAACGCTTTCGAGAGGGGATATCAAGTTGATATTATTTATACCGATTTCTCGAAGGCGTTCGATAGGGTGAATCATGGTCTATTACTGGCTAAACTTAAGGCACTAGGGCTAGATGATTACATTCTTGTTAAAATAGATAATTCCATTTCTGAAATCATCAAAGTTTCATCTGGCGTTCCTCAAGGCTCTCATTGTGGAGCCATATTATTTATTTTGTTTGTTAACGATTTAAGATTCTTTTTACCACATAGTTCTTTTCTTATGTATGCTGACGACCTTAAAATATTTAAATACACATCTACTTCTCTGGATTGCCAATGTTTGCAGTCAGAGGTGACCTTATTTGTTCACTGGTCAAATTTAAATGGTTTAAGTTTAAATACAAGTAAATGTTCATGCATTACCTTCTCAAAATCACGTAATTCTATTCAATTTGATTACATCATAAATGGCACTACACTTGAAAGAGTTCATGAGGTTAAAGACCTTGGTGTTTTGTTTGATTGTAGATTAACTTTTAATGGCCATATCATGAGTGTGATACAGCGAGCATCTAGGTCTTTCGGTTATATTTCTAGATTTAGTACTGATTTCTCATGTCATGTCATGAAATTATTGTATTGTTCGTACGTAAGATCGATTCTGGAATATGCAAGTCCGGTGTGGTCTCCTTTTTATGAGATTCATATCAATCAAATAGAAAATGTTCAAAAAAAATTTTTACGAATATGTAGTTTTAAGCTGGGAATACCCCAAATTGATAATCATTCAAATTACAACCGTGTTCTTAGTATTTTATTTATTTATTTATTTATTTATTTATTTATTTATTTATATATTCCCACGGGCATATAGCCCATTACAAAGAAAAAATGTTTAGAATATATACATATTACAAAATGCAAATTAATACACACATTAACAGTTAGTCACTTTATCACATTCGAACAGAGAAACAAAATACAATCACAAAGTCTATATTACAAATTAAGACGATTCAATTCTTTTAGAAAGACTGTGCGGGAATTAAAAAAGTCCAAAGAAGAAGAGTGCTCATTGGCCAAATTTGAACATCTAGTTAAATAAGTTCTGGCCATAGTTAGTTTGAAAAGGTACCCAGAATGGCCGCGCGGAACGGGTTAACCTAGAAGGTACGTGAAGACCTATTTCATTTAGTAAGGATGGGCACATCACGGTGCCGTTCAAAATTTTATAAAACAGCTTAAGGTCGTGCGATGTTCTACGTGATGATAGCGAATTAAGATGATTTTTGCTGCAGAATATTGTAACTCAGAACTTGGGGCTGGCCAGATTTGAATGCTAAAAATCTAAGAAATGACCTTTGAACTCTCTCAATGGCGTTTATATGTACTTGATAACAAGGTGACCATACAGATGATGCATATTCAAGATGAGGTTGATAAGGGCACAATACAAAGTTCTGATGGCTTGTAGATTGTGAAAGTCATGGCAGCATCTCCTGACATAACCCAACATTTGCAGTGATTTTATAAACATCACATGGTGAACAAAGGAGAGCTGTTTATCAAAAACAACTCCAAGGTCTTTTATCTGTGATACATTGGAACATCTTGATGGTGTAAGGAAAGTTAGTTATGTTTTTCCCATGCCCAAAGACAATCCAGTGGCATTTAGAAACGTTTAAGTCCATACAATTGGTGCACCACGCGACAAATCTATTTAGGTCAGACTTTAAATGATTTAAGCACCTTTAGAAAGAGTTTAAGGTCATCTGCAAAAAGAACAAAGTTACCAAAGTGAAAACATTCTTGAATATCATTGATAAAAACATTAAATAACAGGGGCCCCAGAAATGGGATCCCTGTGGAACACCGGTTGAACTTCAATATCTTTAGATGTGTAACCCTGAACGCGAACCCGCTGAAGGCGACCAGTCAAGTAGCTATTTAACCATTTTAAAAGAGAACCACCGACACCCAGAGCCCTCAGTTTGTGAATCAATATTTTATGATTAACGCGATCGAAAGCCTTGGAGAAGTCAGTGTGAATGGAATGAACCTCACCCACTCTCCAAGGCCTTCAACAAATAATTACTGTAAGTGAGCAGATTGAGCTCATGTCGAAGACCCCGGGCGGAACCCATACTGTTGGTTGATCAAGTCCTTACCCAGTATGGAAGAAAGGTGGTCACAAACAAAAGTCTCAAACAATTTAGGGATAGTGCTCAAAATGCTTATGGGTCTATAGTTTGTAACACTTGACTGGTCACCTGATTTGTAAATAGGGGTAAGAAAACTAATCTTCCAACGAGAAGGAAAGCAGCCAGAACTAAGTGATAGATTAAAGATAAAGCAAAGGGGTCTGGCTAAGATAAAACTACAGTGTTTGAGTAAACATGGGGGGATTCCATTAGGTCCAGGGCCCTTACGGACATCCAGATTATTTAATCTAGTATAAACATCTGAAATGCATATATTAAGGGAAGAGATATTGTTATTATAATTATAAGGAGGTAAAACAATTTTAGATACATCACCCGAGTTGCTGGAGTAAGTTTTAAAAAAAGTCAGCAAAGACTGTTTGCATTATTTCAATTTTTGCTCTTTCTATCATTATAAGTGAGTTCACCAGGTATACCAGGCACCTTCCTCCTAGTTTGGCAAAGCTCCAAAATTTGTGAACATTTGTTCTTAAGGCCGAAACATTGTATATATATCCTTATAAGCCAACCTGGTTAGTCACTTGTTTCTGCTCTGAGTCTAGAAAACTCTAAGTAGTCCGAATAAGACGATAGTCTGAAACTGCCTTGAGCACTATCACAATATTTTTAAGGTTATGATCAATGTTCCTTAGAATTTTAAGAGGCATAAAATCAACTGCCAAACAAAGTACTCATAAAATATGTCAAGGAAAACATCCAAGGGTTTATCGGCAAGTAGTATCCCAGTTGATTGACTCAAAAATCAATAAAACCAGGATAATCAGTTGAATCAAAGTCCCTGTAATATTTCAATTAACTCATTTTCATATGTTTACATTTGGCAATCTGTACATCGAAAACCAGTGGTGGATGGTCATTCGGAAGGTACAAGGGGTGCATCAGACACCCTCACCCGAATGTTTGGGTCGTTGTATAAGGTCCAAGATTGACTCCAAAGAATTCTTATTTGTATTACACTGGTATAAGTTATGATAGGAGCACAAGTTTGACATGACAAGTATTGAATCCACCTCAGCCGGAGGGGCACCTTTTAGACCAGCCTCAGCAGTAAAACCCATATCAAGTTTTCCACATAGTGAGGGAGGTTGAAGTCACCAGCAATATACACATTCAGCATCCAAATCCTCGGAATTGCATCAAGGCTACTACTAAATAGTACATATGTTTCAGCAGGTGACTTCAGGACTTTAATGCTGTACATACTAGTAGCTTACTTTTTAAAATTATTATTTTTTTCGAAAAGTTCAATGTCCAAAGATGGCAAACATTTGCTGATAATAGTCTTTTTAACGGCAATCAACATACACCTCCACGGGTGCAAGTACTGCTGGCAGATGAACGTCTCTTCTATAAACATTAAAGCCCTCGAAGTGTAATTCAGAGTCATAAAAGTTGCTGTTCAACCATGTCTCTGTCAGGATGATAATGTCATGCTCAGATGTTGGAATAGTTTCCAGAAGGTAGCTTAGCTTCGTTCTAAGGCCCCGGACATTTTGATAGAACACTGATAAATTATTAAAGTGCCTTAATTGTGAGGAGCCTTGGCTGCCGATCTTTATTTTTTGGCACAACCCTTGGTATGCCCATATAGTAATTAATGTAAGGTCTGTTTCATTCCATTTTTGAGCCTTCCTTTCATATCTTCTTTAGCTGCCACTTCAAGTGCTCGCTGACTTTGTCAGGTCAGAATTTAAGAAGACTTTTGTGTTTTTCAATTTATGTCTGTTTTTCAAGAGACTATATATATATATATATATATTTATATATTTTCTGTTATTTATATATGGGTTTACCTATTCTTTCTAGGCTTTTTATGTTGCTAGACTGCAAAACTGTCGAAAACAATGTGTTAACATCTTCTCTGTCTGAGCCTTGGTCATCCATGTTGAAGAGCAGTATGTTGTTTGCTCTTCTTTGCCTTTCCTGGATCTCACTAATAACAGACTCGTTGGTAGTAATAGTCTCCTGTGGGGAGGTTTTATTTGAATTTACCGAATTTCTGGCCACTTTTAACTCAGCTATTCGGTTTTCAGCTCCTCAACAGATTTTATGAGTTCAGGAACCATAAGTAAACCCTTTGAGCAGTCTTCACAGTGAAATTTTAAAAAAAAACGAAAAAAATAATCACGAATTGTCGGATGCATTTAATCCAGAGCACTTTTTGTGTGATGGTCTGCTGCAACTATCACAATATATAATCTTTATTATTAGCCTTCAAGTTACAAACCAAACAACAACTCATGGTTCGAAAGTAGGGTTAGGATAAATATTGTTATTGAAAACTTCTAATTCCACAAAAATCTATATCTATATTTTGGGTATGTGTTCACTTCAGGGCAGGAGGTTGCAGGCTGATATGTGTTTTTTGTTCAAATTAATTAATGGGCATGTTGACTGTTCTTATTTACTAAGTAAAATATCTTTACATGCCCTACATCGAACCCGTTCCAATTTTTTATTTTACCCAGAAAACGTCACCCGAAATTATGGCTTGCATAGCCCAATTAATAGAATGCAACGTAATTTTAATAAGTATAATCTGCCAATCCATGGCTCAGTTAGTACCTTTAAAAGTGCCGTGAGACGTCTGACATCATAGACGTAGAGATTATTATATTCTTAAATGTCATTAATAATTAGAATTTTTGTGGTAGTATTTCTTATTGTAATTAGTTTTAGTAATTAATTAACGCAATGCTTTACTGTTTATTATTTCTTATGTAAAATGGTATATCCGTAAATAAATAAATAAATAAATAAATAAATAAACTAGTTTAAGACAAACAACACTTGATATTTTTTTTAAATAGAAACTTTCTATTAAATAGAACTGTATCAAACATTTAAGTCACTTGTTTTGATATGGATGAAAACTCTTTCCAACATTTAATAAATCCTGATTATAGTTCTCCTCTTCAGACAGACTAAAGTTTTTCACAACAGAGTGTATATCATTAATGTACTGAATGTATAATTAAGGGAGGCTGGCGATATCTTGGAATTTAGAAAAGCTATGAAAAAGTCCTTTTCAGAAAATGAATGCTAAGAAAAAATAATGATTCTAAAGTATTTTAGTATGTTCAGGATTGGCCAATTTTATTATTAGGGAAGCAAACATATTTTTGAATGAATACAGCCTGTATATTATTTAATTTTCTGATTTTAATACAAATTCTAATAATTGTTTGTATAATCCACTAAATGTCAGAATTCATTAGTTTTCAAGTTATTGAGGTTTAAAAATTGTCACTTTGTCAGCTTTACTGTTCTGCGGAGCCCAAATGGGTTTTCTTTGAGCAAAACGATTTGCACTTTCCTATCTTATCACCAAATGCCAGTTTAACAAGAAGTGTCAAAAGATATAGATAATTTAAAACGCGGATGGGAAAGTGCAAAGAGTTTTGCTGGTAATAAAATTGCCAAAGTTATACTTTTTAAACCTAAATAATTTGAAAACAAATGAATTTTTTACACATACTAAGTTATACAAAAAATGTTTGGATTCTTGATTACAAATCAGAGAATTTAACAATATACAGGGCATACGCATTAAAAAAATATGTTTGTTCACCTTTAATAAAAAGGGACCACAGCAGTTACCAAAATATTTTAAAATTATTATTTTTTTCGAAACATTCAATTTTCATAAAAAACTTTCCTGGGCACTGGGCCTAGAACCGAACCCTGGGATACACCAATGGGCACTCCAACATATAGCGAGTTGCAGGTTTTCCTCACATTACCACATTAAACCAGTCTAAAGGTTTGCCCTGTATACCATATGTCTGTGTGGTTAATACAATTAAATGCCTTGCTGAGGTCACAGACTACCCCAGCTGGACACTGACCTCCTTCTAATTGATTACAATTACAGAGTCTCTATAAAGTCATAGATAAAATTGACTGTTGAGACACCGAGTCCAAAACCAAACTGATTCTTTATTATTATGTTCCTACTATGACCAGAGCTGATGGTCTATAATTATTTATATTCTGATTATCATTCCATTTATTGAGAGCTTTAATTTTATTATTTCTTAGTTTTTCAGGAGAACAACCCATCTGAAATGACCAATTTGTCAAGTAAATCAATGAGGACAGTAAGAAATTTAATTATATTTATATATATATATATATATATATATATATATATATATATATATATATATATATATATATATATATATATATATATATATATTATATTAATATATTAATTTTTTCTATCAGAAATGCTGGTATATCATCAAAGCCAGCTGATGTTTTGGCTTAAGTGTGTGAATAACGATAATAAACAATTCAGTTTCAGGTAGTGGCTCCAAATAAAAAGAAGATGGTAAATTTATTAATTCGGTGATCAGAATCTGTCTATCAAAAGTCTTGATAGGGAGATCTTAAAGGTGCTTCTTGAAAAAATTTATATGCATTACACACTTTAGGAACTTCAATCATATAAAATCAATTTTATTTCTTTATGTTCTATGCTTACCTCATTACCAAATTGCTTTATTCTACTGAGTTTTTATTGTATTATAGGACATATTTTGCACTGATAGTGTTCCCTTTTTGTAAATTCAACAAGTTTGATATGCAAATGTTTTGCTTCCCTATACAAGATCAATTTAACATTGTTACCTTCCTGTCCTCTGGAAACAAGCCCCCATTGTTCCTTGGTCAAGTCAAAAATCCTACTGAATTTAATCAAATTCTTTATCTAAGGTTCATGAAAAAAATCTCTGAGAGACAAGTAATTAATTCTTCTAGATTTTAGTAAAACATTTGATATTATATTGGATTCTGTTATCGCTACTACATTATCAGTTTTAGTGAATACACTCAAAATTTTAAAAAATTATTTTTATCTAATTGTACACAGCAAGTAGTACATAACAACAAGTATTCTGCTTTATTAAACATTCCCACAGGTGTCCCACAGGTGTCCCACAGGGTAGTATATTGTGCCCTCTGTTGTACACTGTATAAACCATCAACTTTTTTAGCTCCCGTTGGCATTGCAGTTCACATTTTTAGGCTGACAATATCCAAATTTATTTTTCTTCTTCTGAACAAGATCTAGCTCAAGCAGAAGAAATCCTTAACACTGATCTGAACTCTTTTTATGACTTATCATCTGACCATCTCATCATAAATTTCTTATTGTCCTCAAACTCGAACATGGCTTTATGGTCACAAATATAAATTCATTGACAAAGCTGAATTAAAAAAATCAAGACATCATTGTAGTAGCATATATTAGCTCTGCTTGGATGCTATAATATCCAGTGTGTGAAGGCATAATCATATAAGCCTATTCTTACTGAGTCAATTGTTTTAAATTTCATATGTCAATTAAATCTCTGCAACAGAGGCATTCTTAAAGTTCCTAAGCATCTTAAGGATATTTTTTAAAGATCATTTTCATATACCGTAGCTCATTTTGTAAATATTCTTACTAATTTTAATACTTATATCATGTCTAACTCTCAAATTGAAACTGAAAATGAGATATGTTACTACCCCAATTTTGAATCTTCTTCTCCATATACTTTCTTTCTTCATTCCTTGCATTCACGATCATTTCTCTTTTTTCTTACTAATATTATATTTATATTTATCTATTGTGTTATTTAAGTTACATATTGCAAGTTAATATTATAGTTTGACATGTTAAGCCTGAACAGTATCTGGGTAATCAGATGTCTGCCATGATACAAGGCCTTTTGTTACCTTACAATTTTTTTTCCAAAATCTTTGTAACATTAAAAAGGAATGGTGTAAACAATAAAACTGTTTATTAATATTATTATACTGGTTATCCAATTCTGTGATTGTGTGTTTCAATCAAAAGAAATTATTTAAATTTTTGCTACTCTCTTACATTTTCACTAACCCATGATTTAATTCTGTTTAATATAAAACTTTCATAGAGGAAAAATATTAAAGTGATATAAAACACACTATGAAATCTATCAATAGCATCATTAAAAATACATTGAAATATGCCACAATAACTTAAATAAAATGTCTAATAAGAATATATTGTAACTGAATGGAACCTTATTTGAGCTTTTGACCAAATAAATTTCATATAATGATCAAAAATGAAAAAAATGGGGTCTTGTGTCATCAAAGAACACACACATTTGCCATTTTGTTTAAATTTTAAATGATAGCAAAGGTGTATTGAATAGGTTAAAAGTAAAAACTCATAACATTTCCCATTTTTTTCCCAAAATAAGAAAATCCAAAAGGTTCACTACTTTTTCATGCAAAAACTCTATTATGATGGTTTGAACAAAATCAAGAAACAAAGTTATACGCAGTGTTGATAAACTCACCTAATTTTCTGGAAATATGTATTAGGCTTTAATAATGGTTTTATTGATGACAAAGCTGGGCTAACCTGATGCTAAGAAGACAGATTCACCTAACAATACAGGTTTTGTTAAATACGTTCCTGGTTTTAATATTGAAACGAAATTTTGTTAGCACGCTATTGCGTTCTTTGTTTATAGCAAACCTAACCAAAAGAAACAGAAAATCTGCTTGCAACACTGTCCACATATGGATTTGACATTTAAGACTTGACAATTCCCTTCTATAGGTGAAATAAATTGTTTGTCATACAGATGTCACCTAATCCAAATCAATATTTAAATCTAATAACAGAATGGCTAGAAAAATCACTATTTAAAACTCTGGCAGAATAAATGTGAGGCTGTTTGGTTCAAAAAATCTCGGTATACACAATATCCCCCAAATTTATACATTAATAATACAATAATTAATTATAAAGATAACATCAAATGTTTGGGAATATATCTAAATGCACATTTGAAGTGGGACATAAAGATAACATCAAATGTTTGGGAATATATCTAAATGCACATTTGAAGTGGGACACTCACATTAGTGAAATGATTATTAAAGCAGATGAAGTGGGACATAAAGATAACATCAAATGTTTGGGAATATATCTAAATGCACATTTGAAGTGGGACACTCACATTAGTGAAATGATTATTAAAGCAGATCCAAAAACGCTGCGAATTGCTTTCAAGGGGTTGGTCAAGTCTCATTTAGACTTTAGCTCAATATTTTTAAAACCAATATTAACAAAATAAATGTCACATTTCATCAGGGCCTAGGACTGATTACCGGTTGTATGAGATCCACTCCTATAAATGCACTTTTAGTGGAAATGGCAGAACTCGATCTCAAATATAGACAAAGTTAGCTCGCTCACAAATTTTTCATCAAACTTTTAATAATAAATAATAACCCCATCATAAATCTGCTTATTCAACTAAAGCAAAATCTTGTTTACTATACAAACATAAAACTTATACTATATACAAATATAGTTAATTTGGACAGAATAAGGTTAAACTGGGCTAAAAACTAGACTGAACTGAATAATTACCAAATAATCCACAAATACAAGATAAATCTAGTCATTATTACATTTCTACAGAGATAATAAATATTTAATTACCAATATATGATACCAAATATATTCAATAATTACTTACTTGTGATTGTAACACAAATAAAATCAATGCCAGATAGAATCCATTCATAGCTCAGAACAAATTCCAAAGGCCATCGACAAAGCTGCATTGCCATGATCACTTGAGAACCAAAACTTAATAAAAATGACATTGTAACAAATGCTTGGACTGCCATCAACCAAGCAGGTAATAGCCACTCTCTTATCACAAAGTATTCTGTACTAAACACATGGTGACAGCCATCAAATGGATGGTCAAACTGGTAGTAAGGGTATCGGAAATTATGAAAACAGTACTCCCATAAACCCATATTTTTGAAATTGGAAAAAGTTTCATCATACGACTTTACCCAGTAAGGGCTGAAATAAAATACAATAATTATTAGACAACAGATATTATCAGAGGAGCCTAACAAGGGAATCATTTCGGCTCACTGAGCCCAGTGTGCTATATCCCCAGAAAACGCCTCATAATAAATATATTAAAAGCTATAGTATAAGATAAAGCTTCAAAGCACTACCTGCAAAATGCAATCATCAGAAACATTCCAGCAATGTAAGTTAGAAGGGCACCATTAAAAAGATATTCTACAAAAAAAAAAACAAAATTAACTGATGAAGGCTTGCTCAAATGCAAAATCCTTACTTGAAGCTTTTGGATAATTATTTTTCTCAAACTCGGTACTGCTCATTTTATTGCTTTCTAGGTCGGTTGTTGTTGTATATGATAAATATCTTCTTATCTATGGTTGTCTATTTTTAAGTTTTTTTTATTTGTGTGGGTCGTGGGTGGAAGAATAAAATTGGTATGTCTCCTTCCACGTTAACGTGAACGAACTTTCTAAATTTTGTTTCACGTGACATCAGATGTGACGTCATTAGCGTTCACAATAATTAACATAATATGCTGTTTTGTCGGGACTCTTGGTAACGCGTCGTATGTCATTTGACATATATTTTTTTAACAAACCTTATAATTCATTAAAATGCAAATTATTTACTTTCCTTAAAGCTAGGATTATTTAGGTTTGCTGTAAAGAAAGCGCGTGGTAATGCGCCAATTTGCATTCCCATTTCGGATGAAAAATCCGTTTGAGGGTTCGGTAGCAGCGGGACGATGCCGGTGGCTGAATCCGAATAAATATGGGATAGGGACATTGGGAACTCGTTAATTTCAAATTCGGGAGATTTTTAAATTCGGATTATTAATAATAAAATTGAAAACTTTCGAAGCGGGGGTTCGGTAGCAGCGGGCCGATGCGAGGATCTTTTTAAATTCGTGTAAGTTGTAGGTTGTTACTTAGGACAGACAGGTTTTTCAACATTATCTTAAAATTAAAACCCTCTTCCGCATATCTTTTTTTTATGGTTAAATTTGTTTATTATGTAAATTATTCTGCACCTTAAGTTGATATTAAGATATCGGATTTTGGTATGTTAATTACAAGTTACATTAATTATTAACTCTCACACATTGACCCTACTCACAGCATAGATTACTAATTCTTTCTTTAGTCTAATTCCTACTCCGAATTTCGGCGTTTGACGTCGCATTGTGCATTCGTGGAAACGGCAGTTCAGCACACGCCGATGTCATTCGATTTCAGTTCCGCAGCTGCCGATTCGGAAGCATAAAAATTGGGATTGCGTAAGAACGCACATAACCTGTGATTTCGAAATCGGATAATCCGATTCTTTAAATAATCCGAATATTTACAACACTAGTGGAAGGATCAAGGGCTTAATAAAAAGAGGAAGGCCGCTATCGAATATCACGCTCCAAAATCATTGACAAGTGGCATTTCAATTTCTTGGTTGTGTGCAACCAGGATACTAGTTTAACCGATCTTTGTGTGCAACTTAGTGTTCAAAGGGTTCCCTGATTTCTAAACCTCTTGAACTTATAAATATCAATTGCGCCTATTGATCAGAAACCGCTGCATTTTGTTGATACGCTTTTTTACATAAAAACAAAAAACCCATCCGGGTTAACCAAAAACGCTATCCGATAAATAATACACATTTTTATTTACAAAATTACGAGTTTTAACTTAAATAAAGTAAAAGGAGTCACAACACACGGATATCCAAGAGCAGCCTTCCGAGTTACTAGGAGCCATTCCATTCTAACCACTACATAAATAAGATGGCTTATCTGAAAATAAACAAACCCTCTTTATATTACCTCCAGCTAAATTAATACAAATGATTTCTAACCAACAGAAGCCTTGAAATTTACAAATCCAGGAGGTTTGGAAATTAAGGGGTTGGCATGCTTAACAGAAACTGCTTTCGCTGATAGGAGCTATAATGTCCTTTTGAACGAATCGGTAGAAGCTCAGCTATAACGCAGTTTTATTTAGCGCTTAGTACGCTGATGGGTATTTTTTCGATAATTGTCCCTTGAACGCCAGATTTGCTACCAATAATGCGTACGTCCGCTACCCGTTGAAAGGTATCATTGTTCTATTGGCAACATTGATTTTACGACAAATAAATTTGTTCTTCTTCTGTTCAGTAAAGTAAAGCTTTAAAGTTATTCCATTGTATGATGCTTGTGATTGGTTGATAAGATTCACACTTATATAATCGTGGTAACGCCTTATAAATAAAATAATTTTTACTTTTAAACATTTTTGTTAGAGGTAAGAGCTCTCCCTAGCCTTTAATTGATTAGCCTTGTGAGATGCTACATTCTTACGTGCAGAAATCATGGAAAAGGCGTAAATATTATAAACCTGTTATTTATAATAATTCACAGTTCCAACAGTATTCGCGAGAAGGTGACTTGAGTTAACTTTTTGCCCGATTATTCTTGTGAAGAAAACAAGGCGAGGTATAAAATATAGATCCACAGAGTTTCATTTGGATCATGTCTCAGATTAAAAATTTTTAATTTGAGGATCCTGTCCTATAATAGTAGTGCCGTCTACTTTAGAACAGAAAAATTATTACCTATAACATTACAACAGATACATTATTATTTAAAATATTGTTTGCAATATAATACAATGTGTTTTAAACTTAAAGGGTGATTCTGAGACTATAATGATTTAATAAAATAAAGATAGTTTAATCATATAACAAGTGCAATATGTAACCAAAATCAGGATTCCAAAAAACTAGTCTTTTAAGACTGCCGTTTCACTTTTTATTCTTTTGCTTTGAGTGGCATAAGAGTTAAACTTGGGAATTATATCGCCTTGCTAAATGCGATACGTATAGGTTTTTTTATGAATTGTGGGACTAGCAAAATTTACCGCTTAGGGCATGTGCGTTTTTAAAACCCCCACTGTTGGATGTCCCTCTCATATAAACTAAACTTATCAATAGTCCTAATGAAAAAAAATCAAACCAAATCCTATTTGTGTAAGCGAAAGAGTTCGATTATATGACAGGTATTTCGCTCACTAAAGGTAAATTTTAATTATTAGATTAAGGCATGTTTTAGTTTTGTCATTCGAATATTACCTACCGGGAAAATATTGTAATGGGGGTCATCTTAAACAAATTTATTTATAAACGCCAAGGAAGAGTTGCTTCAAACGGTAACCAATTAGTGCAATCAAATCCGTCCAGGCAGGGACTGACCGAAGAGAAACTATTGAGGTATAGTAATAACATTTTGCCATATATAAAGTGTTTAACATATTAAACTGATGACTAAAAAAAGGTCGTCGCTTGACTCAAGGCAAAGAAAAAAGTTTAAATAAAGAGCTGCGTATATTACCTGTTATATTACCACCAATAAAACTAGATTTTGGCAACAGGATAGGATATAGCCCTCATCCCCTATATGTCCGTCCTTGCATCCAGGAACATTATTTAAAGTAAAGCGCGAAAAAATCTGCCGGCAAAAAGTACATTAAAGTACAAGGCGATCATTTAGAAAATCTGCCAGAGTAAAAGAAACCTGTAATGTTTTGAAACATTTATATTACCTGGTAGCATTACTTTTATTTATTAAGTTGTAAAATTGTACAATAAACTTTTCGGAAAACAATATAGAGTACCATTTTCAAGAAGAATGACCGCTGCTGTGTTAAAAAAAAACAAATAAAATAGCTACCTGCCAAGGGGCTCCTTGGAAAAATGTATCAAATAGGGTTATTTTGACGTCCTCTGTCCTCTACACACTATCCACTATCGAAAATTGGCCATATACTTACCGGACACCCTGCGAACATGCTTAACAGATTTTCCTTTTAATCATCATGTATTCTGATTTCCATGTCCATGTGTATTTAAATAAATTACATAAAACATAAAAATACTATATATTTTAATTACATATTTTTATTACAATAGATGCAAAAAATAATAGCAAACATTTGTTTACATAAGTTACATTACATTTTAAATTACAACCATGGACGGAATACAAGTTGCAGCATCAGTTCTCTATACAAATAAGTTTTGTAACACATTTTATTTGGCTGGCCAAAAAGCTAATTTCTAAATTCTAGTAAGACGTTGAAAAATAAAACAGGAATCTAGTTATTAACATTACACTCTAAGATTACAATCAATTGTATGTTGTTTTTTTTATTTATATAGCATAGAGTTTGGTGTAATAATGATTTAAGTCTAATAGCTTGCTTGGTATAAGGTTTAAAGCAAAATGATAAATAAAAAAGTAGCCATTTAAAATTTTTGTTTTATATACAAGTTGTTTCAAAAAAATGTAGAGAATACAACTTATATGTTTCAATAGAATATTTAATTACATTTTAAACATGTGACTGATGTATATACATCTCATATCTATATAATAATTAATTTTGTAGTTATGAACAAATGAAAATCGACCTTTTCTTAAAATTTTACACAAAATTTAAAAATATAAAAATACACAGGGTGTTCTGTTTAAAAAAAAATTAAATCAATTTCGTCAAACTTATTTGAAACAGCCAATAAACTTAAAAATATGGTATTTTACAATAATTTGTCCCAGATCTTATTAAAAGGGAAGTATTTGACTTAAACGCAGTAATAGACCATCTTATAATTTGAATATTTGCACAGCAAAAAAGATTAGTTTTTGCTTCATGTATATCTTTTTCTATACTAAATTTACCTAATTTAAAAACAAATGTGTTCTACTATCTTTTCAAAAGAGATCGTCTAAAGATAACAGAATTCAACAAAGTAAAAATAATATTGTATTCCTTCACAATGAATGAGTGGTCAATAGAAAACATGCAAGCCATGCTCCAGCTGGCTTAACTGACATAACTAGAGCTAGGAAAGATTGTTTTTAGAAACCGAACGGACAAATTTATCAGAAACTACACAGACAGTAGACAAGGTGTCTAACCCTGAAGTGGTATAAGTTAGCCTCAGGGCCGATCTTGGGCCAGCTGGGAATGTTATGAAACACTGTTAGATATATCTCAAGCAAATAGTTTCTACTGGTTGGGGTCAGTATAGAGACAACAAAGCTGACAAATTGGTCAGAGCGGACTTTTAAAGCAAGTATCCAAAGCCGCTACGATTGAAGTGCCTAGTAAAGATACTTTACTGATTTTATATCATCTGACGAAGAAATTCGGTGTTGGTAAAAACACTGTACATTTTTTTCTTAATAAATTAATGGATAATTAAAGATGATTAGAGATCGATTTTCAAAGCATTTTTTAAAGTTTTGTGGAAGCACGTGGTAATATTAGAAACTGTTGCACTACTCTTTGGTTTTATGTTCTTACAGTTTGCGGAAACTACATATTAAAATTCAATGTGACTTCTAAGTTTACTACGATGTATACTGTTTATAAACTAAAAGGTTTTAATAACTTTTGGTGCAGTATCCAGTACCTTGTCGTACAAAAAATACTTATTATTTTAAGCTGTACTAAAGCGTATGATGTAGGGTGTCTCAAAAGTCATGGATCAAATAAAAGTTGGTGATAGAGCAACGATTTTACCGATGTCTGCAATTTTTCAAAAAACAGATGTCCTCTTGGTTTTTAGGATATAGGGTGAAATTTAAAAATATCACTTTTAGACCAACTCTCGTATGTCATTTGTCTTTTAACTTTTTTTATAGAACTTTTTCCGTAGAAACTTGTGGCTAGTCTATTTTGCACCATCCACTTTTTAATTATGAAGCAAACATATTTTTTTTTAATGGTACAGCCTGTATATTATTTTTTATATTTATTAGAGATTATGTGGGCTTTCCAAAAATATATATTTCTATTTAGTTTTATATTTTGAAACACAAGCTCAAAATGCAATATTTTTAATAATTATCATTATTTGTAGCAGTAACCCATAACTAATCTAATAAAAACAAAATCCATTTAAGTAATAATTATACAATATAGTTCATGTTAAGAATTATTGACCGTTAGTTTTCACCAATAGCAATCAACAAAAATATCAACTTCATCATTGTCATTAAGCTAAATCCGTACAGGAGTGCTTTAATTGAAATATTGCGCAGCGCAGTTGTCATGGTTGCGTCAACTAAAGTGACAGCAATGTCTTGAATACAATAAATGGTAGGTGTGAAATATTTTGCACGGATTTGAAATAAAACCCTCCAGAAAATTAAAATTGCACTTCTTGGAAATGCAAAGTAAACTGGAAATCTAACAATTTCGCTTAGATGAATGCAAACTGATAATGTATATAAATTAAAAATCTACATATTATCTATTTACACATTTAGACACGCCTTACTTAAACCTAATATTAAAAATTCTAGAAAAAACATTGATAAAAAATGTGCATATAGATCAGGAGATTCGTTTCAACAAGGCTTGTACATACAAAGGACACTTGGTTATTTTCAACAGCTATGATAATATTAACTAAATTTTCTCGTGTTCCATTTCAAATCTCATTTGAGAGTCTTTCAGTTGCTTTCTTTTCTTTTCCTGAACGTATCCATCCGTAAAGAAGAGAGTGGAGGCGACCAAGGCCGCAACCACCCCTATACATCCAAGGGCGAAAGACCAACCGAAAAAATTGTTTTCGTGACCAGGCATCCACCCTCTTTTGTTGGCACAAGAGGCGAATACTATGACTGCAATACCTCCCGCCAGACCCCCGACTAACAAAATTAAAGCATTTAGTTTGATTAATAAAACGTACTGTTTCATATCTGGACCGAGACAAAGAAAATATAAAAGGGTAAGTATGGCACTTAGTAAGGCAGCTATGAAACACAACGTAAAAAAGAACTGTGTCGCTACAAAAAACGGAGGCACTAGGAATCCGCGAATCTGGTCGTAACCGGTGGTGAACGGATCATATAACCAGCGACATCCCACAAAAAATCTTCTCTGGTTGACGTCCACGGGGTCTGGAAGAGATCTGAAGCAGTGCGTCCATAAGCCAAACCGATCAAGTTTGGCACCGGTGATTCTGTAGTCTGACACTAACCAACTGGAAGTGGAGAAGGCTACCGCTATAAGGACGAAAGTGATCAGGACGAATCCTATGGCTACGTTACCAGCCAACGTCCGCTTCTTCATCTGAAAAAGAAAAAATGATAAGGTCGGTGATATATAATGAACGCCTATTTAACTATTCCATGCAAATTTAATAGAAAGGATGATTTGCTTGTAAATAAATCAAGATGTTTATGGCTAATTTTAAAAAGCAGGGAGTTGTGAATTATGTTAACTGTATTATACATTTAAACATAGTTTTACAAATATTATGTTGTTTTGTTGGTTTGCTGACGCTGACGCACCCCAGGTGGATCAAAACTAATTTACATACGAATAGATTTGATTATTTCTATAGCAAACTGACATGGCGTTTCTAAAGACAAGAAGAAATTTGCAAAAATGAATTTCTTTAATATCGATTTTTGGGCTCTAAAAGGAACCGGTATTTTGCAGAAAAATCGTTTCTATTCGTCTTCTGAGAAATCGTCATTGGAATACAGAGAAATAATTAGCGGCTCTATAGTCTCATCTACACATTTACTCCACGTTTGGGAATCGACTTTCCTTAAAACTCCTTGAAAAATACTTTAAACCTCCTTCATTTTAAAAGTGGAATTATGCCTGGTCGCAAGAACTTCGGCCCATACCAATTATATTGGATTTAATTCATAATCATATGGTGAAAAGTTGAGTCTTCAATGTTCCGCTTTTGATCTACTTCATGAACCACATGTTATATATATATATATATATATATATATATATATATATATATATATATATATATATATATATATATATATATATATATATATATATATATATATATCGTTTCACGGCTGGTGTGGCACGTTGCGCCATCCTGCTGGACCAGAGCTCGTCCAAGTCTAAATCGTCCAGTTGTGGCCACAAAAAATCTGTTATCATATCTCCGTAACGCACTCCTTTCACTGCGATGCTTTTACCACCCTCATTCTGGAAGAAGTACGGGCCGATGATGCCACCACTCCAAACCCCACACCAAACAGTCACTCTTTTAGGGTGCATTGACTTCTCTATGACTACATGTGGATTTTCGGAACCCCAAATTCTACAGTTCTGTTATTAACGTAATCTCCAAGGTGAAAGTGAGCCCCGCCTGAAAAATTGATTTTGCGGCAAAAATTGATGTCATTTTCCAACTCATTTATAGCCCACGCAGAGAAATGGTAAGAAAGCGGATGGTCATTTTGCTTCAGCTCTTGAGTGAGTTGTACCTTGTAATCAAATAATCCAAGATCTTTATGCAATATTCTCCTTAAAAACGTGCGACTGATGTTTAGTTGTTGAGCTCTGTGACGAGTTGAGGTTCAGCTGCAATTATTTCGACTGTACGTACTGAACGAGAACGCGGATGTATATATATATATATATATATATATATATATATATATATATATATATATATATATATATATATATATATATATATATATATATAGTATATATATTTTTTGGGTCTGATATATATATTATATATATATATATATATATATATATATATATATATATATATATATATATATATATATATATATATATATATATATATATATATATATACAGAATATATATATATATATATATATATATATATATATATATATATATACTGTATATATATATATTCTGTTCATTTTGGATACAGACTGTCAGCATAAAGGTAAATAAATGGAAACTTTGGCTTATTGCGTATTTTTATATATATATATATATATATATATATATATATATACGTATATATACGTATATATATATTCTAAATAACGTCCATAAAACTTTATAAAACCCTATTAATCTGACAAAAAGTTTTTTATAACTATATGGCGCGGTGTTATTTTCCTTAGCTGACAACAAAATAAAAATCCGTTATAAACTGAATATTAAAATAAAAAATATTTTTGACATAAACCATAACAAAAAGTTTAATTACCAGGTGTTTAATTTGGTATTGGGAGTTGCACTAAAAACGGGCTATTTCTTTTTTTTTTCCTTAATGAAGTTGAACAGTTTTTTCGACGAATGTTCTACGGTGTATAGTTTTACAAAAAACGCATGCAAAAATAGTTTATATTTTTAATAGATTACCCTGCATTCTATTTGACCAAGAATTGGGCTTCTTTTAGGTAGCTGCCAATTTCGCAGATTTAATAATTCTTTTCTTTATAAACAATTCAAAACAATCTGTACAGGAACCTAACTGGAAATTCCTGTATTTTTACTTTTGTCTATACAAATTAACAAATACGCAATTAATATATGTGTTACTAAATGAATATGTGCAGAACTAAATAGGGTCATAATTCACTATTCCTAATAAAAGGAAATATTCATAAGGAGGGAAATTTCGGATAGAGAAAATTTACCGATTTTATATGCCATATTTTACACACAATCCAATTTAGTATACCTGTAATTTTCTTAACCTAAGCCAATAAAATTATCATAGGCTAGAATAGTAGAAACACATTTATTATAAAGTATATTATCAATGTTTTTCTTGAATAAATTTTAATATAAATACCATTGTTGAATTTACTTTATATCTCGTGTATTAAGTCAATGTAGATAATATTTCACTGAAATGAGAAATGGGCACTATGTCTATGAATGGAATACTGCATACATGACAACTCTCTACCATTGTGAAACGAACTATACCTACAAATTAAATTATTATATGCGAAATTTTATATATATTCACATTACACTCCATTCATGTACGTCGTTAATTATAGACAATAGCTGCTTATCAGAGACCATTTCAGCTATAAGAATGTTAATACATCGAAGTCAATAAAATAGGATATTAAAATTGCATTCATGATGTCGATTGTCGTAAGCCAGTTTGTTACAACAAAAATAGCAAAACAAACACAACACAAAAACCGTAGAGAGCACCTAATATGGTTCAATAGCATTCAAATGATCTACCAAAAATGGTTTATGGCATTTCCCACCCCATCCACGTCGGTTTCTAGCTGCCAAAAGGAACCTTCTTTTTAAATATAACTTACAGAGTGTACGAGGATTGGATAGAGTTATAATTCAAAATTATTTGGGCTTATTCAGGTTATAACAAAATAGGGAAGTGAAAATATCATTTTTCTAAATTGAATATCCTACATTTTAATGCATATTTGAACGCTCAATCAATTTTATTAAGGGTTACCTATACCCAGCATACAGTTTTCGAAATACTACACTTTTCTGAGATTATGTTTTCTTCAGAGTAAATGTTCCGAGACAAATCAGGTAAATCAATAAACTGCCTTGAGCTATAAGTATTAATTAGTGCTACACTTGTCCCAAATTTAATCGTTATTGCCTTCGATATTTTCAACGAGATCCCTTTTTTATTTTCAAACCAAGGAAATTATATTTATTTAGATTCCTATCAAACCACGTTATGGTTCTCTATACCCAAATGCCCTAGTTTTTATAGTAGTTTGCGTTTTTCTTAGTGAAATGGTACATTTATTTAATTTCTTGAATCATGATTATTAATAAGCACATTTGTCAAAATATACATCTTTAATCTCGCATAGTTTCAGGCAGCGAGATCAAGTCTACCTAGAATTTTTTAAAATTGATAATATAAAAAATGTTAAAAAGTCCCCCAATTTATTAGAAACCTACAGTTTTGTAAGTATATGTATACTCTGGGTTAAATATACAGCTTTTTTCAAATTTAAGCGATTTTGAAATTAATTTTGTTAAATATTGTATGTATATAATAAATAATAATCCTGATCGTTTTTATCCGACATATTTTCCTTCCCCATATAATAGCTCATATATTCTAATATTAATATATGTTCTAAAATTTTGTTTTTCTGGAAAACATAAAGCAAACGCGTTTTGTGAATAATACCACTCTAGCATATAATAATCTTATTGGTTTAGGATTAAAAAGTTGTAATTACACCTAGATACTGGGTGACCCCTGCACGACGATTTTCTGCAATATATACCTGCCCAAACCCAATAAATAACATAAAATAAATAAAAAAAGCCTTTACATTGCAGAAATCGTTCCAACATGGCGCAGTCTAGCTTTAAAGAGCTACGCTACTGAACCATGTTAAAACAGCAAATGACATATTTAATAATTTCCGAAGTTTATTGATCAATAATTTTAATGGCATAATAAAGAACTTAAAACACAATACCTACTATAAAAAGATATTAAATAAAAATATTTATAAAAAATATAAAATATTTATGAAACATATTACGTATATAATATTTTAACTCTTAACCGCTTTTAGAAAGCAGACAATGGAACAAAGGACGGACCGATGGACACTCAGACAGTGGATCACATATAACAAAACGTATTTAATTTATTTATTTCACTTCATGCCAAAAGATCTAAATAGATATGACAACGTCAAGTGTAAAAGTAAAGGATAACATACGACATTTTTAAAACAATATTAAGATTGGACTGACTAACAGAAAACAATTATTGCAAAATTGAAAAGTAATTTCTAACATTATAATAACTTTTTTTTGTGTACAAGAAGATAACTCTTTGTACTTTTCTTAAATTTTTTGTAAGAAGTTATTTCTCTTAGGCTTGCTGGTAGTTGGTTGTACATATTCCAGGACAGTCAGGACTTTTTTTGGAAAGCGCTAGTCCTATAAGGACGTATATAAATGTTTGTAGAGTTTCTTGTACCATAATTAGTAGTTCTAAATGACGAGAAAATCTAGTGAATTGTTTTTTAACGAATAATACCGAATGTAAAATTAGAATACATGGAAAAGGGGGAATTTTGTACTGTTTGAAGTAGGGTTTACATGAGTCTAATGGACTTAATGAGAAAATTTTTCTGATTATTCTTTTTTGTAATATAAAAATTCTGTTTAAATCTTTTGATTGGCCCCAGTAAATAATTCCATAGCTTAGATGGCTATATGCTAGTGCGTAATAGATATTTAAAAGTAGTTTTATTTCTAAAGTTTTTTTAGGTTTCTTATTGCAAAGTAGGCACTATTTAACTTACTTGCAACGTGGTTCATGTGGTTGCACCATGTTATGTGTGGATCTAGATGTAATCCTAGAAATTTAAAATTTTCAATCCTATTCAAATGTTTGCAGTTATGCAAAATGTCATAAAGCAGGTTTTGGATTCGTTGACAATAAGGCAATTTTTCGTATTTACTACCTTGCAACGCTAGTAGATATTTCTAATATTTACTCTTAAACAAATTAGAATTTAAGTTCAGTAAATCAGTAGGTAATGAATTATAGGACAACTGCTTGAAAAGAAAATGATCGCAGTAAAATGGCAGTTTGGTGTCGAGGCATTTTTAACCTATAACCATGGCGAAAATTAACATGAATAAACATTACTCCGGAAATGAGATATTCACGAAAAGAAGAAGGGGCATAAGGGTCACTCAAAATTTTAATTAAAAACGTAATATCGAGGTATATGATCTGCACTCATTGAATTCGGGATTTAACGTCCATGTCCAAAGTATATCCATACATTAATAATTAAAATATTAGTGAATGAATGACACGCAAAGCATTTTTTTAAATTAAAACTTAAAATAAATATATAAATATAAATATATATATATATATATATATATATATATATATATATATATTATTATATAGGATTTTCAAAGTTAGTTATCACTTTTGAATTCGTTTTTTTCAAATGATTCCGAAATCTCAGATCATCTATAATAACGCCTAAATTTCTTGCACTACTAACCAAATTTTACGTTTTTTGGCGTAATATTGTGCCCTGAGGAACAACAGATTTAATTTGAATTTCGTTTGAATACTTATTATCGAATCCTTTTGAAATCCATAATATTTTAACTTGCAAACAAGAAGATTATGATTAATGGAATCGAACGTCTTAAAAAAAGTCTGATAATATTAAAACACTTAAAGTCTTTTATCACAGGTGCGAGCAACATCATCGCGTTTGTTAAAGCAACAAAAATACTGAATTCCTTCTTAAAACCACACTAACTATGAGGAATTATTTTGTTAATTACACATACAACATATTCTCAGATCACTAAAATTTTTGTGATTCATAACTTTTGGCATTAGTTTCCCTATTGATATTTTCCATATATTAGGAAAGTAATTTGATTCTATGGAACAGTTAATGGGTAAAAAATGGCTTTTTAGAACAAGGTTTACTAGTCAAAGAAATTGATTATCATGAAGAGATAAATGCACAGGATTTCGAGGACTATTTGAAAAGAAGCTCGACATTATTCCTCCTCAATCGATTATTGTTATGGAAAACGCTATTTACTACTCTAGGGAGCTTGAAAACTTCAAAATGCTTCTTAGAGAAAAAATTATCCAATTGATAACTTACTTTAAAGCAAAAACCATATAAAGATGACATGATTAACAAAAAGCCACTTGAAATTGTTAATTTAAAGCACTCTCCTTGCAAAAAATATGTGGCTTCCACCGTTCCATTCTGTACTAAATCCAATAGAATTGGTCTGAGCTGAATTTAAAGGCTTTGTGGCAAGGCATAACATCACTGTTAAAAATAAACGATGTTGGTGCATAATATTTTTCAAGATGCGAGTCAATTCCTATAAGTGGAGTAAATAGAGTACGTTGATTAAAAAAAATATTTGGCAACCATTTTGTTTCGCCATCTTAAATTCGAACCACAACTTTACCAATTTATCTCTATATCACATTTAATTCTAAAAACTGAAATTAATTTAGTAAATAGTATGTATGTTCATGGATTCCTATCAATATGTTACCAGTTCGTTCCTATAAAACACTTGATTTTTTTGCAAAATTTGAGGACATAACATAACAACGAGAGAATCGTTAACGAAAACCATTTAGAAACTTAATATCTAGGAAATATCTGGGGACCAACGGAGTAGGTAAGATATATATGCAGGATCTATATCCTGGGGTCCTGAAGATGCCACAATAAAGTTGCGAACCGTTGACAATTTTGGTTTATTTACTGAATCCTATGCCCAAATAATACACCACTATAACAAAACAACAAGAGGATCGTTAACGAAAACCATTTAGAAACTTAATATCTGGAAAATATCTGCAGACCAACGGAGTAGATAAAGACTGATAATATGCGGTTCACGCAGGATATAGAATTTATATGCGTCCTGAAGATGCAACAATAAAGTTGCAAAACGTCGGCAATTTAAAAAAAGACTTGTTTTTTTTACTGGATCCTAACCTTAAATAATTTATCACTAGCAAAATGTTTCTAACATTGTTCCGCCATATTGGATTTTTACCAAAATATTACCAGGTCATCCCCATATGACTCTTAATTTTTGTTCAAAATTTGGTTAAGTAGTTTTTAAGCTATGCCGCGAACTGACAGACAGACAAACAGCCCGACAAACGGACCGACGGAATTGATAAAAACCTGTTTTTTGGCATCTAGGAACGCTAAAACGTGAAGATATGTAAAACCTGAGAGGGTGTGTTTTTTCACGATTACAAACATTTTATTTAGCCTTCATTTTGTTCCGCCACCACAATTAGTTATGGCACACAATTTGAAAAGAATCGATTAGGTAATTTTTTCATGCTGAATTTTTAAATATTTTATTAAGCCGCCATTTTGTTCCGCTATCTTGGATTCGTACCAAAATTTTACCAGTTGCTTCCAACATAACACTTTAATGTTTGTGTAAAATTTGAGATAAATTGGGCAAGTAGTTTTTTAATAATAATTTTTTTAACATTTCACTAGGCCGACATTTTTTTTTTCGCCATATTTGATTTTTATCAAAATATTATCAGGATATCCCCATATGATCCTTAATTATGGATAAAAATTTGAAGTCAATCTCATGAGTAGACTTTAAGCTATGCCGCGAACTGAAAGGCGCACAGACAAACAGGCCGAAAGACGAAATTGATAAAACATGTTTTTTGGCATCTAGGGGTGCTAAAACGTGAAGATATGTAAAACCTGAGAGGGTGATTTTTTCACGATTACAAAAATTTTATTTGGCCGCCATGTTGTTCGGCCATTTTGAATGAGTACCACAATTTGACTAGTTGAACCCTATACCACAATTAGTTATCGCACACAATTCAAAGTCAATCGAAGTAGTTTTTCAGGCTGAAATTTAAATATTTTATTAAGCCGCCATTTTGTTCCGCCATCTTGGATTCCCATCAAAATTTTACCAGCGGCTTCCAATATAATACTTTGATGTTTGTGCAAAATTTGAGATAAAGTAGACAAGTAGTTTTATAATAATTTTTTTAACATTTCCCTAGGCCGCCATTTATTTTCGACATACTGGATTCTTACCAAAATATTACCAGACCATCCCCATACGACCATTTTTGATCAAAATGTGGTGACAATCGGGTAAGTAGTTTTTTAGCTAAGCCGCCATCAGACAGACAAGAGACCGAGATCAGTGCCGACGGCAGTTTCTGGATGGGTTTTGAAACGATGACATTTTTAACAACCAAAAAAAAGGTCTTTATTTTTGTGTACGTAAAATACCCTAACGCTAGCCTCTGGGGAGGGGGTTTGCCCACCAATCCCAGATAAAAGGTACCTATTTTATACTATTTGTACCATTTAAGCTTACATAATAGGAGCTCCAAACCCTGCCCTGAAATATGCCACTGATATATATATATATATATATATATATATATATATATATATATATATATATATATATATATATATGCAGTCGATTGTTCACTTTATTTTTTTATCGTGAGAGAGGCGGCTAGTAATTGATTAATTAAAACCAGTCATAGTGTCATTAAATTTGCCTTCATGGTTAACAATATATTAATTATTTAATGTAGAAGTGATTTTTCTGAATATGTATAGTAAATGATGAATCACTATAATTTTACTGTTTTTCTTATATTTTTAAATTGATTGAATAATTCGAAGGGTAGGATGAAATAATTAACTTTTTAACATATTTCTGTTTACAAAAAAAATTTTGTATCATTCGTCAAATGACTACGAATAGAAGCTCACATACAATATTGTTAATATAAAATAGGCTATTGCAGAAATATTAAGATAGTAAACATTTTCGAAAAATATGAGCTGGGTTTTTCGGCGATTTAGATTCTATGTGTTTTTTTAGAAAAAGTCTAAGTCACTGTCTTACCGAGATTAAATTTTGATTTTCATGGGCATGGTTTTTTCGAAATTTCGGGAGTATGTAATTAAAAAAAAAATTATATATATATATATATATATATATATATATATATATATTATATATTGAGAAAGCGTAAACCGATTTCACTTAACTTTATAATTATTAATAATTTGGGCAAATAATGGGAGTCACTGAAATAGGTAGACCCTTGTCTCTCTGCGCAAAACAATTAACGCGACGCCTAAAATTTCGTCTAACTTTGAATGGAAATTTCTCGAGAATGGTTGATCCGATTTTGATAAAGTTTTTATCGAAATTTAGGTTAATTCCTCGTGAATATTCTTTTGATATTAAAAGTCAATGTTACTTTGTTCTAGGCAATAATACAGGGTGAAAAAGAAAGACATGTTTTATTTACCAAAGTTTAAAACACCCTGTAGAATAAATCAGATGGATTCAAGAGATCTAACTAAAAGAATGTTGTAGCCCAGTATGTTTCCAACAAATCGTTTTTTTATTCGCTTCAATAGCACAATTTTTGCCTGAGTTACAGGACTTATTGAAAAGTGCTGCATTTACTGTGTTTAAATGAATTTACCAGTTCATGTTTGAATTGATTCTGTTAAAGACGTTTGTAATTTGTAGCTTGGTTGTGAAGATTTTTTTTTTGGATCACTATTTATACATCACAAATTATACTGTTTTTTAAATTACGAACGCATCGGTTACCGGATATTTGAACATGGCGCTATTCTACATTTTAGTTTAGTTATACGAAAATTTCTTCATGATATCAAGGTCCAGGATCGAAACGTTATCGTAAAGCAGACAACCGCAGATACCGGTCTTCGCGCTCACTGGTAACACGCTGTCGACCTTGTCCAATCCGTCTGGAATGATCATCGGTCTCCATGTGTCTCTGTATGACTCTATGTACAGTTGATTTATGAATATTCAATCGTTCAGCTATCCTGCTATAGCTCCAGCCTTCATCTCTAAGAGTTCTTGCAATTACACACTCGTCGCGGGTCAAATTTCTAGTTTGTCTTGGCATGACTGTACACAATAAGAAGAAAAATTTAAAACCGAACTGAAACTGACGCCTAAATGTCAATCTGGTATAAGTTGTGTTCTCTTGTTACCACAATAAGGGCAACGTCTTCAACAGAATCAATTCAAACATGAACTGGTAAATTCATTTAAAACACAGTAAATGCAGTACTTTTCAATAAGTCCTGTAACTCAGGCAAAAATTGTGCTATTGAAGCGAATAAAAAAACGATTTGTTGGAAACATACTGGGCTACAATATTCTTTTGGTTAGATCTCTTGAATCCATCTGATTTATTCTACAGGGTGTTTTAAACTTTGGTAAATAAAACATGTCTTTCTTTTTCACCCTGTATTATTGCCTAGAACAAAGTAACATTGAATTTTAATATCAAAAGAATATTCACGAGGAATTAACCTAAATTTCGATAAAAACTTCATCAAAATCGGATTAACCATTCTCGAGAAATTTCCATTGAAAGTTAGACGAAATTTTAGGCGTTGCGTTAATTGTTTTGCGCAGTGTATATACATATATATATATATACATATATACATATATATATATATATATATATATATATATATATATATATATATATATATATATATATACTTAATTTTAAAATACGTTATGCAGTCTCAACTTATTTTCCTAACGTGAGAGAGGCGCCCAGTAATTGGTTAATTAAAACCAGTCATAGTGTCATTACAGTTGCTTTCATAGTTAACAATATATTAATTATTTAATATGGAAGTGATTTGCCTAAATATGTATAATAAATGATGAATCGCTAGAATTTTACTATTTTTCTTATATTTTTAAATTGACTGAATAATTCAAAGGGTAGGCTGAAATAATAAAGTTTTTTTACGATATTTGTGTTTACGAAAATAATTTTGTATAAATCGTCCCTTCCCCGAATATATAAAATAGGCTGTTGAGAAAATATTAAGTTAGTAAACATTTTCGAAAAATATGAGCTGGGTTTTGGGAGGATTTAGGGAAAAAAGTCTAAGTCAGTGTCTTGCGTAAATTTTGATTTTCAGGGCTTAGTTTTTCGAAATTTTTTAAGGAGTACGTAATTTAAAAAATATATATATCTCGGAAATGCGTAAACCGATTTGACTTAATTTGAGAATATTTCGTTCCCACAGATAAATAATATTTTTAATGGTACATATTAAAAAAAAAACTTTTTTTGAAAAACGTTTATCTATCTGAACCGGACTGAGAGCAAACATTACGTGTTTAAGTATTTAAGGATCACAGTAGACATTGGCGTAGATGTTTTATAAAGAGAAAACCATACCTTGCGAACGCAAAAGCCTATTTCAATAAAATTCAGAAGCAACAAAGTATAGGTAACTTAACTTATTTGTATCAACCCTTTCAAATTTTAGTCATTGCTTCATATTTAATTAACTTAAAAAAAACAAATTTGTCCGATACAGTTTCAAATATTGAACGTCTGTCTTTTTCACACTTTTTCGCAACAAAAACGATTTTTAAAAAAGTTTCATATTCCTGTGTTATACGGAATGATCAATAAAGTCAAGTAAAATTTCAAAAAGTTTGATGGTTTACCATTTTGACAAACACAAATTTTACGAGTTCCAATATGGTAAGGTACGTTACCTAGATAGTATCAATATCTCTAGACGTTTTGTTAGTTTTTAACTGCGCGCTTTTATCAGGAGATATATATATATAGTACTCAACATAAAATTTTTAGTAAAGGATACTAAAAACGGCTTAAAGGGTGTTGACAAACTTTTTAGATTTCAAGGATTTACTTCAAAAAGATTTTTTATGACCGAAGCGTTATTCTTTGAAGTTGAATCTTTCAAACTAAGTCAACAAGAAATAAAACGTACGTAATGAGCATTTTTGTAAAATTGGACAACGAAGCATATTAAATCGCGTAAAATCGTTTTTGCAAAATGGTAAATATCTAAAGTTTTTAAACTTCTACGTGACTTTATTGGTCAAAATCATTTTTGTCACACAGTGAAGAAAAGATGGGCTTTTAAAATCCGAAATCAACAAAGTTTATTTTTAAAAAAGTTAAATGAATTTGAAGGGAAGGACTAAACATTGAAAAGGTCTATATTTTTGTTGAGAAGTTTAGTTGACAATTAATTTAAATAAAATACAAAGATTGACATAAGGGTAAAAGCTCGGATAGAAGTCAAAGTCACCAAAATAGAGAATTTTTAATAGAGTTTCTTGGCGCAAGTTTGCAACTGAAGGACTCATATGAAACAATTGGAATATGAAAGTTTATTATATTATTGATTTACAATATTGTTTTAGGGCAATTAAATATTTTAATAAAAAAATATAAAAATTTGCTTTTTATACGCATTTCACAGATTTACAGTCACCTGCAAATCTGTGTGCTATAGGGCTGTATATTTTATATAGTAGGCCTAGATTATTTACTATTCTATTAAAATGGTTTCATCGGCTGTCAACTAAATATCAAAATAAAAAAAAATCAACATATCGCAAAATTTAGTTCTGTTAAGGGCAGACGAGCGCTTTTGTTTTACCTTAACATAATATAAAAAAAAACAAAAGCTCGTTAAGGCACCTATTTTTGTACATAAAAAAAACACAATTTAAAACTACAAAACCTTACCAAATAGAGAATAACCAAATCTAATCTAACTTAACCTCGCCATTCAATAATTTCAGATATTAGTTTTGAGAAGGAAAAATCTTCCCTAACAAAATTTAATTTAAAAACAAAAAGAACAAAGAATGGCACGGTAACGCGCCTATTTTTCTGAAAAAGCTATGTATATAACCTAAACTTATTGAGCTAAACTAAAGTCAGTAGAGAATAATTAAATCAAACCTAATATTTATCATCGTCATTCAATAATTCTACAATTTTTTTCTTTATTTTATGCTTGCGCGCTTGTTTTTCTTTAACAAAATTTAATTTTATTAAAAATACCAGAGGCGCATAAAAGCGCCCATTTTTCTAAAAAAGCTACATTACTTTATCCATTTTAATCTAACCTAATAGAGCATAACAAAACCCACCTTAACCTCAATAATCCTCAAATTTGGTTCTGCACAACAGTGACGGCTCACGGGTGAAAAAGTAAGTGCAAATGAAGTAAGAAAATATCGCAATTATTTTTTTCCAGAATTTTTTTTATATGTGGAAGGGGTAGAATATTTTTTACGACTTACCTAATTTTGTATACTAAATCAATTATCCTATCCTTCATAGCAGCAAATTTATTTATAACACCCTCATAAAATGGATGAGTTGCCCTAATCTCCTCCTGACATTCCTTTTGAATTGAAATATTGCCTAGAGAAGTAAGTCTTTTTTGAGATATTGTATTTCTTAAATAAGTTTTTACACGTTTGAGGCAAGAAAAACTTCTTTCCACTGAAGCTCTTGTCGACGGTATTGTCAAAATAAGGGAAAACACTTTATATGCTTTGGTTAAAATATCTTTATTTTCATTAATTTTTTGGCAAAAATAAAACGAAGCTCATTTTTAAGTCGTTGACTTTTTGAGAATATTTTCATATAACTGTAACAAATTTTTAAACGGGTCAGTCGGAAAATTTAAACTATATTCGGAAAATTTAGCAGAATCTGTCAAATATAAAAATGTAAGTTTTTCAGAGTCTTGAAAGCTTAGTGTCATTTCCATTAAAATATGGTCCAATATTTCATAAAAAAGGGTTCTATACTATACTATAGCCCTAATTTCTTCAGGTGAAAGCTTAGCAAGCTCACGTTCGTAATGATTTATTTCTGTAATAGAATTTGCTTTATCAAACTTGGTATTAAAAAAAATGTTCATTTCTTTTTTTACAGAGCGCCTCACGACAGCGGTTTTTATTGGATATGCAAAAATGAATGTCAAACGTCTTTTTTTTTTTTGAAGAACACAACTTGAACAATCACATTTACTAACTTCGAATTTGAAGATCAACGAGTTTCTGTAATTGTTGGTATACGCCTCGTAGATGCAGATGTGTAAGAGCATACGTTCGTTTGGCTGAGTGATGAAAAAAAGAGGGAATACCACTAAGGCTTGCAAAAAAGTTTGACATTTAGAAATATTTTTAAACTTTGCTGCCTCAGGACAAGTACAGCCTGCGGCGCTTTTTCTTTTTTTTTGAAGGCCATTTAGATGGCTCGACATCACACACACGCGCCATCGTAACATTGCCCTATTAATTTATGTTTATAGTCAAATGGGTCCAAAATTTGATCAAATAGAGAATATAAATTCTCCGACGTTCTATAGGAGCTGACATTATAAAATCCTAAGAATCTCTCGACTACTGAACCTTCTGAATTAACGTATCTTAAAATTATGGAGCACTGGGAGGATTGCAGTGGTGTCATCCACTTGCACAGAAAAAAACTGTGTGTTCATTATTTCATTTTTTACATGATCATTTAAATAATCAGAGATGTATTAAATTAAATTCAATTACTAATTAATTATTTCATTTTGAATAGTTTTCGAGTCAACAGTAAAAACATTTTTAATTTTTTTGTGATGATCTTTTAGTTCTTGGGAAATTCTCGATATTAATAAACTAAAAGCTTTTTAAAATTCCTCCTATTTATTGACTCGCTGCTGTCATCATGGCCGCGAAAGACTAACTCTTGTTTTCCAAGGTACAAAACTGCGTCAATTACCAAGCACATAAATAGTCTATTTAATCGGACGTTTTCATTAAAATGTATTTTATATAGTTTAGCATTTTCTTTTAAAGTGTCAGCTATAGTGCTTTGATTTTTTACAAATGTTTTTAGCATTAAGACGCATTTTAAATGCTCCGCCGAATCTTCATGTTTATATAAAGACCTTCATATATTTAACATACCTGCAAATCATTCCACACCGAATATTTATTGGAAACTAGTAAACAAGGCCAGCAAAACAATTTTTGTAATATTTGACTACTACATAACCATTTGTACGCCGAAAACCAGGATGACGATTAAAACTCTAATCTTGTTCCTTCCATCGATTAAATGGAGTTTCCAACAAAATGCAAACCACATCCGTGATCGAATTTATCAATAATGTAAATTAATAAACCCGACACCAAATAAAGTTGTAACAACACCATAAATAAATATAACACAAAACAGTCCAGTAAACTGCAAAAGAAATAACCGGTTGCAGCGAAATCCGCGAAAATAAAAGTAAACCACCACCCCAAACTGAACGACACGTGGGTGTACTGTACTGCGTTTGCAGTTCACCGAGAGCATTTTTATTTTTAAACAAAACTTAATTTAAATAAGAACTAAATAAAGGCGCCTATTTTTCAAAAAAGAAAGCTACTTAACCTAATCTTATCAAGTTTAACAGAAACCGACGAACCCGTATGAAAAAATAACGCACGAGATAAACGTTTTATATATATAAAAACTTTTAACAAAAATAATTTTATTGGTCACTAATAAACATACAAAATTTTAAGGCTTTGTATCTCTAAAGAACGGCTGAAAGCAGCAATTTAATTTAAAGAATGAATTGTCTGTAGTTTTTGAGTGAACCGGTCAAATTGAATATTTTATTTATTTTTTTTTAAGTGATGGGGTTTTTAAACTGTTTAAAATGACACTAAAAAACTATTTATATATTAATTTAAAAAAATTAATGTGAAAATTTCACACCTGTACTTTATAGCCAATCAGATGCATTTTTTTTCAACGTTACCATAGCAACGGGTCGGATTTCCGGAAATTTTTTGTCTCCATGGTAAGCTGGAGGTGATTACACTGGAAATCTTTTTGACATATGCCATATGATAAGACAGAAAATTTACATTATTGCATTATTGTTTAGATATTTTATGCCAAAGTTTGGACTTTCAATAATATAATAACAACTTTATATGGTCGATAACATATATATTACTTATTTACTTTAGGTAAACAACGAATTATTCTAATCTAGCAGCTAAGGCATCAAAATATTTCTTAAATTCTTGCATTACTTCTTCCTTTATTAATGGGGAGTAAAGAGGTTCTGCAGGTGTATACCACTCATCAGATTCCCATATATACTATATAACTTGGCGGCTCTTTTTAAAACTTTCAATCGAATTTTTTATAACAACTATAACAGTGGCGCAAGCCGCTTTGACTTTGCTGGAGGTGCTATGTTTAGTTTACGATTTTCCTACTATGTTGTCATTACAACGCGTATCCGATGACTTCGAGCCTAGCGCCATACAACGCTCTCGGTGAATTGCAGGCGCAATACACTACGCCCTAATTGTTCAGTTTGCGGTGATTGTTTACTTTTATTTTCGCGGATTTCGCTGCAACCGATGAGTTCCTTTGCAGTTAACTTGACTGTTTTGTGTTATATTTATATATGATGTTGTTACAACTTCAAATTCGAAGTTAGTAAATGTGATAGTTCAAAACTGGAATAAATTAAAAGACGTCTTTGAATTTATTACAAACTGTGGCAAATCTAATGAAAAATCAATCCGCCTTGCGAAAGGATTTTTAGGTGAGATGAACGATTTTGAATTCACGTTTCTGGCATTAGTGTTTAATGACATTTTCTCAATCACAGACATACTATTTGACGTTCTTCAAAAAAAATCGCTTGAGATTCATTTTTGCATATCCAATATAAAACGCTGTCGTGAGGCGCTCTGTAAAAAAAGAAATGAACATTTTTTTAATACCATGTTTGATAAAGCAAATTCTATTACAGAAATAAATCATTACAAAAGTGAGCTTGCTAAGCTTTCACCTGAAGAAATTAGGGCTAAGTATAGAACCCTTTTTTATGAAATATTGGACCATATTTAAATAGAAATGACACTAAGATTCAAGACTGTGAAAAACTTACATTTTCATCTTTGGCAGGTTCTGCTAAATTTTCCGAATATAGTTTAAATTTTCCGACCGGCCCGTTTGAAAATTTGTTACAGTTATATCGGGAAATATTTTCAAAAAGTCAACGACTTAAAAATGAGCTTCGTCTTATTTTTGCCAGTGAGAGTAATTGGAATATATCGCTGCAAGAACAAGTGAAAAAAATTAATAAAAATAAATATATTTTTACCGAAGACTATAAGTTGTTTTCCCTTATTTTGACAATACCGTCGACAAGTGCTTCAGTGGAAAGAAGTTTTACTTGCTTCAAATGTGTAAAAACTTATTTAAGAAATACAATATCTCAAGAAAGACTTACTTCTCTTGGCAATATTTCAATTCAAAAGGAATTTCTGGAGGAGATTAGGGCAACTCATCCATTTTATGAGGATGTTATAAATAAATTTGCTGCTATGAAGGATAGGAGAATTGATTTAGTATACAAAATTTAGGTAAGTCGTAAAAAAATATTCGGGTCCGGTAAACTATCCTGACAGACGATTTTTGCATATTTTATTTTTTTTCAGAAAGTGCCCATTTGCAATATTACATTTCAAAAATAAACATTGCGGGATATGCAAGAGTTTTCCTAAAAAAATGAATTGAAAGTCACACTGGGTCACAATTTGACAGCCTTAAAATGTAAAATTTAGCAATGTTGCCAGATTGTAGATTTATCAATTTGTTAAAGGAAATGAAATGACCAATTGAAAATTATTTGGACAACAAAATTGTAATTATTTATTGTTATTATTATTGTTTTAATGAAGGTTTTATTGACGAACCTGGGCTAACCTAACATTAGCGGGACAGATTCACCTAACAATATAGTTTCTGTTACAGAAACATCCCCCTTTCAATATAGACTCGAAATTCGGTTAGCGCGCCACCGCGCACTTTTTTTACAGAAAACCTAACCAATCCTAACCTAACCTAATCCGCATTTTTAGTAATTCTAAGTTTTGTTATAAAAAATTGAGTTTTACGTGTATCATAACGTTTATAGGTATTTCTTTAATTATAAATATGGCAACGTCGCACATCAAATTAAAAACAAGCATGGCGGTGGAAACAGTCAGAAAGAGTTTGAAATCAAAATTACCTTTGATTTTATAATAATTACATCTTAAAGTAAATTTTGAGTGTTGATGAGAGTTTTCCACACATTTTCTCAATTTGGACTGCTAGAATGGTGGATAAAAACAAAAAGAAACAAAAATAAACGAGATTTAAGAGTGTCAACATAGTTTACCGAAACCAAATATTCTACTCCCTCTACATATAAAAAATTTCTAGAAAAAAAATTATTGCAATATTTTCTTGCTTCATTTGCACTTCACTTACTTTTACACCCACGAGCCGCCACTTTTGGACACTATTTTGTTCTGCTTACTTCGGGATAATCGATCCCAGAAAGAAGATTCTTGATAAACTATTTTTTTGACATCCGCAAAGAGACTTTTTTGGAAAAAGTAGACAGCTGCCTTTTCTACTGCTTTTGTTAGGCAGGCAATGTTCTGTGGTTTATTTTAATATCGTTAATCTTTTTACAAAACTTACATAAAGTGTAACTCTTTAAATTACCGATTTTAAAAAAATCTTCACATATACGTTGCGCGGTGTAAGTGTCACTGCCCTTAATTTACTAGTTACATTTATTTGTCGTAGACGTGGTAATCTCTGTTTTACGATTAATATGATAATTTAAATATAGTAGATAATACTTACATAATGTACTTTCAAGATAAATTTCAATTCCGTCATTTAGTGATATTAAATAGGACAAAATTTCAACTTTAAAATGTCCTGAATCTGATAAAGCATACTTCTCGTTAGTAAAGTTTACGGAGATTAGTTTTTTCCAGGTAACAAAAACTCCTACATGACCGTTAAGTAGGTGGTAGTTAATTGAATGGGCAAGATTACTTAATAAATATAATAATATACGGATAACTAGACCACCGTAAACTAAAATCATCAAGGGGTCTGTCATCTTGACTTTTCATCATTCACAGCCGACTAAGCAATAATACATACAACCTCTTCGACTCGAAAATATTTTCAAAAAATTCGTCTATTCGCAAATAATTTCTGGCAATAATTCAGGTACTAGGGAGATTACTAGTGATAATTAATTAGTCACCATAAAAGTATCTTTTCACTCACAGCTTTTTTATCAAAATTCATTCATCAAAGTAAAATTTTGAAGAAAATATGAAAATTCTTTATAACATTTCATTACATTCTTTTTATACACAAGTAGAAAACACACGGATTTAGGTCGTCATATAATGCAAAATTCATCAACATTTTCATATAAAAAACTCGAAGGGAAGAACAGTTCTTTCTTCACGAAAATTTCCGTTAGACACTAAAGCAAGAAAAAGCTGAAGTTTTAAACTTATTTTTACCCGCTTGATTGTTCGAGCATATTGTCTAAACGGTTTGGCCGATTGTGTCATAATATTTAAAAAAACACACAGGTATAAAGGTGATAAAGGCAGCGAGTTTTATAAATAAATTTACATTTTTTTAAATACCCTTTTCAAACCAAAGGATTGAGGTGTGTAATAGACATACAACCCCATTTGCTAAAAGGTATCTATCTTACTATCCCGTTATGTAATTTTATGTATACAGGGGTCCCGTTATGTAATTTTATGTAACCAGCGCTCAAATATTTCAGCAATCTCAGCAGAACAATACTTTAGGCTGAACATATTTATTCCATATTTAGACTCACTAAGTCTATTTCATCCAAAAAGCACAAGAAATAATGATCTCTTGACACCAGATCAGATAAGAGATTTACTTAGTTGAAAAAATACGGTTTAGAAAATTTGGAGGCTGAGTGTACACCGTGGGTGGCTACATGAAAATGTAAGGAGCTATCTGAATGTGACTTAGATTTCAGTGAATTATTATCAAACGAATGTGAGTTTTATTCGTGTCTTCGGAAATGCTTCAAGATTTTTTTGACACTTCCACCAACTACTTGCTCTATCGAACGATCGTTTAGTACTTTAAGACGGCTAAAAACATAGTTGCGATCAACGACAACTGAAACTAGGTTATCAGGTATGATGAGCGTCCACCGAAAAATGGTGGGAAATAAGAAAGAAAAGATAAGTTCTTTAGTTATAGACACTTTTGGTTCCGAAAAGAGAAATTTAAAATTTCTATTTTGTAAAAAAACTTACTTAAAAAACTTTTCACTGCAATAATTATTTACCTATGTGATTTTATAATCCTTTAAACATTACATTTAAAATTTATTCTGAGTTGTGTTGGGCAAGCGTTATTGGTTTAAAGTAAAAAAGTTAAAGTTTAAAAGTTTAAGTATCCTATGTTCCTATTTTTTATAATCGTTTTGTTTTGCTGTCCGCTCAAAAATTATGCTCCTGTTATGTAATGTGTTAACTATGTTTTTTTATAAATATGTATATTAAATTGGATATGTTCTTGCCCCCCCCCTGAAAAATATCGTAACGACGCCCATGGGCCCCTTCCTTATAAAAGTGGGAGATAACCCCCCAATACTTGGCACGTGTCTGTTTATATGAATCCTTCGGTTTTACGACTTAAATCAATCCATATTTAAAAAAATACTAATATACCCTAAATAAATCTATCAATATAAGTATCAATATATGATCTTATCTAAGTAGGGACGGACATACGAAGAGAAGCGCCCTCCCTCAATATTTTATTCTGTTGGTCAAATCTAACCTTTTGTTGGAATTATTTCATTTAGACTTAAAAAATAGAATCTGAATGATACTAGCTACACAAAAGTGAGGACTTTCTTTTTAGTTCTCGGTTGGGGTTTTCTCACTTATTCCCCCCTCCCCTATATTTTCTCTTTGGTTCGTCACTGTCTGTAACATTTCGTATATAAAAAATAATAATTTCTATTGATAGACATATATGAAACAATTACTTCGGGGTAGTTGTTTTATATGAATCCATATTTCTAAAAATACTAAATTGCGCTGGATAAATCCATCTCAAATTATTGATTTATGATCTCTAACATTTCTGTTTCGAAAAATAACAATTTCATTTGACGAACCGATATGAAACAATTAACTATATTTTAAAAATTTAGGTTATAAAAGCAGCCACTAATATCAAATACATAACCGTTATTAAAGTATAAATATCTATTTCCAAAAAATAAAATGTTTAAGATGCAATAAAATGCTTTTTACTTTTCAGTGCTTATTTTTAAAGTGAGTTTTATTCTACTTTTTGTAATAAGTTTTATTGCACAAAAGATTACGCAGATAATAATTACATTTCTAGACTTCTTTGGATTTATAAAAGGACTTAATTTCAAATATTTAGAAATTTAGCATTATTTCGTTCAAAAAGCTTATAATATTACCTAACCCTTTTGTTTCTTAGTAAAAAAAAAACGAAAATAGCCATTTAACATCTACAAGATCCAAACAAAACAATATTTAGGCGCAACATTGTCTGCGCAACTGCCTAGATTGTTTTGGTTTTATTTTGATAGTTAAAATATTTAGATATAGTTATAAAAGATAAAGGTCCAATAAGTACCTTAGGTTTAGGATCTAGTTTCTTTTTTAAATTTATTTAAGAAAATCCGTACCTTTTCGTCTTCGTAACGACGGTCAACCATTTAGTCTGGGGCTTTTAAACGGCTTCTTTCAGAATCTGCAACAAAACACGTATACAAACACTGTCTCTTTTGTGGACTTATAGTAAATTGGAAGTCAAAGGAAGGCACCATGTGAATGAATACATAATGGCGAAGATATTTCAAGAAAATAAAAAACCATGGAAATTAGAAAAATCGTTATGCGTCACGTGGCCACGCCTGTAAACATCGATGAAAACAAACTTAAAGTTTGCTACCTCGCTAACTATACTAACTTAACTTACAGAATGTATTACGAAGCAAGCAAGCGGACCATTAATGACCCAACCAACGACCCAGCCTACCTTGGCCAGGTCTGTACTGATTGAAATTAATAGTTTCGTAATTGTTTAAGTTAAAATGTTTTTAAATTTGAAACAAAAAGTGTTCTTAATATTTAAAACAATTCGGATACAGTTTTAGAGACTATAAGTCTCTAGATCTAAGAATGTCCCTGTGGTTTGATTTAAAAAAAATCACATGCTAAAAAAACTCAAATAACAGTTCATGGTTTCGCTGTCGTTGACCAATATGACTCCAACTGTTGGCCAACAGTTATCCAATAATTGATTAAGTTATTAAAAAAAAAAAGTAACAAATTTATAACATAAAGTTATAAAACTTGTTTGGAAAACTTGTATTTAATTCTCCTGTACGAACAACCATAAGAGTTTACAGATATTTTAATATCTGCGTCTCATCCACTGCACTAGCATCATTTCAATTATTAACTGAAGCTAGTCAATTTAGCTTCAATCTCTTCTGGACTAAAATAAATTGGAATGATAAACACATAATTATGACTTTTTTTCTTTCCTGGAAATGACACAAGGACAAAGTCTCTCCTTCGCTGTAAATCTACAAAATATTCTGATATTTGAACTTGAGGTTTCTTCTCGAATAAATTTCAAATTATTACTATTATGATTGACTGTTCCTTTCTTGCTTTTAATTTGTTCTGCATTCTTTAGTTTTTCAATATTCTCTGCAGGAACATCACTTTTTCATTAGTCATTTTTATTTAATCTGCATTTATACATTTAGCTCTAAGTTTTCTTCCATACGCTAAATAATTCTTTTAGCAGATTATTCCCTATTCCAATTGCCATATTCACACAAAACTTTTCTGAATTGTGCTGTTCTTCCAGTAATCATTGTGGATTCTAGATAAATAAATGCGAGACTTTAAAAGCCATGGCTTTGGTTACGTTAAATCCCTGCACATTTGGTTCTAGTATCCTGGTGGATGTATCGTTAATGCATTTTGTGAAATCGATGGCATCTGCATCGAAAGTGTATGCACCGTATTTTCTATATCCATTTCCTATTGTTTCGGCAGAAATATTGCCAGAATTAACAACGACGGAAACACGTTTTGGTTACGGTATTATTATAAGTTTACCTTTTCCAAGAAAGCATAGTATTCTTCCAATTATTCTTCAATAGCTTAAAGAGAGACACCTCTGCTCTCTGGCTGAAGAATATGAGTAGCATTAAGCAATCAATAAAATACCATTGTCTACGCAAAAATATGAAACATTTCTTGTTAGGCGGTATTTATGACCTTAACAAGATAGAAAACGGGCATCTTTATACGCCTGTTTTTAAATTTCGATAGAACTATTTGGCATACGTAGTTGTGGTTAATGTTTGATCCAACCTTTCTTGTCTCGTTTAAAAATCCACTCTGGAGGTGTATGGCGAGTAACTTTCGCACATGTGCATTCACAAGGCAATTCTAACATTGGTGGTCAGATGATATATCCATTAGCTAATATAGTAAATAAAATAATTATTTGTTCTTGATCAGACCTTGACTTTTCCTTTACTTATAGTTAAAGTTCTTCATGTCTAGGTGGATGCCGAATTTCGGATTTGTTTTAAACCTAGACCCATCTGAATTGGATATTCTTGTAGGATCCTGTAATATATATAAACATTGCTCTTCTTCTATATAAAGCCTTAATTCTTGCTGCAAATGTTTTATTTTCTGATCTGTCTTTGACTGAGCTCAGAGTGGCGTTTTAGAAAAAGGGGCATAACTACTTTAACTACTACTACTTTTCTCCTGGATTTCTATGTTTAAATGAAGTTTTGCGAGCGTCTTTCATTACATTATCTGCTATTGTTTGGTGAGTGTGTTTTTTTCACGCAATGGCGCCATTGAAGCTAGAGCCACGTAACCCAGCCCCCCCCCGATCCAGTTTTATATTTACTCTTATATTATAAAGCACTGCTTTTTTTTTGCTTATTCATATTATTTATGTTCAATTAGGCAAAGAACTGACGACTTTTTTTCTGGTTGTTGAAAATTTTTATCATTTCAAAACCCCCACCAGAAGGTATATGTTACTGCTCTCAACTAAGTGACTGTTCTGATGAAGTAAGAAAAATTCGGCTGGTCAAATACCCCTGTTCTACGCCTCTGAAGTAACCCATATGGTTCTCGTTGGTTGGGTTAATGAGTCTTTATGTGGTGATAAGATGTTCCAAAATTGAAATTGATATCTCACTCTTAACAGATATTACATAATAAAATGTCCTTATTATCATACATGTTTAATGTCTTGTATATTCTAAACGGTGATGCTTAGAGAAAAATTATATAAAACTTTTTTTCATATTTCGTCAAGATTTACATGCCTGTAAATTTTCGATACTTATTTCTGAAACACCCTGTATAGGATACAATTTAAAAAATTTGAAGTTTTTGTGATAAAGTTAAGGCAAAAATATGCCATTTGAAAAACTTATATTTTGAAGAAAGTTCTTAGATTTGAACAAATTTTATATTTTAAACACACCTTAGTTTAAATATTATATAACAAACACCTTCGTTTTGCTTTATTCGATGTTGTTACCATCTATAAACTTTCTCCCGAAAAAAAAACACGATAATTACCAAGATAGTGATGATTGAAAATACATACTAATTTTTTTAAAGAAAACCAATATTATAGATGGCAACATAATTAGATGTTAATATTCCAAGTGGTAATAACCTTAGAGTAAGAATTAAAGTAGAGATCACAATCCATTCATAAATCACGTTAGGGGTATGCGCCAACATGGTTCCCCTATTTTTCACATTCTATCGATCAATGTTTACGATAAAACAAGAAGTGGGGATGGCCCATGTTCAAACGGTGGCCATTTATTGACGAATGCCAGTGGCGGCGCGAGTTTTCACTTCCCGCATAAGGAAATATCATCGTTCCGGGTTTTTACAGATCTTCATGTCTTTCCATTACTGTCGAAAGGTCGGTCTGTTCCGGTATAGCTAAAAAATCCACTTACTCGATTAACTTTAATTTTATTCAATTTTTCCCAAAAATTACGTCTGATACAAAAAAATATTGGTATGAATTCAATATGGCGAAACAAAATGACGACCTGTTAAAATATTTCATGTACGAAAATGAAGAAATGAGCCATGCTTCATTATCGTTGACAAAAGGGAGCATTCTTACCTATTCCTTAATGAGGCAAATAGGTATTTTTACAAATATCAAAGAAATAATCGTTCCCTACTTCACTATTAAAATCAAACCAATAAGTTAGGTAAGTTTAAAAGAAATTAGTTATTTATATATTATTAAACTTTAGTTTTTAGTTATGTTTGCCTTATGTCACTGTCATTTTGTAATTGTGACATTTGGAAAAATTATTTGTTAAGTTGTTAAAAATGTCATCTTAAACCTATAACTGTCAAGTTAGACCTTGTCTAAATTTAAAACTCTTTAGTGAATACTATTGTTAGAGTTTTAAACTATAATCAATGCTTTTAACGCGCTTTTATTGGCTTCCTACTCGTCTGATTGTATGTTTATATGTCTGGTTCAAATCTTGTAATGGATTTTTCACCACTTCCATTACTGATTATTTTGAAATTTAACATGCATACACTTTCGGATATAAAAAATTCGACTTTTTTTAGTCAACGTTTTGAAATCCAAAATGGCGGCGCCAATACGGCCGAAGAATTTTGTTACTTGTGTAGATTAAACGGAAAATTGGTGCCTAGGAAAAATTTTAATTTAATTTAATTTAAAAATCCAAAATAGCGATGCCAAAATGACAATGTCAACAGGTCGGACGAATGATTTTAACATTTGTGGGGATTATTTAAGAATGCACAACAAAAATCAAAATGGTGGCGCCAATATAGCCAACGAATTTTGTCATTTGTACAGATTCGGCTGAAATATCAATATCTAGAAGTATTTAAGAATGAAAGTTATGAAATTTTAGTCAATATTTGAGAATTAAAAATGGCGGCATCAACATAGCAAGACTAATTTCAAAATGTTTGCAGATTTGATTAAAATTCGGTATTTAGTGGTATTTAAGACTGCACATCATGAATTTTTGTCAACATTTTAAAAATTCAAGATTGTAATGCCAACATGGCGGCGGAATTTTAACATTTGTACAGATTTGAGAATACATATCATATATTTTTAGTAAATATTTAAAAAATGATAGGAATGCTTAGATTGCGAGCGCATTTTAACATTTATACAGATTTGATTAAAAATCGATATTAAGTGTGCAATTTATACATTTTTAGTAATAAATATTCAAAATGGGGATGTCATCGATCAATCAATCCGATAAATACTTTTTTCAGATATTTTTAAAAATTTAATTAGGCCACCGTTTTGTTCTCCCATTTTGAATTTGTCTCAACATTTTTACCAGTTCATCCCTATATAATATTTTATTTTTGAGCAAAATTTGAACATAATCGATGCAGTAGTTTTCTGCATTGACTTTTATAACGTTTTATTGGCCGCCATTTTGGATTTGTAGTAAAACTTATTAGTTAATAGTCATGTCACACCTAATTTTTCTGCAAAATTAGGATAAAATGGATAAGCAGTTTTTTAGCAATATTTTTTTAACATTTCAGTATTTTATTCAGCTATATTGGATTTTTACCAAAATGTTACCACGTCATCATCATATGACCTTTAATTTTTAGCCAAAACTTGAAGTAAATAGGACAAGCAGTTCTTGAGCGGACAGACATACCTAACCGACGTAATTGAGAAAAGATGTTTTTTTGCAACTAGAAAACTTTCCTCTTGCGAGTAAAGTAAAAAAAAGCGAGCGCTATAAGATAAGAATAGAATAGCCAATTGTCATATTGTTTTTCCGTGTTAATAGCTAAAAGTGAAAATTAAAAAAAGGCGCGAAATCATCCGAAACTTTATTATTTCCCCAGATATCATCCAAAATCTAGGGATTTTCGAAATGGCAGTACGTTTTTTTGAGCATGAGACGCCCTTTGATTATTTTAATATAGTATAGATATATTCTATAATTATTATAATTCTCTGATAGGAAAAACTATTGTAATCGTCAAAAAAATCACCTCAGAATCTTTCTTGTATCATTTTACTTCTAAGGATCCTCACATGACCCCCGACGAAATAAACGTTCTATTATACTGAACAGGATTGGTCAATGCGTCATGTGACCCAAAATAAGTGCATAAGGTATCTTCTATTAGACATGTCTTCTGGAAAAGGAAATCTTGCTGTTTACTTAGTGATTAAAAGAAAATTGCAAACTGAAACGGCCATTTTTTTACAAACTCACATTGCCGCACCATAGTTAGGTCAACTAAAGCTCCTAGTTTTGCAATGTCCAAGATAAAGTAAATAAAACTTATTTATTAAATATTTAAAAAATCAATGTTCTTCTAATGTCACCGCACCTTTAGAACGTTGCTTCTTGAAGCAAGGCAACATATAATTAGAAGATTTGAACCATATCAACAAATACACAATAATACATTAAAACACATGCAGTAGTGACGCTAAGAAAAGCTTGGTATCTAATAAAATATTTTTTAGCAAATTAATTTCTTTAATGTTAAAATTTATTGTAATTCCACGACCCGTTATTGGTTGTTAAGCCACGCCGGTCACGTGACCCTGTAGCATTCTGTACTGTAGACTATTATACTTTTTTACTATAAGGAGCAATGAAAGTGGGATGGTCTAATACCACAGTGGGATGGTCTAATACGTGGAGTTGTCGATCGGGTTTGCCATATCTAACTAAAACTCTTGTTATTGCTGTAATCTGATCTGAGGCTTTCTGTATTTTAGTTTGTATTTTACTATTTTGCAATAAAAGTAATTTCTTTATACTGCTTAGAAACTAATACTGGAAACACATTACTATTATTTGTATGAAAATTTTATTGCATCATGTTTAAACATATTCACCGTAATATAAATTGGCATAAACATTGGTGTTCCTGGCTAGGCTTGGCATCGTCGTACGATCAACCTTATACTGTGAGGTAATCTTGGCAGTGGCTAAATATGTAAATAAAGAACTCTATTTTTATTCTTACTTTAAGGGAATAACAGTTTAATAATTATACTTGGGGGTCACGAAAAACATACTCAAAATTCTACCACTTCAACGCCACCCTTTGAATATGCAAATTATATAAAAGTAGATTTTTGTTTAATAATTAATTTTCTCTTTGTCATACGATATGGTGGCAAATAAAAGCTCATAAAATTTTGTAGAGAAAAATTTTCTATTCACTTTTACACGGGAACACCAGCACTATCGCTATAGCAGCCACTTTAGCTGACTGATTATCGTCTTTAATTACAGTTATTTTTCACTGGCTTATTGCTAGGTGTGTTATGTATAAGTTAATTTGCTTGACGCGCATTATTCAGCTTAAAGCGGTTTTGGCGATAGTGCTGGCTGATGTTACGCAAAAAGTATCCAAAACACTTCACCACTGAGGCAAAATGTGGCTTCATCCGAAAAACAAAGTGTTTCAACGAATAGCGGATCAATATTACATAACTTAACTCCGTCGTTGTCTCGGAGCTCTTATTTCCGCGATCTGAATGTCCATTAATTCTTGAACGAACTATACTTTATATGGATGCCACTTTTCTTTCTTCAAAAAATTTGTTTTCATGGTTCTATTTTATCAGAGGACACTTACTTGTCATGTACGGATTTTCATGTAAAATTAACAGGATATTATCAAAAATCCTAGGACGAACTCTTGCAGTAATATCCTCAAAACTTGTCAGCATTTCTGTATTTCGTTTTAATTTTATTCACTGCAAATTAACTTATAGACTCTGTTTGGGGAGTTTGTTGTTAAACATCTCGAAAATTTCTTGCTGCGTCCCTGTTTACCTCGATTCTCTCATTTTCTGTTAAGCGCATAGCCAACATTTTGATTTGCAAAAGAGAACTATGTAAAATATTATCGCAAACAAGTGATAATTACAGGCATATTACTAATGCCATTAAAATAAAGGTACGTGTAGCCTATGGAAGGTATAAAAGTATTTGAAAGGATAAAATCAAATTTTGGATTATTTAACACACAACTAAAAATAAACAAATATGGGAATTGCCATTAAAAATAATGAAATTGACACATGTTCTTTTTTGGGAAACTCTGTATAATAGCAAATAGCAAATATTTTTAAAAATTAGAGAAAAATAAAATAAAGCCTAGGGGCAGAGCTTTTTTTTTTTCAAAAAAATACTTGTTCCCAAAATATTGAAATTATTTCTTATCTTATCCCCAACCCTGTATAGGCTTTAGAGTAGTATTGTTTTACCGATAGATCATCTTGAGTTTTAGAAAACATGTTTTATTATAGAGCTTCGGACATATTTAGCTAACATAGCTTTTGCTCACTTAACTCGTTCTGTCGCACTTGCGTTGTCTTTATTATTTCGGTTTCACAACGTTTCGAATGGTAACTATCTCCAATCGTTTTCAAATGTAAACTAAATACCAAATCTAAAGCTACGGGCTTATACGCTAGTCGTGTGCGGTGATGCGTGACGTCTCCACACCCTGGATACCTGAACCGGGAAGTTTTAAGAGGTCAGTTTGAGCTAGAAGTGGCTTCCATATATTTGGAATATCGTCGCTAGGCTTACTGAATATGCCTTGATTCCTTTCTATGAAAGCTGCTTCTATAAACTTTCGTTTTGACCAGTGCTGCTCGCTATGCAAAATTTTAGCCTCCAACCACTACATCCGGTGTTGGTTTGACCAGACGTGTTTTGCTATACCCGATTTGATTATGATTTTGAGTATGAATAAAATGCTGTTTGACTCTTATACTAAGAGGGCGTTTTGTCTCTCCAATGTACAAGTAAATGCATTCTTTTTTCTTATTGATGTCCTTTTGGCTTAGTTTTTGTTAGAAGGCGTCTTAACGTATTTCCTGATTTAAAAGCCTCAAGGTCCATTGTACTATTACAAGTTGTTACAGCTCTGTTGAAAAGTGTTCTTATGATGCCCTCTTTTGTTGCTGTAGAATGGTTAGAATCCTGGTTGAGATATTGTCCAGTGTGTGTGGGTTTTCGGTACACTGTAGTTCTGATGCCCTCTGCAAATCGCTTAACGATAACGTCAAATAAAAGGCAAAGAAGAATTTGTCTCTTTCTCCATTGTAAAGTTTCATACATGTTATTATGCAATAAGTGATTGAAAAATTCTGTCAAATGATTGTCATTTGCAGTCCAAATAATAAAAGTATCAACTACATGCCTAGGCCAAAGTTTAAGCTTGATTTGAGCAGTATTTAGTGTGTGCTCTTCGAACCACTCCATATAAATATGTACTACCACTGGAGAAAGGGATGACGATGATGATGAGTAAAACCTATCTTTTACTTGAAAGTAGGAGTTTTGGAGACAGCATTCCAATAGTTCCATCACACCATCCAGCAACGTCGTTCGTTCAAAGAGTGTTTTCGTCATCCCCTAACTTTTGCCTAATAGTTCACATATCGGAACATTTGTAAACTTTGTACATCAAAACTAACAAACCTGTTTTCTTGCCCTAATGTATTATACTTAAGAATATTGACAAAATGGTTTTGATGGAAAGTGGCGTTAACTTGCTCCGTATTCTATATGGGATATAGACAAAATACTGCTCAAAACAAGCCTAAACTTTGGCTTAAGTATATAGTTGATACTACAAATGACAATCATTTGACAGAAGACGATCAAAATGGACAAAATTTGTCGAAGCGAACCACCCGCAACGATCTTCTTTTTTATTCTGTTTTTTTTTATAGTTTTCTCGAGCTAACCTCCTTTCATCTTTATTATTTTTGGGTTGGAATATGCGTTTGAAATAGGTTTTGAAAGTTCTAGTTCGAAAAACCAGTAGAATATTCTCTGGAACTGGCACTCTTAGGAACTCTGTTTTATTTGTCTTTTATTTGGCGCTAATAGTGCTCTTCTTTAAACTAGTTTGTTCATACTGATCAAGATCATTACTTAGTGTCTTACGATAGACCAAACTCTTTTTTCTGATTAAGCCTGCATCACAACTATTTTCCTTTTACTTCTCTCGTAAGAGCGAGAAGAGAGAGATTTTTGTAAATATTTTTTCGTTTTCGGGTCACCCGAAAACTCAAAAACTCTCCTATGTTCATCAGTCTGTACGCGGCATAACTCAAGAACTACTTATCCGATTGAATTCAAATTTTGATCAAATTTTAAGGGTTAAACAAGGATGGTAAATTTTTAGTGGGAATCCCATATGGAAAAATAAAATGGCGGCCTAATAAAATATCGGTAAATTTTCTGAAATAAAACCTTTTTATGGAGGAAAATAATAAATTAATTTATTTTTTTGTAATCTACGTAGATAATGTTATGAAAAATAAGTAATAATAATAATAACAGTAATAAAAAAATTGTATATTTGCATAAAATTATTACCAAATAATTATATGCATATAGACTGTTTATTTAAGTAGTGGAATTCTGCACGAGGGAAGTTATGAATTTTCCGATTTTTTGTAATACGACCCTGTCTATTATACTTTACAATGAATCCACGCTTTATTTTGCGAAGGTTCAAAATAAGCGATATGCGACCACAGACAGTTGGTTATGACCTATTTATGTTTCTTTCCATTTTATTTTCATTATTGAAGAAATATTGATTTTTACCCTTTGACCGTGATTATTTGCGTGTAAGTTTGCCCACTTGATGCAGACTATAAGCGGAATAAATAAATGCGTATGCATATATAGAAAGATAATACGGTGTGTAATATGCAAACGAGGAACACAATTTTGTTTAATACTACATTATGACATGGACGTAGACAGAACGTGGGCAAGGGGTATAAAATATCCGACGCATAGAAAGAAAATGAGATAGGATTAGTGTTGCGACATACAATTTTAGGTTAGCAGTAGATTTAAGAAAATATATAATTTTTGTAAGACATAATAATCTTTTAAAAAAATGTCTTCGCATTCTTTTTTGTTTTTTTTTTTTCACTATAAATGTATAAAATCTCTTATAAAGCGGGAATTTTTGTTAGCCCTAACAATTTTATTAATTCAGTCTGATTTGTTACAAAAACAAATAACTCGACACGTAAATTATCTCTAAAGCTTGGAACACAATAATGCAAATCCCGTAAATTTTAACGTAACACCTAACCAAAAAAACGAAACTTAAGAAGGACGTTCACAATTGTGATACAAAACTGGGTGATACTTGCAACATTGGAACTAAATATAACCGTTTATAACATGTATTAAAAAAATAACGTTTGAAGTAAATGTTTGACGTAATTTGTATTGTAAAAGTCTAAATCTAAACGTACACGTTTTATGTCAGGGAAGTTGTAATACGGCAATACAGGGAAAAACCGGAGACGTGTCGATCTATTGTGATGAAATCTATGAAATGAAGAAAAAGCAGAAAGGCAGTTTTTTTAAACTGTATGTACCACTAATTAACAAAATTTTTTTATATTTTTAATGATTACTAATAATATTAGTTGCATCTTTCAAGTAACAGTAGGTTTTAACCTGAGAGCAGTAGTAAAAACGTACAAAAACAGTAGATCTACTGCTAAAGAATACTTATAGCACACTCTGTATATGCATATAGCTATGTAGTAATAACTTTACGCATAATGTACAGGGTGGAAGAGAAATGACTCCAAATATACAGGCTTAAGTACAAGTTATTTAGAGCAAAAAAAAAGTCTTATATAACAAGGGGTCAACGTTGAAGAGCTGCTCTAGCGTTACAAATATTTTAAAATTTAAAATTTTTTGAAAAGAGGAAAACACTGCAATTATACTATATAGTTACTTTCTCCTAGCATAGTAATATATGACCATATGTGGCATATCTTTTAAGATAACAAAAGTTATGTAGGACTGAAATTGGGAAAATTTACCATACCGAGGGATACGGTGGGAAAACTATAAAAAAAATAGAAAATCGATGGGGTACCCGCCTAAACTAAAAGATATTAGTGACCAATCGTAAGACACGCGTTTCTGACTAATGGTCTATAACAGTACGATCAAATTAGTAGACGAGTACAACTAGCGTCAAATTAAAAAAAAATCAAAATTAATTATTTTTGTTTAAGCGAACAACTCACCGGTTTCCATTTTTGCTCCGTTTTTTTCTAGTTTTCCCGCGCTAACCTCCTTTCATCTTTATTATTTTCAGGTTGGAATATGAGTTTGAGACAGGTTTTAAAAGTTTCAGTTCGAAAAACCAGTCGAATGTTCGAAACTGGAATGTAGCTTCTTGTTAGGAATTATTATTTGTTTGTCTTTTTGTTTCATGTTAGTGGAACTTTTCTTTCATCTAGTTTGATCATATTACTTAGTGTCTTATGATTGGCCTCACTCTCTTTCTACTTCCCTCGTAAAAAGGAAGTATTTAATCGTAAAAAATCACCTTCCAAAATGTTTTCAGATTTTCATGTTTAAGGGTCCTAGATGCCGAAAAACATGTTTTTTCAATTCCGTCGGTCTGTCTGTCTGCTCGCTGCATAGCTAAAAAACTACTAACCCGATTGACTTCAAATTTTGGACAAAAATTAAGGAGCATATGGGGATGACTTTTGGTAAAAAGCCAATATAGCGAAACAAAATGGGGGCTTAAGGAAATGTTAAAAAAATTGCACAAACATCAAGTATTATGTTGGAATCAACTGATACAATAATTTTGGTACGAATCCAAGATAGCGGAACAAAATAGCGGCGTAATAAAATATTTAAAAATTCAGCCTGAAAAAACGACTTAATGGATAGATTTCGTAGTTTTTAATTATGATGTTTTTAACGCTTTATTTAGCGGCCATATTTATTTTGACCAAAATGTAACCATTTCATCCCCATAACCCTTGTTTTTGAGTAGGTAGTAAAAATAAATCGGATATGTAATTTTTGAGGTACGTCACGTACAGAGAGACTTACAGAAATGGGAAACCCATTTTTTTTCAGAATGTAGTGGCCCTATTAAAACGCAAAGATCTGCAAAAATCTCGGAGGCCTTACCAGGGAAGTAAAACACTATAAAATAGAATATTTTTACTAAATGTGTTACATAAAATTGCAAAATCCTGCCAGCTTTTCATTGTGCCTAACATTGAGACCGTGGGGAATTTATTTTGGTCGATCCTTCCGAAAGGTGATAAAAAACTTAAAAAAATGTTCTAGCAAACTATGAACATACTACCAACCTACAGAGAATGTATGCTAAACATATCATTAGTAGTATGTAGTGCTGAATTCGAACAAAATATGTTTTAGTACAACTCCCTTTTCGCAAGCGTTAAGCCAAAGGTCAAAATAGCGGAAGAAACTATCATTGTTTACAAAACATCATTCTTTTAATATTGTTCTGGTCCAAACATTATTTCTTTTTAATCACATGCTCTACACATTTATGCACTTTTGGGAATTAACTTGTTTCTTAAAAGATACATTCAAAATCCTTCATTTTAAAAGTAATGTCATTCGATTATATTTAGTCCACAAGGGTACGATTAAAGTCGAAGTATTATATGTCTCATTAGAGCCATTTCATCAACCAAATATTTTGTGCAAGGGAAGTCCCCCTTGTACCATTCCAAGTTGGTCTGTATATAAATGAGTTTAATTTTCTTTAAAGGTTTAACTGTTTTAATGAAGCTTATTTTAAATATAAAGGGTAATAGAGAATGATTCCTTCTATATTTGTATCAATTTTATTTTACCACAATAAACCACACTGTCAAAATTGCAGAGAATAGGGTCTAAAAGCGAAAAAGTTTGATTCGGTATTGTGTTAACACACTTAAAAAATTAAGGATGTGTGTACATCAGCCCAATTTTATAATCTATTCTCTTAAAAAAAATCATATTTGTTTCCACTAATTATTCACATATTACAAACAATAACGTTTATTATACAAAAAGATGACTAGTCTGAGCTTCCTATTAAAAGTACAAGAGGCAATAACCTTCCAAATTTGCTACATACACGAAGGATATTCAAGGTTTCTTAACAATAGCTGTACTTGAACTCTTTTTAGCGAAACTAGGTAAAATATTTCACACAATTTACAAAAAGTCATTTATTACAATTCTTTACATTTTCATATATAAAACGAAGTATTGTTAGTATAAAAATATTCGCTATAGGTTACCTAAACATTAAAATTAAAGCGATGTGTTATGGACGGATAGCAACTAAAGAACAAATCTACAAAACAACACTAAATGTAGCAAAATCAACATTATTATAACAGTAAAACACCGATTATATGATTTCGATGGGACAGCATAGCTGACGGATAATTGAAACATATATTTATTTTTTTTAAATGCACAACCATTTCTAATTTGGTAGATGTTTTTAAAGAGGGACATTCTGTTGTTTTTGTATGCTTTTTTGAAGAACAAATGTAGATGCTATATTTTTCAGATACATATTGTTGTGTATATCAACGTTTAAATGTATTGACGTGTTAATCTGTAAATTTTAAACACATACTGGTTTTGCAGGTCAAAAAATATTGAAAATTTATGAGCACACAATATATTTAACTATTCAATATGTTACTTAGTACGGATGTTATATTTTTAAAAATACATTTTAATTTTCTAATTACAGTGAGGACCAAAAGTCAAAATTTCAAAATGGCGGCTTGGCGCCGGCAAGTAAACATTAATAACATTACTAATTTATTAAATATAAAATACCAAAGATCTAATGACAAACTTATCAATCTAATATAGTTTTTCTGCTAAACTAAAATAAATTTTAATTAAAATATATATATTGGTAAAATAATTTAAAACTCTAGTTATAAATAGGGAATTAAAAGATGTTTCAAATGGTGTGTAGTAAGACTACCCATTCATTAAAAAAATGTCAAAATGGCGCTAAGCCAATTTTTGACATTTCTATTATTATTCAAAAAGTAGTATTTTACACCTTCAACACTTTCAAATTTCGTTTCGTATTCCTAACGGTTCGAAAAATAAAATGGGGAAAGACTATCTGTTCTCAATATAACTAGCCGCCATTTTGAAATGAAACGGCAAAAAATATTAATACTGGGGTATTGAATAAAGAAGTTCAAGCCCTATCAAATGATGTATCGTAAAACCCCCCATTCCATAAAAAAAAAATCAAAATCGCGCTAAGCCGCCATTTTAAAATTTGGACATTTCTGTTTTTATTCGAAAGTAGTATTTTACGCCTTGTACACTCTCTCCAAACTTTGTTTTCATATTCCGAACAGTAAAAGGGGGGAGTGCGGACTTTCTGTCGTCGATATAACAAGCCGCAATTTTGAAGTTAATCCACAAAAAAATTAGAACTGGGGTATTGAATAAAGAAGTTCAAGCCCTATCAAATGAATTTTGTCATTTCTGTTTTGGTTCAAAAAATAGTATTTTTGGTCCTCACTGTATATTACATTGTATTGTATTAAAATTTAAATGTTTCTTTTAAAAAAATCAAGAATATAGATTACACTGGTTACGTTTTACTGTGCATGGAAACAAAACACGTTTCGGAATTCCAAGAAACTTCAAGACACACAGGGATAATCCGCAGCCCAGTTAACGCGTGAACGGATAATCGAGATTTTACTGTATACAGTGGTGTATAAAAAATACCAATGCAAATACAAACTTAATATCCACAAAACTATCAAATATATAACCGAGAAAGCACAAAGCATAATTTTTTGAGAAAAAATCCTACAATTAAAATTAGTTTTCGTTTTTTGAATAAATACAATTCGAAAATACTGTAATACTAAAATAGGTATAAGTAAAATGTGTGTAAATTTGCAAATGTGTTCTTATTTCAGGAAGCACATCCTAAGAGCTATTTATATGAATCATTTAAAGTTATGTTTATAATATTATACAATATTAACTGTCAATATTTAAATGCATCTTTAAGATGTAGAATTGTGTGCATGCAGCCACATAGCCAGATGACTTCTCTCGCCCCAAAGCTCTTATAATATACTTGCGATTTATATGTAATGTAAACTGTACATTTTTTAAGTGCTTTCTTACCTCTAAAAGGAAGAAAATATACCAGTGTTTACAAGAGGGAAATAAAATGATGCTCCCTATACGTTTTAATCCAAAAATACTTCTAAAATAGTCCTGGAGTCCTTGACCAAAATGTGCTTTCACCACTGCGCGTCTGATTAACTGATACATCGTTAATTATTCTCCTAGATTAATTGTAGGCTCCGAGTCCAACCAGTACAATTGAGGAAGAAGTTGTATATAGTTGTATAAAGTGTGATCCACTTTCCATAGTAGACCCCAGCATCTTTGAAATTATTTACCATATTAGTTTAAAATTCTAGTGCTTTGTATAGATTTAAAATCTGATTATTTTGGCACACTCAACCTTGACATCGCACAGCATTATCAATAAGCCCTGTATATCAAAGTTTATCAAAATATTTCATTGGCTTTCGGAGATAAGTTTTCAATAAGTGTGACAAGTGTGTCAAACCAATCAGATTTTAAATCTATACATAGCAACAAAATTTTAAACTAATTTAGTTACTAATTCCGGCCTATTCAAGGATGTACTTATGAAAAGCGGATCAGCTCATATTTGCATTTAAAAAATAATTTTTTTTCATACATACTTCTTGAATCTAAAATATCACATACACTCCATTTCTTGCAACTTCTTCCCACCACCAGCATAGCACTGAATACACTGAGGGCTTAAAGATCTAAGAGTGTTACTAGAATGTCATAATTAATAATGTATATGAGTTCATTCGACTCGCAGCGATCAATATAAAAACTTAGTCGAGGAGTCCAAAATATTATAACATTTTAAGAATGGTGTTAAAACTATAAAAAAACATTTGATGCGGTATATCCTGAATTTACTTCGCAAAAAATATTCATTAATCCAAAATTGTACTCTTTTCTAGGCTATTGTAACATCATATACTTGTATATAAATACCTTCAAAATGTTTTATTACAAATTACACAATATGCTTCCCACACATCACAGCATTTACAAAAAGGTTATTCTCAAAGGAATTTAAAATGGGAGTTTTAGATTGCTCTTCGGAATGGTAATAATTTAGGAGTAAATTAGATAATTGCATTTCTTTGACCTTCAAACCTTATCACTTTCTGTCAGAATGATTAAAGTTATCTCGAAGTAATATCTTGTAGGACTCTTTTGCATCAGATTTATGATATTTCCCCTTTGTTTTTGAAACTTATTCGACGAAAATAAAAGTAAAATTTACCCAAAAAAATTAATGTCAACAAATTATTGCTTTAGAAAAGACAAATAAAGAAATCCTAGCGTGAGAGCCCTAGTGGTCTTTGCTCATAATATATTAAGAGCCAAATTGCAAGAAAAGTATTTTTCAAATAATCGAGTTAAAGGATTCTTAAGTTTGAAAGCAGAGTAATTCTGAGAAGCCCGTATATAGAATGTAATAAAGTAGCAAATAAGCTTTATATTTTGTACCACATGCCCAGATGACTATGTGCAGGAGGGTATTAAAACTATAGTTTGAATGCATAATGTATATCCTATCACCGAATTATCCAATTTACTACTTCAAATGTGTAACTATTCAAGTATTCCCATTGAAAAAAATACACTTTTATTATTAGACCATCAAAAAGAACTTAAATTACCAATTACACATTTCAGAAAGAAAAAAAAATTATACATACAAAAAGAAATACAGGCAGGGGAGCAAACAAGGGATCTAGGTATGTTCTTTCTAGCCTTCTGGATGATTTTAAATGCAAAACGTCTCAAAAAAATGTTCTGAACTTGCCATCTTTTAAAAAACTAGTAAATATGTACCAATGTACAATAAAATAAAAAAAACTGTTATTACATACAATGTAATAACTTGCAGTATTTCCAGGAGAGTATTTTCATATTGCTGTTTACATACAAAATAAATTGTTCTATTATTTCTATATATTCGTTATTTTTGACCACTTTGTCAAAGGCAATACCTAAGATGTCATTCTTCCAGATGGTGCAGCTTAACAGAACATTTTTCATTTGGAACCTATAGAATTTTAATCAGAAAGCTACACATAACAAAAATCCTTCTTCAATGTTATAAGAAATGAACTATGAATCAAACATCAAAAGCTATAAATGATACTTATTTCATCAAAAAAAAGCTTATCTTTGATAAATCAAATTCAATTTTTATATTAATAAAAATTATATTCGAGTATGTACTTTAATACTTGTGCAATACAAAAATCCTAACAACTTTGTTTATTTGTATTAATATTTGATGCAATATTCACATAAAGTCATTTTTGGTTGGGACCACTATATATCAGTATGATGAGATCCAGGTTTCTGTACCTCAATACTATACTGAGACTGAGGTGCAGTACCCCTCAACCTTCTATACTTAGTTCTACGAGCTTCTACTAGGAACAGAGCTCCCGCAGGAAACAGAAGTAGTGAACCCACACAGGCAAACCCAAATGACCAACCCAAGTCATTGTGTTGCCAGTATGGCATCCAATCACGGCTATCGCCGTTAAAACCGAAAATTAAAACGGCAATTAAGCCACATATTCCACCTAAGATAAGATTGGATCCATTACTCAATAATAACAGAAGATACTTATCATGGTCTCGGCTACAGAAACAGTACATCCAAGTCAAAAATGCTGCTACAAGAACTAACGTCATACAGAGAGTGAAAAAGAACTGTGTGAGTATAAAGAATCCTGGAAGTAAGAAGTCATCTATGATATAATATTCTTCTTCAAACACCCACCAACATCCTGTGAATTTGTAGTCATAATGGTGACGGAAGTCTTCAAAATTATTGAGGCAGACTTCCCACAGACCTGTAATTAAAAAGAAAAACATGTTATAAATTAAATTATAAATTACTTTATAGATAAGAAAATACAAAATGAATAAATCCATTGTTTCATCACTTTATTTTAGTTTAATTTTAACTAACAAGATGAATATGGTTCACTAAATTGGTTTATAGTTTTTCAAATCCAAATAGTTCCAAATCCGCTTATGGGTAATATTCGAATGGTTTAAAAGGTAAATTTAATATACAATATTTAAAATACTTAGATATGTAAGACCAGTGTACAAGTTGTGGCCAACATAACTATTACCTTTGAATATCATCTTATAAAATGGTATTTCTTTTAGTACTGGCTTTAACTATATAAAGTCATTGCTCCTAATAAATATACTTACATTGAACACTTTTAACATACAATGAAGCGGGGCTATTTGGCTCCAGTTATAAGACGCATTTAAAAAACTGGTCTATTTTTGTGACACAAATAATAGGGATAATTACGAAATTGTGTTAAACGTAAAAATTCATATTTTAAAAATATGAATTCAATCATTTTTTGATTTACTAATCAATAGTTCATTATTGTTTTTATGAATCAAAGTAGAGCAATGTATGTCATAAGGTATTTTCTTTATGTAAGAACCTGACAAAATAATCTTACTAACTCTTTTTCAACTATAAAAAGAAGACTTTTTGTCGATATTTTGAACACGAAAGTTTACATATTTTCTATGAAGAGCCCTCTTCTATTAATTGCTTGTGGTAGGTTTATACCTCCAGTCACATCTATCCAGCTATAGAATAGGTCTTCCTTTCTTTGCGGCCATTTCTAGGCCTTCAAAGACTTTGACAATAAAATGTTTGCTACTTCTTCATTTAAACTTCATTCTTCATTCTTCATGTGCAACACTTTTCGAGCTGGAAAAATAAACTTTTTGCGTTATGATTGAGGTCCTTTAGTTAGTGAGTCATTCTGGTACCCTGTCACTCGTTTAGCAATATGCTGAACCAAAGGTTCAATATCACAAGGGAAAATACCACATTTTCTAAACCCACTATCTAATTTTTTTTTGCTGATGAGCTGCATAATTTCCAATGTGTCCTTTAACAACATAGGGAATGAACTTCCTTAGTAGAACAATATTTTTTGAACCTTCAGAACTTTTCCAGTCAGTCAGTGTTTTTCTCCAAGCAACTTTCATGGGATGGAAAAATGCGACATCAAGTGGCTGTGTAAGACAGGTACTTTTTGGTGGAACGAAGTATATATTTTCTTCTCGACAAAGTTCTAAAATTCCAACATTCAGATGTGTGGATAAATTATCTGCAATTATTACTTTTTTCCCAAGAAGCTTTTTTAATCTCGGTAAACACAACTTCACGAATCAGTTATTCAAAGTAACAGAATCAAACCATCTAGACTTAGTATGATGATACCGGCATTTTGTTTCTCCTTCTGTCCTTGTTGACCATAAAGTAAAGTAAAGTAAATTTATTGTTGCTGCTACAAAAAATTTGTTTACACAGGTCAAGACATAAAAAAAATACAAGTATTTAAAACTAGTAATAGTGTCACGTGTACATACATATATAATAAAAGCAATACTCAAACACTGAAAATGCTTCTTATCTACATAGAAGTAAAATCATAACTATATATATAGTAGTCATCCAGAGAGTAAAAGCAATTTACAATCAAAAATTCTTAGATCTTCCTCTTAAAACCTCTAATCGGCAAATCCATCGCATGATCAGGTAGTTTATTGAATAGTTTGGTTGCGTGGTAATAGGAAATCAATTTGTAAGTCCCGATGATGGCGAGTAAGGTGTTCATGAACATTGCTGTGGGAAATATATTTATTCAAATTATTTCTCACATATAATAAACATTGCAGAATGTACGCACACACAACAGCCAAGACTCGCAAACTCCTGAAGCCCTCCCTGCAGTCGGCTCAGTAAGGCAGCCCGAGGATAACATGGATTTCTCTTCTTTGGAGTGCAAATATTCTTTTCACTTGTGGGGCATGGCCCCATGTCAGGAGCCCATATGAAATCCGAGATTGGATATACAATTGATGCTGTAGAAACAGGTTGTATTTAAATATTAGTAAATGCAAGTTCATTAAATTTTTCAGAACAACCAATGTGATTAACTATAATTATACAATTAATAGAGAAGAATTAGAGAGGGTAAATTCAATTTCTGATTTGGGTATAATATTGGACAGTAAACTTAGCTTTGACTTACATTACAATCATATAATTAATAAATCACTAAAACTCCTAGGCTTTATTGGCAGATTTACACAACGGTTTTCATCTGTTAAATCTATGAACTTTCTTTACAAAAGTCTGGTTCGATGGAGGCTTGAATATTTATCTAGTGTATGGTCACCTTATTATCTAGTCCATATCTCCAATATTGAAACAGTACAAAATAAGTATATTAAATTGCTTGCTTTTAGAGTAAAATTTCCCCTTACTTTTCAGAACTATAGTGAGGCTAGAATTAGATTTGGATTGGAGTCCTTGAAATCTAGAAGGGTAAAATTGGATATTATTTTTCTTTTTAAGTTAATTAATGGTTTAATGGACTGTTTGGAATTGTTATATTTGATTGGTTTAAGGGTACCAGCTCGGCAAACCAGAGCTATGGAATTGTTTGCAACTGAATTTCATCGCTGCAATTATGGAGTTTTCTCACTATTGTCTAGAATTGCAGCCAATGGCAATAAAGTGAATATAGACTTTTTTTTTAATTCTCTTGAAAGTTTTAAAAGAAAAGTTTCAAAAATTAATTTTAGTTGATTTACTCATAAGATTATTATGTAGCACTAATATTTAGCTGTAGCCTAAGTCATATATGTAATTTATTTGTGAACATGTAGTTATGTGATTTAATGGGTATTTATACCCGTAAATAAATAAATAAATAAAGAGCATGAAATGCCGACAACAAACATGGCCCAGAAACAGTGCTAACTAGATTTCGCAGTACATAAATGTTGGAGGATGTCTTAGATGAGACATAGTCAATGTGAGGTATCCAGGTCAATGTCTGATCAAGGTATATACCTAGAAATTTAAATGATTCAGGCTCCCCCAGATCAATTGCATTACTCATGCTAAAAGTCATGGTTAAAGTTTTTTCATTATTCAAACCCAACCCATTAGCAGAGAAACAGAAGCAAATGCAGTGGTGTCATCTGCAAACTGAATGAATTCAACTGTAGAATCACAAAGTGGTAAATCATTACTATAAATAATAAAGCAGAGGGCCCACTACTGACCCTTGCGGCACACCAAGGGAAATTGGCGTTAAGGTAGAACATTGGCCATTAACTTCAACAAGCTGTTCGCGACCCTCCATGTAGGATTGCAGCAACTTGAGGCTCTGATTATTGAAATGATAGTATTTCAGTTTTTGAACAAGGAGGCTAGGGCAGACACAGTCGAAGGCCTTACTAAGGTCACATAATAAGGCTGCCGAATATGCACCCTCATTAAAAGCATTCACAAATGTTGTTATTAAGCTATTTATAGCCATTCCCGTCGACATACCATCCATGAAGCCAAACTGCTCAATAAATTGTATGCTTCAAAGTGGCGGGAAATTCGAGATTTCAACGCCTTTTCGAATATCTTTGCAAACAAGGGAATTATAGATATAAGCCTATAGTTTTCATAATTTCCCCCTTCTTAAATATTGGCACCACACGTGACAGTTTAAAAACGGATGGAAAAACATTCTCAGCCAAACACATGTTTGATAGTTTTGTCAAAGGATACACAATAAAATTAACAATGCTTTTAATTATCTTTGTGTTAAAGCCAAACAAATCCTTGCTCTGTAAGTTTTTTAAATTAGAAATTATATCCCTTATCTCAATAAAAGTTATTTCTTAAAAGCTAAAAGGGGGAAGGTTCCCAAGTTCCAAGCTATTTAAATAATGTTCACTAGTATATGATATATTTCGCAAAAGATTATCTGCCACATTTACAAAGAAAGAATTTAACTGATCGGATGGTAAAGAACTAAACCTAAGCCTGTTAATAATCTGCCAAGATGCTTTTAAAATATTATTTGAATTAATTATATAATTGTCATGAGCTCTAAAGACATGTAGGGCGGAAGTCGCTCACCCGCCGCATTTACACAAATCATTAAGGAAGTGCTACTTTTGCTGAAATTACATATTTTCTCTGGATATTTCACGCCGCGGCGGCAAATAACCTTTTTCTGTCCAGGATCATCTGTTAAATTTGTATCATTGAAATCCCAAATGTTTTCTTTTGGAACGTCGCGCACAATTTCAGTTGTTAATATACTGGCGTAAAATGGTTTCATCAGTGGCCGCTCTGCTAGTTTTTTTATAATGGCTGCAAATCGTGATGTTAGCCGTTGCGACACTGAAAAAATGATCTTATCTACTCTTTTCCAGGTAAATTTTTGTCAAAATATAATACTGAACGACCTATTCGATCTAGAAATGCTTTTGTTACATTACGCAAATCATATATCGTTAAACGGAAACCAAATTCGCTCCCCTGTCGAAAAAGTTGATGGTCTTTCAGGAGAATTTTATGTGTTTCTTCTTTAATTTGTTCACAATAGTTCGTCTTTGAATATTAAAGCGATCTTCGGTTTTCCTATAATATATTTCCCCTCTTTTAATTACATCTATGCATTCTTGGAGTTTTTCTGGTGTATAGTCTTTGTAGTATAGTTTTCATAGTAGCACATAATTTTCTTTTATATGTAACCAATTAAACCAACCAATGTAATCAATTAAAAATTCACTGAACAAGCAAAAAGATGGAAGCTTAATATCGGCAACTGATGTGGAGATACTTTGCACCAGGTGCGAAATATTCCCATAACTCAACAAATTGTGCCTCAACATGGTATTTTATCCAGCACATAAAAATTATAAATTTTAGCAAAAGGCTAAAGGCAGTGTCAAATTCTACATAAAATTCTGCATAAAAAGGGACCATACATATCTTCAATGCTCTATGCCTAGTTAGAAATGGTTCATATTGCGCCTTCTAGTATTCACCAGTAGAACTGTGACTCTTCAACATGTTGTTAAGAGGATATAGCTCTTTAATTATTTTCTCAATTTCGGAGCAAATTGTATTTGTTGGTTAAGACAAGTTTCAGTACATTTTTATTATTTTTGTCAATGAGACATTTAAGCCAAATAATTTTGGAAGGGATCTGAGGAAAGAACACAGAAAAGGCGATTGTGCGGCAGCTTGTGCAAAGCTATCGAAGATGTTTTTGTTAATTTAAACAAATTATCAACAATTGCGGAAAAATTCGTTGTAGCAAGATTAATTTTTTGTTTTTTGCCATTTTCAACATGTTTTTGAATTGTAACTATTTTTATTTTATTTGTCCTAAAAGTATAAGTCTAAATAAAAAAAAGCACCTGCAGAACTCTAACAATGATCTTTTACCATAGTATCTTGGAAACTTCTTGATTTTTTTTGATGCAAAAAAAATTGTGGTTATTTAAGATATAAAAAGGTATACTTATACCTAGTTCCGTTAAAATGAAATAATTTTTTTGGAAATGAGTTTGAGAGAAAAAATCAGTAAATTTCCTTTACCCAGAACTTCCCTCATTATGTTCAGTACAAAGTTATTTATGACACATATATACTATCTTTTGAAACATTTTTATAGAACGCCATTTTGTCCCTACCAATATTTTACTAGTTTCTATCTATACCACCCTTAATTTTGGGCATAATTTAAAATGAATTCAATAAGTAGTTTTTACATTGACACACACTGCAATTTTGTTATGTCATGTTGAATTCGCACCAATTTATCCTTATATCATATTTAATTTTTCTCCAAAATTTACAGTCAATTGAATAAGATTTTTTTCACATGTTATTTGGCTGCCATTTAGTTCCGCTATCTTGAATTCGTAACACAACTTTACCAGCTTATCTCTATATCACAGTTAATGCTTGCACAAAATTTGAAATTAATCTATAATAATAATTTTTTAACGTTTCACTACGCCGCCATCTTGTTCCGGAAAAATGGATTTTTACCAAATTATTACCATATCATCTCCATATGAGCCTTAATTCTTGACTAAAATTTGAAGTCCATTGATGAGTAGTTTTGAAGCTATGTCACGAACTGACAGACAGACAAACAAAGCGACAGGTGGACTGACGGAATTGATAAAACATATTTTTTGGCACCTAGGGATGCTAAAACGCGAAGATGTGCAAAACAACAAATTTTTTTGGCCGCCATTTTGTTCCGCCTTCTTGAATTAATACCACTATTTTACTAGGTCATCTCTATACTACAATTGTTATGACACTACAATTTGAAATCATTTCATAGAGTAGTTTTTTTCAAGCTCAATGTTTAAATATTTTATTAAACCATCATTTTGTATTCGTGGCAAAATTTACTAGTTGGTTCTTACATAATATTTGATTTTTGTGCAAGTTGGATAATTAGCTTTTTAAGTAATAATTTTTCTGACGCTTCATTAGGCTGCTATCTTGTTTCCGGCCTATTGGATTTTTGCCAAAATATTACCAGGTCATTCTCATATAAGCCTTAATTTTTAACTAAAATTTGGAGTCAATCAGATGAGCAGTTTTTAAGCTATGTCGCGGATTGTCAGACAAACCCAAATTTTATCAGTTGCTTCCTACATAATACTTGATTTTTGTGCAAAATTTGAGATAAATTGGATAAGCACTTTCTTAGTGATAATTTTTTTAACATTTCACCAGGCATCCATTTGGTTTTGCAAGGTCATCCCCATATGACCCTTCATTTTTGACCAAAATTTGAAGTCAATCGGGTAAGTAGTTTTTTAGTTATGCCGCGAGCAGACAGACCAACAGAATCGAGAAAACATGTTTTTCGTCATCTAGGGACCCTGAAACGTAAAGATCTGAAAAAATCTCTGAGGTTGATTTTTTACATTTACAATACTGCCCTTTTATGAGGGAAATAAAAACGAGAAAAAAAAAATTCAAACGAACTTTTGCATTTTTCTTGGAAATTTGAAAAGGAAAGTTGAAAAGTGATTTCTGCAAAAGTTGTAAATTATAACTTTTCTATAGGATATTTTTTATAGGACAATTTTTACTGGAAATTGCAAAAATACCATTTTTCAAGCCCCTACGGCAACCCTTCACCATCCCTGAGATTGCAGTTATTTTTTATTAAAAGCCCTTTTACCACTTGTACTTATAAAAATCCAGATTACCATTTTTTTTGCTGTGCATATAAGTTAGTTGGTTTAAAAATTAAAAATGCTGTAATATTAATATTGAAAAGGGTATTTATTTTAAATAGTACAACAGATATTTTGAGTATAATTTTGTTGATTTCTTAAATTTAATTCTTGGTAAATTGATGCTTAAAAAATTAATTTAGCAGTATCAAATGTTAAGTTGATTATACAGGGTGAGTTAAGACTACAAAAATTAGTTTTTTCTATTCTTTAAAATAAAACTTCAACTTTTTTAACATGGAATATCTGAGACATTTGACTTATCTGAAACTTGAAAATTATTTTTTTTTGATACCTGGTTAGACAAAAAGTTTAACACACCCTGTAATTATGTATGCATCTTTCGATAGATTTCCTTTTTTCCTTTCCAAAATCAGAAGCATGAAAATTCATCATTTTATGATGGTTGGCAATTATCATTGCCTTGGTTCTAGAGACATTTAACTTAAGTTTATTTACTACAAATTCATATTCTCTGCAAAGAGATTGACAAATTCCAGCTCTTCAATATGATCTATATCATATAAATAATGAACATAATGCCCTGATCGCACTACCCTGTGTAACACCAAAACCAAAATAATTATGTTTGTCAAAGTGCCTTTACCCATATAAACATTATGCATTCATTTTAAAAAAAATGCTTAAACCAACTTAGTTCTATATCTATAAGACCATAGTACCTTATTTTCTTTAATAATATTTCATGGTCAATTGTTTCAAATGCTCTCGTCAAATCCAAGAAAACTGCTATTGGTTATTATCAAATTTTAATTTGGTGACGGTTAAGTGGATTGCCATTTCACAAGAATGACCAGTACCGAAATTGTACCTGATTGATTATCAATAAACAGTTTCAATCAATCAATCAATATGTTACAGATAATAATGTATAACACTTTTTTGACGTCAAAACAATCAAATGTAACAAATACACTATAAAATAAAATAAAGTTATTTGAAGTACACTATGTTATATATTTATTATACTTTAAAATAAATTTAATCTTATGAAAGGTAAAATTATTATGTGACTAAAATTAAAACACTTAAATGATTAAGATATTCTACTCGTTGGTTACAGTTGTTTTCTTTTAAACTTATTCTATACAAGGAAGTAAGTTGCCTGCCTAAAGTTTAAAACCTCTTTTTTACTTTCACCTTTTGGTATTGGTGTTTTTATGGAGGAAATTTTAATATCCCTGGGAAATTAGCATGTATTTAAAGAGACATTTATAAAATTTAAAATTGTGTATTCCAGTTTCAAAACTCTCCTTCGGAAGCTTGGTATTACTATAGTATAAGGATTATTATACATTTTGAGAGAGAATATAATTTGTTTTAATTGTTGAAGTATTTGGTTTGGGCTGGAATTTATCAAATCTACAGTTTATTACATGCAAACCTGTGTCAGACCACTCAGTTGAAACGATAAGACTTCTAATTTTATCTTTAATACTATTCACAAAGCAAGAGTTGAACATAAGAAGTGCGAGGGGTCCGTTATAACTTTGTATTTGCTTTATAAACTAAATCAAATAGATTAAGAATTTCAAAAATGTCTAAAGATATAATCAGATGACAAAAAGTTAAGATTCTTGGTTGAAATTTGTCTGGTATGCAATACCTTTCTTCACCCCTTTATAAAATGAAAAACAACATTTTGCTTTATGATACAGGTTATATCAGAAGAACCACTCAAATTCAAATTTAAATTAGTTACCAGAAAAATCAGAGTTTGTTAACCCAGAGAACACTTACACTAATAACAAAAGGAAAAAAATTATTTAAAGTAACAAGACTGCCATGCTTACTAAAAATACCTAAATCTGTGCAAAGTATTCCTGTAGAGAATAAAATGGATGGGGATAAAAAAGTGTCCTTCCCAAATATATTAAGAACATAGTCTGATTGAGAGAGGCAATGCATTAAATACCTTTACTCCCATGTAATTTTGTACTTTTTACAGCTCTTTCTACTAATATAATGTTTTTGTAGATTGACTTTTTTTAATCACTATATAACGAATTAAAAATAACCTATATTTTTCAGTGTGGTTAGTGTGTTGAGTACTTTAAATTTACATATGTTCAATTCATCTGGGGTACCTAATACTTATATTATAAAAAAACAAATATTTTCTTTACATAGCTTGGAAATTACCTATGATGGTAATGCCATAATTCTTTTCAATGTTTTTTTTTTATTTACAAATGCTGCATTTGCAATAACAGAATACTAAAAAAGTTTAAAATTTAATATGTCCATGTATGTTTAGTAGACTTCCTCTTTTTACTAGAAATGTCCTACTTTTTCAAAATTTAAACTTACTTAATAGGGGTAGTAGAGACATTTTAAAATATACTTGTAGTTTGTTTAGATATGTAAATGTATTTGTAGTTAGTTTATATAAGTAATATTTCTAAATCTTAAGTGTATTTAATGTACTTTATTGTGAGTTTGTATGAGGAAGTATTGGTTCTTGTAACTTTTTATGAATAAAATTCTATTATATTCTATTCTATTCAAGAGTCTATGAAAAACTTATCACATATTTAAATATAGGATAATTTGAACAATCCAAAGCTGTTGAGAATGAGAGATATGTTGAAAAACATGGTTTATTTGGGTGTACTTAGTATCTGCTCATTTATGTTTTAGACTTTTATGTTTTATCGTTTTTTTTTTGTTATCCATTGTATTGTACTGTTTTAATTGAGTTTTTCAACAGTAAACTTGATTACTTGAGTGCTTTTACCAAAAATTGTTTTCAGGAGTCTCTTTCAATTCCAGATAACAGAATTTAAGTGAGAATGTTTGTAAAATGATGTCATACCTAATCAATAAATATCATGAACTCAATTATTTAAGGCTAATTTACAAAATAATTATATTATAATATACCCACCTATTTTTTCAAAATTAGGTTTCGCAATTTGTCCATCATTCACTAGCCAGTAGGGGGTTACAAAAGCTAACAAAATAAAGAGAAAAGCAAGCACTGTTACTGTAATAGCAGCTACTCCAGTTTTGGTTTTTATGCCCATTTCTAGTTCGTTATTTTAAGAATGTTTTTACCAAAACGAATGATATCAAAAATAAATCAACCAAAAGTCAAAACAGTTCTCAGTTCTGTCACTTCTGTCAGTCTGAGTCTGTCACTGTCAATATCACTATTCACTAGTGTCAGTCTGTAAGTCGATCTAAAAAAGTACCAAAAAATATATTAACGAAATTAAATTTCCCTAGATTATCCGCCATATTACATATTTTATACAGTGACTTTATCTGAATAAAATCACTGTAGTATTTTATTCTCCTTGTGGCAAAGCTGACACTCTTCTTTTATAATTAAATAGCCTCTTATCTTTTAATGCACGATACACCCAAATCGAATGCTATTAATAAATTGGGTAAATTAATTATTACTTTTATGGTTACTGGCTTCCGTATCTTCGGGATACGATTTGCCAATTTATTACTTAATTTACTTTTTTACAATATCGTCGATTTTGATGATTTTTTGTATATATGTGGATTTTAGGGTTTTCCTAAACCCAATTTACTTTTATTCTTCTTTTTTATGAAAGTTCGTTTGTTCTGTATAAAACTACTAAACGATTATACAGACGTAAAAAGAGTTTTCTTTTTGTTTTTCTGGCCTTTTTTAGCTAAAAAATTGGAAAGACTCAAAAAAACTGCCTTATTTAATATATTTCGGACTAGTAACTTTTCTTTCATGTTCCCATCTTGACGTCCTGAAATACTATCCAGATACAACTTTAAACAGAAACATTAATTGATATTTGACATAAGTTAATTATGAACATTTTTGTAACATACATAGGTGAATGGGTACCAACAGAAGCGCGAATGTACTAGGTGTATTGGTACTGGGTTAGCACCTGGTTAGGCATTATCGTTAAAACACTAACAGAAAAAGCGGACAACAGCGGTGTGGATCACTGACGGAAGACTAACATGTTAGGCTTCCGCCACTTCGCTAATAATGCACATTGCTGATGTTAATCGCCTTTTGTATTAGGGCTTTATTGATGATGCCTACGGCGCCTAACCTAGTGCTAACCCGGTTCCAATTCAACAAGTGCCTCCGTGCTCCTGCTAGCACCAATCCTCATATGCATGTATCAAAACATTCAGAATTAATTTGTATTACACTGCCTACCACCTCCGTAATGTGTATCAATTATTATGTTTTATTTTTAAGTTGGTTGTTTTTGAGTGTTCCCAGTGTCCTAATTCTTTAGATAAAATAACACAAGAAAATCAAAAAGAGAGTTTTGTTACGTCTTTTATAATTGTTTGTAGTAGTTTTGTACAGAACAGAGTTAGTTAATTTTTATAAAAAAGTAGAAAAAGGGAGAATTGGGGTTAGAATGTCAATAAAGTTTCAGGATGGATAACTTAAAAACAAAACGTGACACATCAGATTCATGATCAGCACTCCAAAATCCACCTATACACAAAAAATCTTCGAAATCGACGATAGTAAAAAAGTAAATAATTACCATAAATTATTATTCTTTCTCGTCAGGAAAAAAGAAATTTCGGTCAAAATTGGTTTAATTCCTGAAGTGTATGCTTAATTTAAAGTTTTCTATTATGTGTCTATAACTATAGACCTAAAGCTGAAGGTAAAATTACTTACAAAAGTGAGCAATTTGATTTCAAATAATGTTGGCAAATGACCGATCATTAATAAATTGGTCACTTATGACATTTACGGCTCGGTGGGCGGTGACTTATGGTCACTTATGAAATCATTAAGGCTTCAAATTATACCAATGTTGATCTGTTAAATGAAAAACGCATTTAATTATTTTTTATTCAACAGTCTGTTATAAATCGGTCAATACTGTAATTCTGCGCTTTGATAAATTATCCAAAAAAGCGCGATGTAAGTAAAATTATTTTGGCATATTTTAAATTTCTCGTTCGTGTTACTCATACTGAGGTAAATGCAGTCGATGTGGCAAAATAAAAATACAAAATTATTACGGTTTTACTATCGAAATCAGTCCAACGTGTTTAATAAGAGATTATTTCTGCGTATGTATACTTTTATATGATCTTTATATCACATATAGTTATTTGAAGCCTTCAAACAACGGTCACATCAATATGCACCTAATAATATATGTTTAAAATATTTTTCTTTTTATTTGTTTTAGTTTTCTACGAACCAGCTGATATTACAATTTCAAGAAGACCTTTTAATACAGGAAATTGGAAATCTATTAAATTCATAACACCTAACCTAGGAGAACTAAAACACATAGCGTCTTATTTACAAATTGGCAGCAATAATACATTTTCTGACAAACTTGAAGAAGCTTCTAAAATTGCACAAAGCTTGGCTAACTATATTGAGAATGTTATAGTGACTCTAGGATCAAAAGGAATTTTAATAGCTAGAAAAGGAGAAGCTGATGATCCTTTTCTCAAAGATTTAAAAGCCTCAGAAAAGATTTCCATCCGACATTATCCCGTTCAAGAAAAAACAGATTTTGTTAATGTTAGTGGTGCAGGAGATTGCTTTGCTAGTGGGTTTATAGCAGGTCTTCTGCAAAATTTGCCTGAAAGCACATGTGTTTCTGTAGGATTTGCAGCTGCTTTAACTGCACTGGATTCTGAATCTCCAGTGCCTAAGGAGATATTCGACAAACATCACAAATCATGGACCTCAAATGCTAAATATGTTACTCTTCTGTAAATAAATAGTATTTCCTTTATTTTGCTTTACTCTTTTTATTCATATAATTTTACTGAAAAATATTTAAGGTTACCGTTTTTAGAAAAAAGGTATAATTAAATTGTTTCTCATCTTATTGGCCGTTGATGAAAATCACGAATCGTATATTTAATTTTTACATTTTACACTGATCTCTCAAACCGGAAATTGATGTGGGAAAATAGATAACTAAAAACTAAGATAAGAGAAAAGAAAAAAAAACAATTTTGCTTCAAGTTTAGTTGTACAGTAGTTACGGAGTTTCAAAGACTCAAACAATTGAAGTTAGATATAGCTAAAATAACGCAGAAGGTACTTATAATGGTCAGAAAAATACAAAAATGCAGTCATATACAAAGGGTTTTATTAATTTTTTGTTGTCACAAAATATTATGTTTACTAAATACATTTTGTTGTCTTGTGCTCTGAACCAAATTTTCAAAGTAATCTATTAATTCGTTCCCCAAATACTCCACTGAGTTTCTAGAATTATGTGTATTTAAATTTTAGGACAATACTGTTATAAGTCGTATATAACAAATTTTGAGTTCGAATAAATGACGGATTCAGGGAGTTTAATATATAGCAAATAAACTTGTTTTTCTTTAAATCTTGTGAATATTATTTAGTTTTGTAATTTCGATTTTGTGGGTTTTTTATTGTGGTTAAAGCAATTTTCCTAAGCAAGCAGTTACAAAGAAAATAAAGCCTAATAATATTGGTTTCACTGCTTAGATACACTTTTTTTACATCACAAAAAAAGACAACCAGGGCTAACAAAACCGCAATACGGTTTTTGAAACACAAATTCATACAAAATTTTAGGTTTAAAAAAAAACAATTCAAATCGAGATTAGAACACACATCCTGCTGTGCGATTGGGGCACCATACCACTGAGCCACCATGCTTCACACCGAAAATTTAACGCCATTTGTTTATACTCCGCCGAAATCGCCCTACAAAATTCAGGAAGCCATTATACTACTCAGCCGGAATGCGATGTTATAAACACAGCTTCTAAAGCAGATATTTTAGGTTATACAGGAAAAAAAATATATAAAAAAAGAAAAGTGGAAATGTCTGCTGCTATTAAATTTTCTGGAGCCCTAAAAGAACTTAGAGTGCATTTATGTCAGAAGGGCCCCGCTAGTAAAGGTGTGAGGTAAAGGTTTTAGATCGTGTTCTTTAAAGTTAAAATGTTATATAATTTTATATCTATTATAGAGAATTTATTGAGAAATACTATGTAGAGCTCAAATCCAATAATCCCAAGTTTCCAATTTTGATTAGAGAGTGTTCTGGAGTTGAACCTAGACTTTGGGCCAGATTTGGTAAGTATATTTACTACGCTGTTACTAAACCAGAAACTGTCTGGAACCTGGAATACCATGTTTATGTATAAATTCGTTTTATCTACAAATATACTTTTTTTTGTTATATTGAATTTATTATACTTTCATTTTATGAAGTATGGTACACTAATTTCAATGTTTGAAGCCCATAATAGGTAGATATTAAATAAATGTTAATATGCAAATAAATTTTTTACATATTTTATTTAAGTACATACCATATCACCAAATCTGTTTTTAATATATTGTAATAATTTTTTTTAAATAAGCTAGACAAATTTTATGTATCATACCCTACACAGAATTTCAACTCAACTGTTTTTGAGATATTGACAGTTTCAAACTTTAAGACTTTAGGCTATAAAATATAAGAGATTTCTATTAAAACATCAGTTTTGCTGCTTTTGAAAATGAAAATTAAGTGTCAGGTTGAGTTGGAATGTACCATTACAAGGAATACCATAAAAGGTTAGGTGGAAGGTGTAAACTGTGTCATGTTAAATCAAACTAACCAGATGTTACAGCACCTTCAACTTTGTAATTGTCAATTTTCAGATATTAAATACTTGAAATTAGGTAAAGAACAGGTAAATGAAATATGCCTTATACAGTTACTACTCTTAAATGTTACCCCCTTTTTTTTTAATTGATCAAGAAAATAAATAAAATCAAATTTATGGGTATGAAAGTACAAGTTGAGGTAAAAGTTCTTAATAATGTAAAAGCTTAAGTATTTTATTCAACACGTGATCAATTGAAATGTTCTTATCAGTGTGTAGGAGTTTTTTAGCTTAGTTTTAGTACATTTTTGTCAATTTTTTTAATTACAGGAAGTTTTATAAAGACATTGTAAAAATTATTGTTTGTATGAAAGTATAATACCTACTGCACATAAGGAATAAAATACTTGAATTTAATAACTTTTCTGGGTATATTTAAGTCCTGTTCCATTTATGACTGGTTGCCATAATTGCCAATTACCTATAGGAATCATATGCATCATGCCTAGTGGTTGGTAGTGGTAGTGGGTATTTTAAGAATATTAAGATTGAAGAGACTTTTTAAGGCTGGTTCAAAAATTAATGATGATATTCAGGAGCCACTTGTATAAGACCTCCCATTTTAAAAGATTAACTTTCTACTAGTTTCCCTTCTCAATATTATTTTATATTTTGGTTGATTCAAAAATTAAAGAAGACATTCAAGAGCCTCACTGTATAAAACCTCCCATTTTAAAAGATTACCTTTCTACTAGTTTTCCTTCTACTTCTCAATCTTATTGTGTTGACCCCTGTGGATAGTACAAAAAAAACAGTGTATATTAATTCATAAAATTAATTTTTATTAGAGTTAAGATATAATCTGTTATAGTTTTACCTATTGAAAAAACTGAAATAGCTATTTGATGTAACTTACTGGGCAGAATTGGAAAATACCAATAAAAAACAATTCAACTGAAAACAAATGAACTATATCAGAAACAGTACTTTTTAAAAGCAAGATCCTATTTTTTAAAACTTTTCGGAATCCTCACATTGTATTATGTCTGTTGTGATAGAGAACTTTTAAATATGTCAACTTTGAAACATATTTGCAGGAACGAGAAATAGATAATACAAAATTAAAACAGGTATTATATACTCTTTACTCTAACTGTTTACTGGTAGTCATTTACTGAGAGACATCAAGGTTTTTTTACCTTTGGATTCTCATATGTTCTACTTATAATAACCCAATAAACAAAACTCGCCACTGGTATTCATAGTCGAGCACCAGACATACATTCGCCAGAGGTACTTCAGTTGGCAGAGGCTTGGTGGAGCCCCAAAGTCTAGCTTGCCAATGAAAGATAGAGAAATGATAGAACTATTCATAGTTATATAGTTTAGCTACTGCTATTTCTTTAAAACTGTATGGAAAAAAATTGTTTTTTAAGAGCTGTTTTATTCCCCTAGGGTTACCCTAAAAATTTTTTTACTGACAAACACATGATTTATAAAAGCACAAAAATGTTAAATATTAACCCCTATATTCATGAAAAAGGTTTAAGAGCTAGACCTGCTCTAGTTGCCATGGTACATTTTGTAATTGTGACATTTAGAAAAATTATTTGTTTAATTGTTAAAAATGTCATCTTAAACCTACAACTGTCAAGATAGACCTGGTATAAATTTAAATCTCTTTAAATTTAAATGTGTTCTCATTTTTTTTTTAAATACTACAGATATATCGTTAGAGCCACCCACCCTGGGAAAATGTGTCTATATACAAATAGATTAAAGAAATTTGACGGGTTTCACAGTTTTTAAAAATATTGTATTGGCATTTTTTTATATATATTTGTTTAAAAAAAAAAATGCTACTGAATTGTACACTTTTTTTAATGCCAAAAAATTTTGTGCTCATTCCAATATTGGTTCATTGTTTTTTTAAAAAGTAAAATAAAAATATTTTCATTTTTGTGTTTTGTAGTTGAATCTTTTTTTTTAATTCTCTGGAATAATCAGAGCTGTACAGATATATCGCTGTGTTTAAAATGCAAGTAGTGACAAGGAAAAATATTTATGGCCACCCACCCTGGGAAAATGTGTCTATATACAAATAGATTAAAGAAATTTGACGTGTTTCACAGTTTTTAAAAATATTGTATTGGCATTTTTTTATATATATTTGTTTAAAAAAAAAATGCTACTGAATTGTACACTTTTTTTAATGCCAAAAAATTTTGTGCTCATTCCACCTTAAAAAAAATAAATTTATTCTTGTTTTTAGGGGCTCCTCTAGACTAATTGTACATAAAGAAAAATAAAAAAAATTATATTGGTTCATTGTTTTTTTAAAAAGTTGGCCGTTATTGAAATAAAAATATTTTCATTTTTGTGGAGATGTTTTGTAGTTGAATGCCCGCTGAATAATACATGGTCGTATTTACAAATAATTCTCTGGATACCTGTGCGGCAATCAGAGCATGTACTATGTAACTCAGTGAATCGCTGTGTTTAAAATGCAAGTAGTGACAAGGAAAAATATTTATGATTTTTTGCGATTAAAATGGATAGTTGACAACATAAAAATGGGAGAAGTCGTAAGAATGTCTAAAAGATATATTAGTAATATTGAAGTCCCTGTGGAATTTTACTATGATCTTCAGCTTGGATGTCAATACGGATTTTAAAAAAAAAGTTAAAAAATGGGTATCACATATTTTTAATGCTCGAGAGAAATCTAGGGAAATAAGAAATTCTCGACTAAGGAAGACTTTCTTATCTTGTCTTGTCTATTGTGGCGAGGGAAAATTCTTTCCCAACTAGATGAGAATGTCTTGACAGCATCACTATTTTTAAGTGCATGTATGCATGTAGATAATTCAGAATGGGATTGATTCGCTAATTTTAAAAATAGATGTTTATATAAAGATGTCCAAATATGCCTATTTTTCAAGATACAGGCTAATACATTTTTATTTTGTTTATAGCTTGTAAACTTATCATCTACATTAAAAAATTAACTAAAATTGGAATACGTAGTGTTGTAATACCACTGTATCCTTAGTATTTGGAACAACCTACATATTTTTCATTCTGCCACAAAAAATGCAAGAGTCATCACGTTTCTAATTACCATCACAAAAAAAAATTTAATGAGACGCCTATAAAACCTTCGATAGGTGTTATTATAATATAGAAAATATTCATTTGAGGTATATTATCAAATGTAAGCACCGCATATTTTTCGAAGACTTTTTTAATCTATGGTTTTTTATTTTTCTTGGTTTTAATTTTTACTAAATGGAAAACTCTCAGTGACGGTTCTTCAAGGGTGGCAGAAAATATACAGAGAAAATTCTCTTTTTTAAAAAAGTAGGTAAATATTATTCAAAGACCATAATGTAGTTTATTATTTCATGGACACATAGCAAAATAGGTAGGTATCCCTATACCTACATGCATCTCTAAACCAAAAGTACACAACAAATTATTCAAGCTCTGAACACATGGTGAATCAACATTTTACATTTAAGTCATCAGCAAGAATTAGTTTACATTGCAGAATAGTTTCCAAAAGAAACTCCAAATGATTAAGAAAAATTTGAATATTACTCACTGGTGGTCTATAAAGACACAGCACGAACATATTTAGAGTTTTATTACAAATAAGAGAAAATTCGAAATTCATTTGTGATGATTAAATCGTTGAAGCTTTATACATTCGCAAAAGGGAAACATTCGTTAAAGGCTTCACTTACAAATTGATGTTCCACCATGTGCAGATCTCTCTCTACCATACCTTGAAATATTAGTATAACCGAAAATGCGATAAGATTCGGTAGGTTTTAGCCAATACTCAGTTACAAACAAAAACTCGGGCATGCTAATACTATCAATGAATAACAGCAACTCGTCGATTTTATTTCTAATAGATTGAACATTAAGTAAAATTATACTACATTTCACTGAATTTTTTCACCTCTCACCTCTTCAGCTACACTACTAAAAAAATGCCATCATCTGCAATAGGATCCACACTCCGAATCATTTGGTCCACGCTGGGAATGAGCTGGACTGCCATCTCAGGGTCTCCATCAACATTGTCAGGTTTTCGGATTGAACCACTCATCATAACACCCTTAATAAGATATCACACCAAAGACCTTTTATCATTAAAACTGGGAACACCATTCAGATAGAATGTCACAACAGACTAATTTTCTAAATTATTGAATTGACTAATATTTCTAAATTATTGAATTAAGTTTAATATGATTTATAAAAAAAAATATCAAGATATACATAAAAAATGCAAAGATCCAAAATATTAAATAAAAAATAGGACCTTCCATTAAAAACATATTAAGTTTATGTCATAGCTCATTTGTTTTCAGTTCAGTTGTTTTTTATTCTCCAATTATCATCCATCATACATCTAATGGCTATTAGTTTCTGAAATAGGTTAAATTATAACTGAAAAAGAGCCCCATTCAATAAATATTAATAATTATAATAATAATAGGGCTAAAAAAATCGGGCGTCTCTTCCAGTGGAATAATAATATTGCACACATTCACCATCTGTCCAGAAATGTTATTGAGTTTTATAGAAAACATACACAATAAAACAATCCAAAAGATAGTGTTGAGAGGTTTCGGTAACCAGATGAACATTTCAAAAAAAATCATGTAATTTGATGCAGTACAACTCTCTCATGAACTTGCTGAAAAATCTGACTTGATTTTAAATATATAGAATATTTTCAATTAGTTATAGTACATTGGAATTGTGAGAATAGGCTAGAAATTAAAAGTAATAGAAATATAAATCATAATTATCTAAAGTCAGAACCAAAATGAAAGATTAATAGGGTATAATTAGAATAGTTAAAACAATATTCTGAAATAAACTACCCTCAAACTGGAAGTGATTTAGAAATTCTTTGCAGGATATAGTTTGAAATGTACAATTACTCTTTTTATTTTTCTATTAAACAAGCAATAAGCAAGTTTATTAAATAATTGTACTGTATGTATTGTCTTAAGTCTTTGTATTCAGTATTTTATTTTACTTATATATGTTTTTAGAATATGGAAAAGAAAAAGCCATTCCATTAAAAGATTTGTCAGCAGCGGATATTTTATCAAAAATTAAGTCTGTTGCAAACTGAGGCAGTGATGTAGGTATATTTATAGTAGATGTACAGTTTTTGTAAATAAAATATTTAAATGAATAAGACATTTTATGTGTTCCTATTGACATGTCCAGTTATTATTTTTCTTTTTATATGTATACATGATATTTTAAGATATTCGTGGGTGTATTAATACCTAATATGTATTTCATGAAATTAAATATTCCTGGTGAAAAAGAAGACACTCTGATTTGCTGACCCAATATCTATAATAAAAGAAACACCAGCCGTTGTTAAATTAGTTCTTTTGTCTTTTGAGAATTTAGTTATTATATTTTTTTGGTTATTACACGTTTTTCTCAAAGTTTTTACTTTGTTGTCTGTCCGTCTAGCTAAAATCATGTCAGCCAATTTTGAATCACTTCTGCTTGACCTACTGATTTGATATTTTGTATGGAGAGACCCGCTATAATGTAACACAAGACCCAAATCATTTTTTCATGTTTTTGTAGTTCGGGAAAAATAAAAAAACAATCATGGAGGAAAATTTTTTCCTGTCTGAATATGTATTATTGTGATTTCCATTATCTTTGAAAAAGTGTGCTTTATTTTTTAAAGGAACGCCCCGTATATTTTTAACTCTTCAGAAAGAGCCTTATTTCCAGAAATACTCAACTAATTATATTTTAAGTTAATATTTTCTAAAATAAATATAGCTGTTTTAATTGATAGTATTTGGATTAATTTTTAAAGAGAAATCAACAACTTTTAACCCACAGCTTGATGTCAATAGTTGTAAATAAAGATAAAAAATATATGAAAAGTTCTTTTAATGAAAATACAAGAAAATTAAATTTAAACTTATTTTGTAAGGAAGGTGTAAGGACATGTGATATATATTTTAACCAAATTAAACCAACAATAAGTATCAGAGTTTTATTCACTAACTAAATAGAAATAACAGTAAAAAGAAATATAGAATAAACAGGACCAATATTTCTCTCCTGCTTTAAAGGCCTTCCGATAGTACCGTTTCTGCTGAACCACTCTTTGTGATTCGCGTTTATGTAATGGAGCTCAAGTGTATTTGAAAACTATATTCAGATTTTCCTTCGAAGATAGATTTTGTAGCATGTCTTTCTAAAAACTTATGAAACAACGGACCAGTCAGTGTGCCTTTAAAAAAGTGTGGTTCCAGTATTTTGTGTTCTAGCAATCCACAACTCACAATAACCGTTTTTCGAGCCTGAAATCGTACTTCTTTTGCTACTGTGGAATTTCTCTACACAGTTGCAAAATTTTGAGGGCAATCGCTTGTTGAAAAACTCGTCAGTTTATAATATTTTCTTAAAAAAGTTTCTATTGTGTTACCCTTTCACTCTCTTCAGTTTAACGGCCTTGAGCTGCCTGGGCTATACGTTCGATGTGGTTGCTGTATTTTCAATTTTGTTTGTTTTCTTTGGTACTATCTTTCAATCTCTTTTTAATGCTTCTTGGCTTTCACTAGGTGAACCTTGAGAGTACTACTGGTCTCACGAGATGACCTTTTCTTTCAAGCTATCCCCTTACCCCTCCCGCCACATAGCGGCCAATACGCTAATATTCTGTGTTGAACCGCGGCAGACGAACGGGATAGAATGCAGGAACAACTAGGCCTCACACGTTCACATTGTCTGCTCCCTTTCTAGCGAGGTCGTTAGTTTCCACTCTGAGCAGTTGAGTCTCCTGCTCCTCCCCCCGAAATAAAACAGCAAAACCGAACACGTGGAACCACTTATGTTAATAACACAGAGGTCTGCCTTCGACGAGACGAACCGGAAGACATCGTGTTACCCGGTACATATATTAAGTTAGGTTAGGTTAAAATTACATTATATATTCCTATTGAATTTTGTATGTAACTGTAATTTCAGATTTTAATTCCGATGTTTCGTCTGCTGGTGACGATCACCAGGTTGGCTTTTTGAATTATAGACCTGTATTTTTATTGAAGTTTTAGAAACTCTTGCTCTATATTAGGGGACAATTTAATTTTATTGCCGCTTCGTTAGTGTTCTGCAAAAACTATTTTATTTTATCAATATCCCCATCTTTATTAATTAGTCTTTGCAAGTAAATACGTGTATAAATTTATTCTAAGAATGTTCTGACAGCAACACTATACAATAGTTTTTGTATAAATTAGTTGTTATTGTTTTATAAACATTTATAAAACGATTTTCGTAAGACAATTTAGCTCAAGGAACAGAATTAATTTATATCAATGACCACCGATATTTATTTATAAATTTGCGAACATCAACAAAACTATTTTTAAGTCCTTCCGCGAAGCACCAATGAAACAGTTTTATGATTCTTTTAAAACAAATTTGTTGCAGAATACATAATTGCCCTGGATTGTATTTTATACATATATATTCACTAGCACTTCTATAAAACATGGGAAAATATGTGCGCTATATTGGTTTTTATTTCACTAATATTAGTTGGAAGTTAGAAGGCGTAGTGCAATAATATGTTTCGTGTGAGTAAAATACTCGGTAAAATGTCAATAGAACAGTGTAAATAGTAAATGGAAAAAAGTACAAAAAAAGTGGTGGTTTTTGCAGAAAGGTTAAGAAATACTATAATAGCATTTTTGCTGTTAAAAGTCTTACTAATACCAATATTCCGGTACAAAGCATTGATATTAATCCTACGAAATGTCATAAAAATAATAAGTTGAAAAATATATGTACTAAATATTTTATTTATTTTATCCAAAACTAATTAATTCATTATTATTCAATAATTAACATTCGTATTTAAGGTAGTCGCAATATTTCGAGTAATATTCAATAAAATATTTAACTATTGAATGACTCTTATTCCACACGTAAAATCCGGCAACACGCAATAGATCTTACTTGTCTCTGAGACTTGTGGGATAGCGAATATTCCTGTGTAGCCCGCTGCCAAAATTTATAGCGAAAGATTTTTAGATAAAAATCATTAAAATATTATTTGTATCTCTAACAATGCTTACGATAAACAGGAAACGTAATTCTAGCGAACTAAAGATCTAATACAATGATCTAATCTGACTAGTGTTTAAAATGATATTTGATCAGCATTCAGAGAGTAAAATGGCAGTGTTTTAGCTTTTTCAAAAAAAAACTGTGAATTTTAAAATATCTCCAACGCCAAAGCAGCTCTTGGGTATTGACTACCTGTTATATAAGACTTTTCTAAATTGCGTGGTCTTTTACCTGTTAAAATATTTGCAGTCATTTTCTTTTCATCCTGTATATTATGCATAAAGTTAATTCTGTTATTACTACTAAACAGATATATGTTCATCAGTGTTGCCGTTATAGTACATTTCATCTTAAATGGCCCTAATTCTAGTACATTTTTAAAGATCATTTAAATTATCAATATATATGTATACTATTAAGCTCAAGTTTTAAAACAATTTGCAATGCAAATTATTTATTAAGAACAATGTCATAAAAATCGTCGATGAATAAATCAACGGCAACTTGATTTCGTACTCGCGCATTGTTTCCTACTCCGCCAGTTACATGCCCGCTGTCTTGGAATTTTCCGTTCCTTTTCATCGGTTTAGTTTTTATTCTTAGTTGATTTTAGATTTTTTTTGCCTTTAATTAACTAATTCATTTTATAAAAAAATAATATGTTGTATGATTTTTGGTCTACATTTTAAACTGTATACTAAGAAAATTAGAAAAATAATAGTTTTCTGTATTTTCTGCTTGATTTTTTGGCATATATTATAAAGTATTTTGTATAATTTGTATATAATATTTTTAAAGAAATAATAGTTTTTTGTTTTATGTTTTTATATTTATATTTTTTGTTTCGGGCATATTTTGTTTAATTTCATCAGTGCAAAAAATAGGTAAATTCTATGAGAAACGGCAATATTTTACTTTATCGTAAACTTTAGTTCAATCTAGTACATTTTATTGCTTCTGCTCAGTACATTTCAGAAACTCAGCGCGGCAATACTGATGTTCATATAGAAAAATCTGTTTGTCGACGAATTCGTTACGAAGGATGTTCCGGGTAAAAGGTCAACCTACCGTTTTTTTTTCATTATTGTTTTCTATAGCAACAGCAACACTGGATAAAATACAAATCTGACAACGTGATGGCCAAACCCATTTGCACTATGAACTAATTTTAGCTTGTAAAATAATAATAGTGGACGCTTTTATACAGTTTTATATTTTAAGACCTAAAGTTAGAAGGACCCTCATAACACCACTCTTGAAAGCAGGGAAAACTGAGGCCTTTTCAGGCAAGGTAGGAAAATTGCTGAAAGAAAGGCCGGAGGCACTTAAAATATTGGCTGGTCTCACAGATCCTTTTGCTTTCTAATTTTTTAATTCCCTAAATATACTTCCATTATCCGCTATTATATGCCACCACACATATTTTTAATTTTGTTAACCTGTTAACGGCCTGATTCCAACGGATTGAAGATAAACTTGGCAATTGAGGGTACGAGTAACACACATACGTTTTTAAAATTAATTAAATAAATTAATAAAAATAATATTCAATTAAGTTATTTGTAAAAAAATGTTAATTGCGTAAAATCACTAATTCGACTCCGAAATACTTATTTGCGTTTTTATATATATTTTGTATTGTACACTGACATAGAACCTTCCCGTTTCGTACTCACGCCAAGGGATGACACTATTTTGTCTTTTGCCACAGACTGTTGGTTTCCAAAGCCCTTTGCCTAACCCAATCTAACCAACCAATATCATATTTACATATTATATTATACCCAAGGCTAACAATTAATAATAGAACTTAATTAATATTTCTGGGAATCCCCTCAAAGATACGAATCTTTGGGGTCATCGATGGTCAAAGTGAGTGTACGAAAACAAATAAAAATAAACATTTTTCAGAAATAACTAATAAATGGAGTTCTCAAACGAAATTTTGTCAAGTTGTTTATAGAGAAAAGAATAGATATATCACGAAACTAGAGGCTATAAATCAATCAGCGACATATATATATATATATATATATATATATATATATATATATATATATATATATATATATATATATATATATATATATATATATTGACATTTGCTTTACCAATTTTTGAAATATTTAATAAAAATCAAGAGTAGCCGTGCATAAAGCGCTAAAGGAAATAAAATGGGTTTGTTATGCCGATATACCTAAGTGAGGGGATATAGCTTGTTTATCATTCTTGTCCAGGGTTTAAGGATTTGCAAAAAGCAAAGTTGGTAAAAACCAGTGGCGGCTCTTCCACAGGGTCATTTGGTCAATGACCCCCCAAAAATATTTCAGAAAATAAATTATTCGTTTGACCGTCCTTCCTAATAGTTGTAATAAAACCCGAACCTTGGGAAAAGTTAAATACGCTACACTATTAGCCGCGCGCGGCGGTTCGAATGGTTTCGTTGCGTTCTTTGGGTATAATAAAATACGCTATACTAAGCTAGGATGTCCGAATTGCCCTGATTACCTTAAAACATGCGGAAGTTCAATTGTTCAGATGTCGAGCGGTCGATATTCTAACTCAATATTGTTTCCGACGTTTTTAATCGATGGAAATTGATTTATATACTGTTTTTTTGTAATATATATTTTTTATTTTTATGATCCATGTGTGAGTTGGAAATATATAGGAAATAAAATGTTGGTAGTGACTACTGCAAAAAAAATAAACAACTAAAAAAATGTTTACGAACTTAACTTTGCAAAAATAACCAATTTCAAGGTAGTCTATGTTTGAGTTGTGAATGTATATGAAATAAAATGTCGGTAGTGCAAAAAATTAAACAACTAAAGAGTGCTAACGACCTTAATTTTTTGAAAATAACCGAATTCAAGGTAAGTGGTCACAATTTGCCAGAACTTAGCATACGACAAACTAGTAAAGACAAAATAAAGAAGTTCATCAAACTTTCGCAACAATATATACGATTTAGCAAATTGGATATGTGGTCTCATTTTACTGTTATGTTTGTTTGTTGTTTTCTAAGGACTTGTCGGACTCATTATGATGCAAAACCGTTGTTAAAGACTTAAACACTTATAATAAAAAATAAAAAACATGCGTTTTCTGCAGATTACATGAAATGTTCGGTGAACTATGCTACGGTCGGAAGTGTTGATATTCGCACTCAGCTAGACACAGCTTATAGAAAATCCTTTAGAGATTTGAATGAAAATGTATCCAAAAATCTTTATATTTTAAACAAAATTATAGATTGTGTAAAATTTTGTGAGGCATTCGAGCTAGCACTACGTGGCCATAATGAAACGACTTTATCTGAAAATTCAGGGGTTTCTAGAGGGCTTATAAATTTTGTTGAGGAGTTGTGCCAAGATAGACTATCCGCTTTAGCAATGTTAAGTATCGAGGAATCGTTTATAAAAGGACTGTGTGACCTCATTTATGGATTTATAAGAGACAATATGTTTTTTCTCCAAGGCAGTGACCAAACAATCAATGTTTCCGTGAATAATACAGTAACAAGTTTCTCTTTGTGAAGCTCTAGGGCTGATGACCCAAAATGGACGATAGCGGCAAAACTGTGAGTAACTTAAGTGTGATGTTCAAAACTGTTTATATAGATTTTTAAATGTGTCATTCATAATTCCTATTTGCTTTTTAAGTTTATTGCGAGTAATACAGTCCTTTTCCCTGGAAGGAGTCTACTGTTAATGTCTTGTTCAAAAAACCTTATGACATCACGTTGAACAATTAACGGTAGTGAATCTCTGCGAGTTTTTCGTTGATATTCTAATTTATTCATGGTTTTTACTCTTCTAAGTTGGGAAGTTCGTCTTTTTTGAGGAAGGAATTTATCACAAGCATTTAATTGTTTATTATCCTTCAAAATTTTTGCATCACCGACAATCATTTTTGAGATTAGCTTTTCTTTATTCATTGATAGGGTTTATAATTCTTTGTTAATTGCGAATTCAAGGATTCAGCAAAAAGTAATCTTTTAAAAACTTTTTGTTCAACTTTACTACCTGATAGCAGGTTTTTTTTTTTTTTGGTGTTTTGTGATGGAGTCTGACTAATTTTAGTATATTTTGTTTCTTCTCTTTTTACCTTTTCTCTGTGCTTCTGCACTCTTAATTTATTCACTTGTAATTTTATTTTTCTTAACTCTTCCCTTAAGAGACAGTTTTCCCTATAAAGCTTGCTTTATAGGGAAAACTTGTCTTTTCTAATACGTGCCCTGCCAGTTCTTCTTCTGCTTTCTAAAAGTGATGATGTTGAAGAAGTAGATCCGAATAAAGAGGAACTAACTAAAAATTTACCTTTTGGAGTTGAAGACCTTAAAGCAGTTCTTAATCTTGAAGGCAAGTTATTGTCAGATGACTCACTATTTGCATTTAGTGCTACAGATGAAGAATCATTATTAACTTCGGGGCTTTCAACATTACTATTTTCAACAAAATTCAAACAAAATTTTCAGTAATACTTTCCATTTTCTTTCTCTGTATTTCCTAGAGGCTTGGCACCACTGTTTTTTTTTTTCATCTTAACTCTCTCTCTCTCTCTGTCATCTCTGATTTCAGCTTAACTAACTTCGCCTTTTTCTTGTTTTCATATTTTCGTCTTTCCTTTTCTTTCTGTTCGTTTCATTTTATAGCATCATTCTTAATTCTCTTATAACGCTTTGTCTCGGCTTCCCTCTTCTTTTTCAAAATTTCTTCCCTACTTTGCTTTTCATTTGTTTTAGGCCGGCCCATTATTTTTTCTAAAAAAGTATAGTCTGTATTTCAAATAAATTAATTTTTGGCTATTTCTCAGAATAGCATGAAAAATAAATTGATTAATCCAATTTAGAAACCTAAACATTTGATAAAATGTGGGCTAGTTCACAAACGTTTAAAAATTATCTCTGAATACTATAATTTTCTTGACTATGGTCTGGGAAGAGCAGAATATGAAGAGAAAACTAGTCAATTACACAATATGAATCCCTTATTAGCAGATAGGCAACCGATTATTTCAGGTACAAAACAAATATTTAAAAAACTTGCCTCTCAATGAAATCAGTATTCCCCTGAAATAACATTATTCCCCTGGATATGGTTTCAGTACAGGGGATATGATTTTACACAGGGTAAATACAGCAGGGGAATGATATTTATTTACAAATCTTTTTATATTAAGCAGATGGTACAACTGAAGAAAAATCCCAATTGAGGTTAGGTTATTTAGTATTGTTACTTACTTAAAATAAACAATTTTTTTGGACAAAACCTGTTGCTGGTCCAGAGCAGAGCACCAGAGTATGGACAAATAAAAAAATACGCCGCAAATTGTGGAAGTTTTTTCTGGTTTTTGTCAAATTTTCGTTCACCTTTAACAAAAACGGGTTAATTAGAGCACGTCCGGCCGCCAACTGCCTAAACTGGCGCGTTTTACAGGCGAAATATTTAACGATTATTTTCCGGCGGTAAATTTAAATTTGCGACAGGGTAATGATGCAAAAACCCATTACAGACTAAAAATCGACATTACGTATTTCTATTAGATTATTTTGATTCTAATCGTTTTGCAAGTATTCGTGAATATATGCAAACTGATTTTTTTTGGGTTGCGATTTTAAGTGGAAACAAAAGTCATGGTGATTATGGTTTTTATTAAAAATTGGAGTCGAATTACATACCAGGGGAGTGATATTTCTGGTATGGAATATTTTTTTGTTATTTTCACAAACATCTTGTGGCTTGCAAAGTGTTTGCGTTAATTCAAGGACTATCCATAGCTTATTAAAGATATCTTGAGGGAACTCAGTTTCCTGATTTTAAGACATATATACAAATTACACCAAATTATGCCTTTACCAGAGAAATGCCCTTTAAATATTATATGTAAACCTTTGAATTTTCTACATTAATTTTCTCCTTTTGATCTATTTTCTTAAGATTCTGACTTAAAAATTTCCATACTTTAATGACATGTAGTTAACTTCCCCTTTACATTTAAACTACAAAAAGATTTATCGTTTGAAGCGACCATGTGTTAAAGTTTCAAGATCTCATGGTTTAAATCGCCAAAACGGGTGAAATAACACACCGTTTTTGATATTTTAATGTGTTTTTATAAATGTGACATTAACAAATTTTGAATATTGACTGTTTTTTCTCATCATGTTCCTTCTTTGGACTTCCTGTGCTCACCTGACTAAGTAAGTACATCATACATCTTTTGAAAAGAATTTAAAACACATTTTTCGCAAATAGCTATAATTTTTGGCAATTTCCAATTATGTTATAAATTTCATTACCTAGATATCTCAGCTCTATTAACAATATGTCTTTTATCTTCACCACTTAATTATACAAATAATTCATCTAATTCTCTCCTCAACTTCCTTTGCATTTACAAATTAAAAAAAAATAAAAATTTTCTCTTTTCCAAAAATATTCAATTTATAATAATTTTAACTTATTTTAATCCTTACCATTTAAAGAAAGTGATTTCCTTACTTTCAGATGGCGAAAGCGCTCTGCTACGTTTTTAATTAAATAAAAATTACACGAAATACAAAATTGTCTACATTCCTATTATTAATATTACGCTCATGACCATTGACAAATTATATGTCAACGGCAAGGAGAAAAAAAGTCTATCATAACTTTACAGCGTTGCCTTTTGCGGGGTCCGACATATTGATTTAATTTAATCATTGCATTAGAACATTTTATGAATGAGACAGCAGAAGATGTTGGGTCTCTGTGTTATGTGTGATTTTTTCCAAAATGTTTTTATTTCATCCCCTCAAGACTTCATTTTTGACCAACATTTTAAGTCAATCGGATAAGTAGTTTTTTTAACTAAGCTAGGGACAGACAGATAGACCGAAGGAATTGAGAAATCATGTTTTTTGGCATCTACGGACTCTCAAACGTGGAGACGAGGGAAACAACGGACGGATGGCTAAAAATAAATAGACATGTAGAAATTGACTTCATGTGAAGCATGAAAACTTAAAATGAACGAAGTTCTTGTGATTCCCAAAAAAAAATCCCCATCTCACCAAAACATGATATTTTCTTTTATACCAGGTCTGTTATGAATTTCATAGATGCATATAAATAATTCATATCAAATCATGCTATAGTTTCTGTTATGTAGTAGCATTTTGTTATTCTTCATTCCCTGCTTCTGAGGTTTCTTGATTATCTTTTAACGGATATTCCTCATTCTTCTCTTCCCGAGTTTCTTCATTGTCTTGTAGAGGAGCTTCTTCATTTTCTATTACTGGAAGTTCTCCAGTTTCCGTGACAACTGGCGGAGACGATTTATCATCGTCAGTAGTTGTCCTAATTTCTTTTTCGTCGTCCACTTCCAGAGGTGTTTCATTTTGTTTAGGTTCTTTGGGTTCGTACAATTCTACTTTTGTCGATACAAATACAGACGAAATTTCGTCTTGTGCAAACGGAGGCAGCCCAAACAACTCGGGTATCATATATTCCAACGAATCCAGCCTTAAAGTAGCCTCTTTCCAAATATCATAGGGCATATCCGGTTCTGGAACCATAATGGTTTGCATGCCAGCTGCCATGCCTGCCCTCATTCCATTAGAAGAATCTTCGAAAACCAAACAGCTAGACGGATCTGGAGGATTATCAAATCTGGATGCTGCTACTAAGAAAATGTCTGGAGCTGGCTTACCATGCGTAACTTCAGGATCTGTACCGCCACACACTATGTGATGAAAATTACTAAACAGATCTTCATATTTTTTGGTTTTCGAATCGAAAGACTGTTGGGTTGAGGAAGTTGCTACTGCCATGGGAATGTTGTTTTTGGCCAGATGCCTTATCAGTCTTTCTGCACCTGTAAGAAATTTAAATTAAAAAATAAAATAAACTTGGTATTTTGACTTATATAAATATGAAAAATTGAAGAGCAGAAACCTCCTAAGCAGCATTAAAGTTCCAAAAACTGATATCGATTTACACCGTTAATAAAACTTGATGAGAAATTGGTATTGGGCACCAAAAAGTAATAATTTTTTACGATGTTTATTGTAATTTTGATGGTGGATGTGTATACCAATGTTTAACCTATGTAAGTAAGGCTACAACACTAAAGCACAGATTAATACAGATACTGCACTTTCGTTTGGCGCGGAAATCATCATAGAACGTCAATTTGGGCGGAGAACCTATCAAATCAGCAGTGTTGAGTCGGCCGGAGACTGGCATAGCCATAGTGGCGTGCAGTAGTAGCGTTTTTTGTCCTTGGAAAGGCCGGCCGCCGAAGTAAAGTGCAAATTAAATTTAAATATTTAGATGTTTTTAAGATATTATAAAAATAATATCAAAACAAGAGAACTTCCAAGAAAGTCAATGTTGTGGTGTGTGCTGCCAAACACTGCACAATCAACCCATAGCCTTTTTTAGATTTTCCAAGGATAAGGGAAGGTAAGTTTTTACTTCCATCGTAAATGGGAAGTGTTGTTATCGTAAAAAAATCATCCTCGGAGATTTTTTTAGATCTTCACGTTTCAGGGTCCCTAGATGCCGAAAAACATATTTTCTTAATTCTTTCGATCTGTCTGTTCGCGGCATAGCCAAAAACCCACTTTCCCGATTGACTTAACATTTTGGTCAAAAATGAATGATCATTTAGGAAGTGACTCCTGGCAACATTTTGGTAAAAATCCAATGTGGCGAAACAAAATGGCGGTCTAGTGAAATGTAAAAAAATATTAAAAAACTACTTATTCAATTTATCTCAAATTTTGCACAAAAATAAAGTATTATGTAAGAATTAACTGGTAAAATTTTAGTACGAATTCAAGATGGCGAAACAAAATGGCGGCTTGATAAAACATTGAAAAATTCAGCCTAAAAAACGACTTAATGAAGGGATGAACTAGTAAAATTGTGATACTAAATCACGATGGCGGAACAAAATGTTTGTAATCGTGAAAAAATCACCCCTCGGGTTTTACATACACGTTTTAGCATCCCTAAATGCTAAAAAAAAGGTTTTATCAATTCCGTCGGTCCGTTTGTCGATCTTTCTGCCTGTTTGTCAGTTCGCGGCATAGTTTAAACACTACTTACCAGATTGACTTCAAATTTTAGTCAAAAATTAAGGGTCATTTGGAGATAACCTCGTAATATTTTAAATATGCCGGAACAAGATAACGGGCTAGTGAAATGTTAAAAAAATTATTGCTAAAAAAATATTTAATTTATCTCAAATTTTGCACAAAAATCAAGTGTTACATAGGATGAACCGGTAACATTTTTGTATGAATCCAAGAGAGCGAAATAAAATGGCGGCCTAATAAAATATTTAACAAATTGCACTTTCTGTAACACCCAGTATATTGTGTGCGGGTTTCAATGAGTTGGTAGAACTTGCTGTTCTCTATCCGTGTGCCAAATTTTAGATCGATCGCATTAATAGTTTCCGAATGCAATGCAAAAATTACCCGATTGGCTGTCCGCCTTCCCCCACCACTTTTTCGTATATAGTCAGACTGGCTTTTATGGCGACTACCTACAATTTTAACGTTAGCATCTAATTGCTATAAATCAAAATTTTCCTGTTTTTAACCACTCTACTTTCTGTCACACCCAGTATATTGTTGGGAGTTTCAATACGTCAGTAGAGTTCGCTGTCTTCTATTCGGTTTATTTATTGTAATTATTTTAATAATCAGTAAAATAATATCTACTTACTTATTATGTGTTAAAAATATTATGATAAAGACAATACATTAGCACCGAAAAACTATAGTTTTAATCAAAATATTCATATAATGTTATAGCTATTTAACAAAAACCATCCGTCAAAGTTTAAAAAAGATTTCTTGTTTTATAACTGCACATTAAATTTAAAACCGAAACTTCGCAACAAAAAAAACTGCCAATAATGGAATCCATATACTTCTACATCGGTATTTATTGGTTCCAAAAAATTATCCTCTTAGTTGTGGATATTACAAAAAATATAAATAAATAGAAAAATTAAATTTGCTGACCACAAAAACTCTGAAAATAAGATACATAATATTTAATTCTTTTTTGTGATGTGAGAGTATAATAGTACATAATATTTACGTTTTTCACACGCACGCCGGTGGTAGAAGTGAAATGAATATATCATCCGTTAAAACCCTTTCTACATGATACCACCGAACATTAACAAGACAAGAAGGGGCAGAGTCCGTCGGAACTTTTATCACAGTTTAAGGAAAGAAATATATTGAATATATATAGACTCTGCTTTTACGTTGTGTTTACAAAAACGCGCTGACGAATCCGACAAATGCAGACAACTGGGCAGGTGCCCATGCTTTTACGAGGTTTTATGCAAACTGTTAGCGATTAAAAAGAATAAACGTTCACTTACCGGGGTGATTTAAGAACGAGTTTAAAAATATCTATCCATAATTTTTATTGTAACCTATTTTGCTTTATATGTATTAAAAGAAAAACGGAGAAAGCTTCAAGTTGTTTAATTAATAGATCTTAATATAATTATAAAAAGTACTGTTTGTAAAAAAAGTAAAAAAGGAAATTAATTGTCGAAAATTTTAATCCAAGATGGCGGAACAAAATGGCGGTTTAATAAACTATTTAAAAATTCAGCTAAAAAAACTAATTGTGGTATAGAGATAAACTAGTAGCACAGGTTTACTAGTTACTAATTCAAGATGGCGGAACAAAGCGGCGGCCAACTAAAATATTTGTAATCGTAAAAAAATCATCTCGAGTTTTACATATTCAAGTTTTAACGTCCCTAGATGCCAAAAAATATGTTTCATCAATTCCGTCGGTCCGTCTGTCAATTTGTCTGTCGGTCTGTCAGTTTGCGACATAGCTTGAAAGCTATTCATCAGATTAACTTCCATTTTAGGCAAAAATTAAAAGTCATATGGGGATGACCTGGTAATATTTTGGTAAAAATCCAATATGTCGGAACAAGATGGCAGACTAGTGAAACGTTAAAATAAAACGTTAAAAAAGCTATTACTAAAAAACTAATTATACAATTTCCTCAAATTTTGTGCAAGCAATAAATGTGATGTACTGGTAAAGTTGTGGTACGAATTCAAGTAATATAAACACTACAGCATTGCAGTCCGTACTTGAATGATTTATATAGTCGCATGCAAACACTTTTAAAGAACTATTTTTGTCATTGTACATAGATATTTTTATATTCTTCGATTATATAAGGAGGTACATTAACCAAAGCTTTTTTAATATCTTGGATACATTTTGCACCTTCAGCCTCATAAAGATATGTTTTGAGTAAATAATTTCTTAAATGCCTTACAAAATTGTATTGGGTTGGATTTCTCGAATTTAGACAGAATGGAGTTAATCGTAATTTTCCAGCCATTTACCAAACACGAAACACTAAGTAAATTGGTAAATGTGTTTATTTTAATTTTTAAAAAATAAAAAATTTGTTTCACGTCGCGCGCCAGCACATATAAAGACAATTGGTATATATTAATGTTTGGTGCTATATTTCAATACTTTATTATACGACGGGCAACCAGTTTATGCATCTCGCCTCGCGACTCCGAGGGCTCGAAAAAGCATAACATCCGATATTCGAGTGAGATAGGCATATCAAGAGGAGGAGCTTCGAGTGCTCCTTGTTTTGTTAATGTTCCGTGATGATACTTAAACACAATGTTTTTAAGTTCAGTGATATAAATGAACTAACAATAATATTAAATTTTAACCTTGCTCTTATTCTTTCATAAATCTACAACAACTCAGACCACTCTGTATGTGCATAACTATTATGTATACACTCATTTTTCAATATAAATATTGCTTAAACGTTAGTCACAAAATATTTTAATAGGGTCCTGGCTCAGAGAAAAATAAAAATGTTTCGAGTACATCTCTTGAGTTCTCCGCCCAGCTAATGGGGTTCGATTAAACACGTTGTGTGTCTAAAGTAAAGTAAAAAATTGTTGCTGTGACAAGTGAAAAGCAACTTTGAAGTAAGCGCTACTAAAAAGAGGAACTTGGTAGGCACATTATAACATATCGTAAACCTTTCTATTAATCTTACTATTAACGTGAGATAAACTTTGAGGCAACGTTTTTATATAACTTGCTACTTATTTTTAAGTAAATTTAACTTCAAAGAATTTAAGGGAACTTCCAAATAGTTTTAGAAAAATACATTTCCATTTTCTACCTTTCAAAATCTAGTGATTGGGTTTTGTTAAAGTATCATTTTTTGCATTATAAATGACTTTAATAATTAATATTAAGGTTTATTCTCTTATTTTTTAAATATATAGTAACCTAGTAAAATTACTGAACTCTTCATATGTACAGGATGTTTAATGGCATAAAACAAGACAAAAATGTTATATAAACATAGGCCCAAAATAGTTTTTTTTCGAGAAAGATACCGAGACTATTAGATTAGAATAAAACTAGGTATAGTAAGAACTTTTACAAAGAAAATGTTTCTTATAATGCATTCTTGTCAGTGTTGGCGACTAGTGGCGTACAAACGAGTAAGATTATGCATTTTTTTCAGATTACTCGGCGATACTTTTTTCTTGGTAGTGTCATTTTGACAGTTCGAGTATGGTACTTATTATTTGAACAATTTTCTACATGCGATAAATCCAGCCATGTCCGAGATATTTTGACTTTAAATAATGCCGAACATTATTAAAATTAACTCAAAATTCAGGTAAAAGTATTAATGTAGAGCTGGGCAACGAATAATATTCGATTACTCGATTATCTTTTTTGAGAAATTCGATTAATCAATCTATCGATATTTCGATTAATCGGATTCTCCATTTTTTTATTGATCGATTTCTCGAATAATCGATATTTCTAATTATCGATATTTTGAAAATCTGATAAATCCATAACTCTGTTTATCGAATTTATTGTGTAGTTGAGTGCTCGGTCATAGGTATATCGCAGAATTGATTTAAAAATATATTGGTGTATGAACTAAATATATAACTAATACATTTATTTAATATTGATAAAAATATCGATTTTATGAAAAAATATTTTATTAAACAAATTAATTATTTGATATGTGAACTAATCAAATGTCAATTTCTTTAAAAATCGATTATGTTTACCTTTTACTTAAACATACTACTATGACAACCAGTTTCAGTTACTGGAGGGTATACAGTGGAATGATATGCTGGACGGAAAAATATTGGATTACTCGACACCTTTTATGAAGTTTTAAATTATGGAATTGATATATGTTGCAATTAAGCGTAAATCAGTTAGGAAGTTCCCAAGATGGTTTACTCCGGAACTTAAGCATTGTACCTTTTTGAAAAAGATAGCCCGTGAGAGATACAAAGCTACACAATCCATTGAAGACTATGAAAAATTTTCCAGAATCAGGTCTACGTGTAAAGTGTTGACAAGAGTGACTTATCAGGACTTTCTGTCGTATAGTGAAGCAACTGTTAATTCTGACATTAGATCTTTTTGGCATTTTATTAATTCTTCTTAAAAGCAGAGATCGGTTGGGGATAGTAAACATGTTTGCATTATTTTTTTCCACAATTTATTCAAATAATAAATGTGATATTGACAACGAATCTGTTGGCTGTTATAATATATCAAATTGTAATATACATGAATTTATCTTAAGTTAGTTAACTTAGATATTAAGAAGGGACCTGGCTCAGACAGATCGTCCCCTGTTGTTCTGTTGAAGAGGTACAGCTTTATCTTGGCGAGACCTTTATACTTTATATTTCAAAAATCATCGCGGTTAGGTGAATCAATTTCCCAAATATAGGAAGTCTGGCTATATTAGACCAATATATAAATCAACCTCGGCGGAATCGTTAACTATCGACCCATTAGTATATTAAGTACAATCCCGAAACTATTTGAGAATATAATAACTGGCAAGCTTTCTTCTGTCCTTCTTAGTTCCTTAAATGATGAACAATATGGTTTCATGTTAAAAAGTCAACTGAGCTGAATGTGTCGTATCATGTGAACTTTCTGACATACGCCTTGAAGGGGGGACAGATTCATGCAATTTACGTCGATTCATCCAAGGCGTTTGACAAAGTGAAACATGAATGTTACTAGCAGGTGTCGAGGGTGTGGCTGAGCAGATAATTGCAGGATAGAGTACAGGTTGCATGCTTCTTGGTTCCTTAATTGATGAACATAATGGTTTCATGCCAAAAAGTCAACTGAGCTGAATTTGTCGTATTATGCGAACTGTCTGACATGCGCCTTGGAGGAGAGGACAGATTCATGCAATTTATGTTGATTTCTCCAAGGCTTTTGACATAGTGAACCATGAATGTTATTATAGTCGAATGCGGTCTTATCGTGCGGGTCCAAAGGTCACCGACATTATGAATCAAATCGGAAAACACAGTGAATACCAAAATGTTGTGTGATTCTTTTATCGAGCTATTAAATCTCAATGGGCTATTTACAAGTATACAGGGAGAAAGAAAATAGTTTTTTTTTATTATACTACGCAATATTATTAAGATAGCCACTTAATATTATTTTATATATTAAATGCCGAGGGACTAAATAAGAAAATTCGCTAAATATGTATTTGGTTAAAATTTTTTGGTTGGCAAAAACAAAAATACACAAAATGGCAAGCCCCTTAATAAAGTCGGAAGGCGGTTCGAATCAGTGGAACAATCAGAATATGTTCTCTTTATACAGCCACTTAATGAAAGTCCCTAGATGCCGGAAAGCATGTTTTCTCAATTCCGCCTGTCTGTAGGTATGTCTGTCCGTCAGTCTGTCTGTTCGCGGCATAGCTAAAAAAACAACTTTTTCGATTTCTTCAAATTGCAGTCTAAAATTAAGGGCCATGCATGCGAAAAATACAGGCTATATATATATATATATATATATATATATATATATATATATATATATATATATATATATGCCGGAAAACATGTTGTTTGTTTGTTGGTTTTTTTAATAGATTTTGCCGGCTCTTGTAAACAATTTTACCCACGGAATTTGACAAATTTAAAATATACATTTGAAAGATTACCTTTTTTTAATACTTACTATACACAAAAATTTATGGATGAACCACTTTTTCAAATTAAATCCAAAAAAACTAAGGTTTCGGAAGGTTGCACTGAACTTGTTTTTGGGGTATCGCTAAAAATATATTTTTCACAAACTTAATTTATGAACTACGTAAAAGATTGATTATATTATAATGCTCTATAACACAAAAATGATTATTTGTAACTAAAAGTTAGAAGTAATTATTATATTAGACATTATTAAACGTTTTTCAACATAATTACAACAGCTAAATAAAGAGAGAGGGAGTGTCGCCTATTGGATTGAAATCCAGTGTGCTAGGGATGCTACGTTGCCAAGTTTATTTTATATATGACCTATATAAATTATATAAAAAAAAACAAAATGCATGTGTGGGTTGTGGATCGGTACCAGCAGAAGCGCGAAGGCACTAGGTGGATCGGTACCAGGTTAGCACCAGGTTAGGCGCCGTATGCATCATCGTTAATGCCCTAAAAGACGAACAACAGCCTAGAGCACCACTGGCGAAAGTCTAACATTCGCCATCGGCCCAGGGGGGGCGATGTCGAATGTTAGACTTGCGCCAGTGATACATCCCCCTGTTGATTAGTGTTGGCCGCACTAGATTGGTACCGGGTTAGCACCAGGTTAGGCGCCGGAGGCATTATCATTAAAGCCCTAATATAAAAGGCGAACGACAGCGAAGTGCATCACTGGCGGAAGTCTAACATTCGATATGGGCACAGGGGGGCCAAATCCGTTACTGTCGGGAGACAAACATGAAAAATTTAAGCTCCATACAATAATGTAAGTTTGGCAACAATGTAAGATAACCCTTCTTCAAATTGTCATATTAAGGAATATGGCGCATTGGAATGCAGTGGAAATATCGAATTTCTTTTTGGTTTTTTTATTAGAAAAAGTGGTTCATCCATTTCTTTTATTTTCTTAAAACAGTTAAATGAAGGTAAACTTTCTATTTTATATTCAAAAATCATCAAATTCCGTGGGTTTAATTGTTTACAAGACCCGATTTTGCCATTAAAAGAAGTTCTAGTTTCATCACATTGGGTAAAGGATTTTGTTTTTGTTTTATGCCAGTCATAAATATCACTTTTCTTCCAGGATGAAGTAGGTTGTGTATTTAAGATTCTTGAATGATAAGATGCATTGTCCGGAATGATTAAAGATGGAGCATCTAAATTTGGAATCAGTTGTTCTTTTAACCACTTTTCAAACAGTTCACAGTTCATATTATCATGGTAGTTCACACTTTTGCATGTTGAAGAAAACAGTAAACTTGCACCTGGGAGAAATCCTGTTGAAGAACCTGCATGCAAAATGAAGAACTGTTTTCCCGTCCCACATCACTTTTTTCTCTTGACATTTTTTACAGACTCGTCCTGCCAAGATTTCGAACCACTTCCATTAGAAAATATCCAAGTCTCGTCTAAAAATACCACTTTTCTAAATTTTGAATTAACATTTTCCGTGTATTTCTTTAAAAACTGGATACGCTGACTTACTATATGTGGCAACTCGCATAAAAATCTTCGATTACAGTCCTTTTTATATCGAAAACCCAACATTTTTATTAATTTTTTCAACGAGATTTTAAAAGCTTCTTTTAAAACCTGAAGGGTTATATTAGTTTCTGATGTGTATAAATCGTAAATTGCATTACGAACATCCATTTTTACATTGTCACTTAAATCTTCTGTCTTTGGTTTTTTTCGTGTACATTTTTTAATCTTCTTCGGTAGTAAATTATGCTTTTTTTCATGCACAATTTTCTGCACAGTCCTTATACCGATTCCCAGAGCTTTTGCTACTGTCTCCTGGATATCGGCCGCTGAATTTTCATTTTCGTAATATTTTATTAGATTTAATACCATTTTTTTCGCTTGTGGATGCAAAAAACCCGAAGATTGTTTTCTATTACTCATTTTGTCACTGACTTGTCAATCTGACTTTGAAGTGTCATCGCTCAAAGATTTATGCAACTGCTGGTATTTATATGTTTATTCTCTTTTTTCATATAAAAATATCATAGGTCTATCTAATTCATCTTCCGGATTTTATGTGGAGGATATGATTACACGTAATAAAAGAAAAACAAACTTAAAAAGTTTCTCGTTGATAAATCGTATGACCCGCATCATAACACTGCTTTTGACTATAGCAGGTGTCGAGGGTGTGGCTGAGCAGATATTTGCAGGATAGGGTACAGACTGTACGCTTTAACAAGTTTAAATCTGAGCAGGTGAAGGTTCTTCAGGAGTCCCCCAAGGGTCCCACCTAAGACTTCCTCTATTCCTGGTGTTTATTAATGATATCTATAAAGGTCCAATATGGAATATGTTTCCTCGATTTGGTGTCCTTATTATTAGGTTCAAGTAGACAGAATAGAGCAGGTCCAGCATAGGTTCGTTCATTTCCTCATGTATAAATGCAAATTTGACCATAACCTTTAATACTCTGATCTCGAATATCATCTTGGCATATTCACTCTTGAACAGATGAGAGAAATTTAGGGTTTAAAAAACCTATGTAATATTCTAAATTATAATTCTTGTGCGTCTGATCTCTTCCAGAAGATTGGGGTGTCTGTTCCAGCTAGGATAACTCGTAGTCAGGATCTGTTTCATCTACCTTTTTGTAGAACTAATTATTCTTACCATTCTTTTATCTCGTCACAAGACTTCGATCATCATTTAAAATATATTAACAGTAATAAATAAGTTTAGTATATTTAGGTATAGTAACACATTGTAAAAAAAGTATTATATTATCTATAATTTTTTACGTGATAATCAGTGGCGGCTCCTCCATTAGGTCAAATGGTCAATGACCCCCAATAAATATTTCCAAACAGAAACAAATAAATAAAATAATACATAATTTATATTTTTTCAATTTTTTTTTAATTTAAAAATTCCCTCTATTATTCTAAGCGTATAAACTCGTTGACCGTTCTCTTAATTCCGCGACACACTAACCATGCCTCGCACCGCGATCTCCGGAGAGGTTTCGTTTCATTTGGAATTGGATCACGGCTGGCGGCCCGCGTTGACCTCGTGGTTATAAATGGAGACGAGTTTTTCCCGAGTGTTCCCGATCAAATTCGTATAGGAGGGCATAGGTAAGATACGGCTTACCTTGGCATAGTTTGGGTCAACAGCCGCGCCGAAGGAACTTAAATATTTTTGTTAGTTGATGTGTTTAATGTGGATCATGTGATAGGTTGTGGTTGCGATTGCGTATTTTTATAGATTCTATTTTGAAGATTTTACATTTTGTTTGTTCATTTTGTGGTTTAAATTAATGTTTTAAAGAAAGATAGGCACATTGTTTTAGAATATTAAGACCTTTTAATCACTTTTCAATTATATTGGCGAGCTGAACTTTGAAAAACGATTGAATTTAAGACCAGTAGTCGACCTTTGCCGAAATTTAAAATTCAGCAATCAGGTAAAGACAAAAACAAAGAAGTAAATCCTTATTTTCGTAGAAATTTGTACGATTTATGTGCCTGGACATGCGGTTGCGAAGTAACAAAGGCATTTTATTGTTTCGTGTGTCTGATTTTTTGAGATGACTCTTTGTGGTATATATGTATTGACCCCCCTGAAAAGTTGACCACGAGCCGCCACTGGTGATAATGGGGCATGCCCGTTTATTAATTAGATAAATAAATATCACACTCAATTCTTGTCGAAAATGTGAAATCAATCGAATAAATAGTTCTTCAGACTGATTTTTTAAAACATTTTATTAGGCCGCCATGTTGTCTACCACCTTGCATTCGTACCAAAGTTTTGCCAATTTATTCCCATATCATACTTTGGTTCTTGCGCAATATCTGAGATAAATCGAGAAAGTACTTTTTTAGTAATGTTTTTTTAAACTTTTTTCTAGGCCGCCATTCTGGATTTTTACAAAAATGTTATCATGTAATCCCCATATTATTAATTTCTGAACAGAACAATGAAGCAATCGGGTTAATTTTATAGTAATGCTGTGAACAGGGAGACAGATTGATCGACGGAATTAAGAGGACATATGACGTATTTTTCAGCATCTAGGTACTCTAAAACAAAAACGTAAACGTCTGAAAAAATTTCGAAAGAGATTTTTTCACGAATACAATACTTCCCTCTTGTGGAGGAAGTAAAAATAAAAATAAAGTACACTATTACTCGGATTTCATACTGAGATTTGTGGATGAAATATGCGCAAATTCGTTGAATTATGATCCAATGCGTTAATGCTTGTTAACTGATGAATCACATTAACGAATCGCACCGCATAGTGAGTAGCGGGCTTAACTTAAGCTAAACATTTAGGAACCGTTCATAAAATAGGTCAGTTAATCAAATGGTTTCCTTTGAAACGGAACATGTGGATGTAAAAAACACATCCGAATATTTTCTGGTCATTGAGTATACTCTATTAACTCTAAACTCTATTTGTTGTTACCTATGTTTGTTAATGGTCGAAGAAGAAATAACAGTTACTTCTGGAACAAAGAAAACACAAAGGAATCCATAAGATATTCAGGAATTGTTTACAAAGAGGCACTTTCAATATATTGATTGGTCACCACATTAAATTGTGCTTAATTCGAAGATTATAATACTGCCCATCTCCATATTAATTTATAAAACAGTTTATCTTAAAACGCATAGCAAATCGCTTCGATTTCGGATCTATTCGTTTAAAATGCAATAACAACTAAAACATTTAATAAATTGGTAATTGGATACGTTTTACGAACGGATTAAACCATGTACGTAGGATTCGAAAAGAGACATTCCCCCTTGTTCGTTTAAAGGAGGTCAAAACTACACAAACCAGAGGCAATACTTTATAGGTAATTGTGTTCATATTAATTATTTTAACTCCGCCCATTTAGCATGATATGTATTATATTCCAGAAAATGAGTTTTTTGAGGAGAGAGGATGCAGGAACACTAATATAATTATAAAGGTGCAACCAGTAAAAAATGATGCCCGTCCATGCAATAACTGTTACCCTGCAAATATAATTCACAACATATTAAAAGTTGTCTGCCTTTTAGTAAGATAGTTCTAGTGGCCGGTGCTCTTTCAAGGTGCCGAAAAGCCAAGTGAAAAATATATGTAATTTAACATTTGGTTCTAGAGAATATCGAATATTTGGAGCACCTGGAGGGGTTGAAGCTCGAAATCTGATGATACAAATGATGGCCTTGGAAGTTATTGCCAAGCTGTACCTAATCGTCGTTCTTCACCGTAGAAAAATTTGTCTTTAAATATTTATTAATATATCATTTCTAGGATAGTTCCTGAAACACTGCAAAAAATCGAAACATATTGAAATTATAAGCGCCAAATTAAAAAACCAAGTTAGCGTGATCGAGTGAAAAAAACCAAATCACGGTCAAAGAGATAGTGCTAGGGTACTTTAATAAATTATTAAAGTTATATTATATATTTCTTCACCTTGATTGAAAAAGTAAATAATTACCAAACATCTAAGTAATCTGATTAAGAGGAAAATTAAATAAATATTGTTTTTACCTGGCATCAGATCTAAATCGCTTAAGTATACACTGGCGGAAGCGTTAAACTTTTCAGTAAATTCTTCACATGTTACTTCCAAATGTAATTCCTCAACTATGATTTTAGCTAGGTCAGCTATAATAGTTCCTTTTACGCTTTTAAAACCCTCCTCGGTGAACTCTCCTCCATATTCCTCTATTACTTGTTTCAGTACATCTCCATACATACGTTCTGAATCTAGAATATCATAAAGCAAGCATGCCAAATCGTTCAACTTTAAAAAGTATACAAAAAGTCTCTAAACAGGTTACGAAAAATCGCACTATGTGCCTTAAAAGGGTCTTGGCGAAAATATATTTGGTGAATATGACAGTTTGGCTGGAACTCAGTTTAGCGGAAAAGAGTGTTGATTCGCTGGCCGACAAGATTTTTCTAACACAGGGCAGCGCATTATTTTCACAATGGAAATACCCTCCCAATAATAAAAAATATTCAGAAAGCCCTAATACGTACCATTTTTTAATAGCCTATTTAGAACCTTTTATATTGGCAGGTAAACAATTTTATAGTGGGGCGGCTAAAATGGGTCCATTTTACAACGGAAAAATTACCTAGACTGGGTTGTTTACAACATTAGACATAAAATAAACGTTAAACATCACTCTTCTGTTGAGTTGCGAATTGAGTGGTTCTCTGTGTATCGATAAGCAAGTGTATGTGAAGACGAGAATGTCGAGTCAAACACGCCGAAGTTGCAAAATTTCTCCTGACAAATGTTGTAATATTTGTGAAGAATTTCTGGTGAAATCACAAGCCAGGCCATTTTCCGAAAACGTAAAAAAAGCCTACTTTAAATATTTTGATGTGTTAATTGGGGATCAAGATAAGCGGTGAGCTCCCCATGTGTGCTGTGTTAGTTGTAGTGTATCATTGGTGCAGTGGATGAAGGGAAAGAGAAAAAGTATGCCTTTTGCAGTTCCTATGGTATGGCGAGAACCCACCAATCATTCTGGCGATTGTTAGTTTTGCCTGACAAAGATTGAAGGTTATTCCAAAAAGGGAAAGCACAATATAGAATATCCAAATTTGCAATCTGCCATACGACCTGTTCCTCATAATGCAAATTTGCCAGTGCCGATTGCGCCTTTAAATTGGCAAGCTATTGATTTGGGAGATAATGGAGATAACGCATCATCAGGCGGCTTAGAAGAACAGTGCACCGATCCCACTTTTACCACAGGTCCCAGTTCCGGCGAGCCACATTTGATTGTTTAAAGTGAATTAAATGATTTAGTACGTGATTTGGGGTTATCCAAGCAACAGTCAGAACTTCTGGGTTCCCGGAATTCATTTGTTAATGTAGTAAGAGGATGTTTAGGCAATAATGTGCCTATAAAGCGCTTGGTGCCAGAATGTCAGAAATTTGGGAGCTGTTAGTGACGAGCAGGGTGAAAGGTTTCACCAAGATATCAGAACAATGGAAATTCTGTAAGGACGATGGGATCCAACCATGATGGGTGACTAATGTTGGTTTTTGAAGAGAGAAGATAGGACACCTCATAAACGGAAAAAATAAAGTTTAATTAGTGTTTTAAATTAATATTTTTCTCGTTTGCTTTTCTTTTAGATGGATGGTATGTTTAAGAGGCGAAAACTGTAAACATAGTCAATAAACAGGGTTAAGAATTTTCTGAAATCATTTTTTCTATAGATATTAAGTATCGCAACATTCGGTATGGTTCTACAACTCTAACAAGAAAACCCTACGTGCTACAACTTTCTATTTGTCATTTTCGTATTTGGATAGGTCCATTCTATTAGATTATGCTATTCTGATTTGTGTAATAACAAAAAAAAATTTTTACTTTGATTTATATGTATATATATATATATATATATATATATATATATATATATATATATATATAATAATTTAATTTTGATTATATATTAATATAATTTTATATATATGTTTTATAATAATTTAATTTTGAAATTGTGTGAAGAATATTCACCTCTGTATATATAATATCAAATGTGTTAAAACATTGAAATTATATTTATCTACGATCGTAAGATAAGAAGCCATTACCGCCGGTACTGTTATTTGCTAATATTATAATAAATTAAATAAAAAAAATTAAATAGAATTAAAGAAAATACGTTTATTTTTGTTTAAAATACAGCATTACAATCTGTTTATTGTAAATATTAATTACACAACTATTGCAGGTATTTAAATTAATACCAAATGTTTATTTTCTTACTCGGGCTATATTTTTTATGATCATTTTTTGATAATAATAAGTTAACTAATTTAATTGTTTGTTTCTCTTAATAAAGCGTGCGTTTTTTAAAAATTCCTATTTACACACAATAGCTGCTTCTATATACAATTAAAAAATAGAACGCATCGTGAAAAGGACGGCGGCGGTCGTCGCTTTTGCCCAGAGATGCATAATAGCTGGAGCGGGCCCTGTGATAATAGAGATAGAAATTATTTAAAGTAATGCCTCTTTGTAAAGGTATTACATTTTTAAACTCTATTTTGATGCCAGAATACATTATTTCTTTCATTCATTTTAAAAAACTTAAAACTGATCACACGAAAAGCAAGGAGTAAGTAGAGATCAGTTCCAGCAATGGATAGATGTTGCCCTTGAGACTTATTTACAGTTATGATATAACTTACTTTTACAAGGAATTACAGTCTATTAAGGGATACTCTTGTAATCATCAATTTAGAATATAAGGAATAAACACAGCATTTTGCACAAACGGTTATAACTGATGTCTTAGTAATACTGAGCTCTCTCAAGTGGATACCACTCTATTGCATAGTGGAATATAACGTCGCGTCGAAGGACCATTTATTGCTGCATTCACCATGTTGTCCAGAATCATCTTTTACGGAATTTGCTACAGAATAACCCTTGCTTAAGGGTGACAAATTAGAAAAGGTTTGAGTTTTTCCTACATACTGGAGTCACTGCAGAGATGTATGCCTAATTTTAACTTTATATTTCTTTTCTAAGTCGGTTTTCTTTCAGTCTAGTTCACAAACTCAAGATGCTGTCAATTCTTGCTAGTGCTAGCAAAAATATGAATGCTGCCTCATTGAATTAAGAATAACGTCTAAAAAAATGTGATGCAAAAGTTTGAAATCCGTACATAAGCAATTTTAAAAGTTATTAACAACTTAAAAATAAAAAAGTTTAGTTTTTTACAAATAACTCGGAAAGGTTAACCATTAAATAAGAAAAATATATAATTATATTATCTAGAAACCTGAAGGATCGATATCCCCCAGAAAACAATTTTTTTCACTGATTTTTCATAAAAAGAGCCTATTATTTAACAGTTTTTTCTTAGAGTTCGTTTATATTTCAAGCCGGATAATTGTTAAAAAATACTTTATCAGAACTATACTTCGCTCGGCAAACGCTTAGCCGTTACCGTCCCATTGCAATGTTTTTAATTACTATAATCTATTAGGTATTAATTATTATTGATGCCAACAAAAATTTTTATTTTTTCAGTTTTTTGTTGATTTCAAAAGGTAATTACCCAAGTAGCACAAATTAGCTGATGAGCTTTTTTGCCTAACATAAAAAACCAGAGATTTGTTAAATGTTGGCAAATGATTCCTGGTTTATTTTCTAGCCATGAAAGCTCGCTTCAAATTAAATTTTTTGGCTCTAAAAATAGCAATGTCATGGGCTATAGCATAATTACTTGGCTAAAAAATATCTTTTAGAGGGTAATTACACCTTCAACTATTTTTTTGTAATATTGGATGGCCAAAAAGTAGAAATATCTGTCAATTTTATTGCCACAACGTAACCAGATATATCTAGTAAGGATTGAAGTTAAATTATAGTAAGAATAGCTATTTAAAATACCAAAATATGACATTTTTAATCTATAGAAATCGAGGTCAGAATATATCTTTCTCAAATGCTAACCTTTATATTTTAGAAAGTATTTAAGTTTATTTAGACTAATAATAGCTATATAAGAATGCCAGATTATGACATTTTAACACAACAAAAATTGAGAGGAAAAAATATGGCTTTTATTATCATATTTTTGTTTCAAAATTAAACTAAATTTGCTTACAGAGTGTCCAATTTCAAGAAATATTTGCCTAAAAAGTAGCCCAAAACTTTTTATGATCCGCCATGATTGAAATTAAAATTAAACTAATTTCCTAGCAGCCATTACTTGACCACTTTAAAAAAAAACATATTTTTTCTACCTATAAAAACTTTTGTCGTACATATTTTTTATGTTATGGACTCTTCTACATAATTTGAAACAATTGATGATTTATCATACAAATGAAGAAAAGGCAAAAAATGAGGAATTATTTATCTAAATTTCCGAAAAAATGTTACTCAAATTTCGGCTGAAAAAGAAGTCAGAATTCAGCTGAAAAAGCTCGATTTTAAAGTCAAATAAACCAAACATTAAAATCAAAAGAGAGGGTCGTATAATTGCCAATTGGCCATTTTTACCCTATTATGGCCAAATTATTTTTCCCCACTTTAATAAGTAATAGGACTGTTATTTTGGCTAGCAATTTTAGCTAATTGGCCAGATATATTAACCAATATCAAAGCATTTTAGCTCATATATGATTATATGTGCTACTTGGGTACTAATAGAGTATAACAATTAATAAAATCATCGCAATTTCATTTAGTTGTGATAGTCTCCACGAAGATCGGTTTTGGGGCATCATAACGGCTAAACGCTCGCCGCGCCAAAGCTGTATTTCAACATTAAATTAAAATTATTAATAATAAAGATAACTTTCGGGGAGTTTTTTATTAGTAATTTCTTTATCTTTCAAAATCCTTTTTCAAATTGTCTTAAATGGCAGTAATTTCCGAGTTACTTACAAAAAAACTAAACTCCTTTTTTTAAACTTAAATTTTTCCCAGATTAATAGAGCCTTATTTGTATTGAGATTATTTTTAAATACGTAAAAAACTCAAATTTAGTTGAGCCTTCCAGCATCTCCTGGGTATATAGGTGTAGCAATTATAGAAATTGCAATAAATAATGAAAAATATGTTGCATGCAGAAGGGTAGAGAACATAAATCACAAAATACGGATAATAGGTGATAGGAATGTAGCAAGCTTAATAACAAGCAAAATTTCGTTGTCATCAACTGTATGTAAATAAATTGTGAGAATTTTTTGTTTAACAAGAAGAGAAACCGTCCCATAATATTATGTTTAATCTGAACAGTGTGGGCTGGTTCATCCAAAACTTTTTTCTGTATATGTTATTAACTTACCTATGATTGTTCCATCTAAATCAAATAAAACGTGCGTTACTGGTTTATATTTTGGTGAAACCACACAACAATGGGTGTGCATTAAATGAAAAAATTACAGCAAATTTAGAATTTTACTAGATTTAACGTCAAAAAGTGCTGGATGCCAACATGACGTATTGCAGATGACCATGGGCGCCGGAAATTAAAAGGGGAGGGACAAAGTAAAATTTTGCAGTTAGTTGTATAAAAGAACCACGCAATACATAAAAAGCAATCAATGACTTGTTGAATTTGAAATAAATCAGAATATTTGGAGATAAAGTTTTGCTTTTACTTTAAGTTTTAAATACTTGCTTTAAATAATAATTGCAAGTCAACTTTCTGGAGAAGGGCAAGCGCACCTCTCTTGTTCGGTGTCCACGAATGCCGACACGACATAATCCAATAGCGCATCTCTAAGGAGACATGACTATGCCATTTATACGAGAGTGGTATAATTGGCTTGTTATAAATGCAGTATAAAAAAGTCAAGCCATTTTACAAAAAAGATACCGAAATGTATTGAACAGACCATGCGCAAGAACAGAAGTGACATTTACATACTTACATACAAAATTTACGTAAATTATACTGCAATTGGCAATGATCGAAGAAATATAAACAAAGCATTTTTTTCGATTTCATATTATTTTAAAAACGGAACCGTTTTTTTTCTGTTTTTTTTTTCTAAATATCGATAGAAGTGTTTACTAAATCTGTCTGATTCATGAACTTGTGCCATCAATAGATTATGAACTCTGGTTGGGAAACGTGTCTGTTTCCCTCACAATGATAGTATCCCATTTTAATAAAGCCCTATTGAAAAATCAACCAAATGGTTATTTACGTAATGAGATAAATCCCGCCAAGTAAAATCTATATTTAGACTCATATAACCCCGCATCAAACTTTAAACTTCCAGAAAACCAGTCTGGAGCGTTATTCCGTTTCATTTGCTCTCTTTTGTAAAATCTTCCAAGGGCCGAAAAATAATGTCTGTCAACAGTGGCGCAACTAGAGGGGCTAGGGAGAGCTTAGCCCCCCAACCTCATATTTAAAATAAAAATAATATTCCAAAAAATGGCGAAAATTCTCAAAGTTATTTAATTATTTGTATTAAAATAATGTTTGTCCAGTATATGTACAGGGTAAGCCTGGCAAGCGAGACCCCCCTGTATATCTGTGATAGCTGAAATTAGGAAAAAAAACTTTATATAAAATATTTTTAATAGTCAGCGAACTTTATTTTATTATGAGCGTTCACTATACAGAGTGGTTCAAAAAAATTGGGCTTGTCTAACTTTGCATTTTTAAATGTAACCTTGTATTTTTTATTTCAGTTTTGAATTCAGCTTGGAATTCGAGATGTTTTTTGTATAACATACTATCATCGTATATTTATAGTTTTCGTCAAAATGATATTTGAAAAAAAATTGTAGTTTCCCTCTACGATTGTGAAGCACTACCAGCTGCAGCCAATACCAGTAACAAGCATTGTTATTAAAATTGCATCAGTTAATATCTATTTGTAAACAACAAGATTTCGATTTTAACTTTTTATTTATTAATAACTAAACAAATAATCAAGGAAGTAACAATTAATTAACGGTAGAAAACGTAAAAACTATTAAAACAATTAAACGTGATAAAACCAGTGGATGAAGTTTGGGTTATTACAAAATGTTAAACTCTCAAATGCTCGAACGCGTTTCCATTTTGTTCAATACACAGTTGTAAACGTCTTTGATTATTTTTCTACACATCTAAAAGTATTACAGGAGTAATTTTGGAAAACACATTTCTAATCCAGGTTTTCATATCTTCGATGGTAGTTGGTGGAATTACAGAAACTTGTTCTTTGATATATCCCCAAAGGAAAAAAATCACATGAAGTAAGATCAGGTGACCTTGCCGGCCAGTTTATACTCCCTTTTCTTTCTATTCGTTGGTTTGGATAAGTTTGATCCAAATAACTGCGAAAAATGTGGGAATAATGAGGAGCGGCCCGTCGTGATGGTATCACATAACTTGTCGAACCTGTAGAGGGACCTCTTGCAAGTAAGTAGGCAAATCGTTTCTTAAAAAATTTAAATAAATTCGCCCGTTAAAGTGCCGTCAAAAAAAATGTGGTCCAATAACCTACGATCCTAAAATTCCGCCCCATACATTTAAAGATCAAACTGTTTGATTGTCTACAGCTCTCATACAAGTACTGTAATAGTGCATGTTGTGTCTATTAACAGCTCCATTACTTTTAAAAGAAGATTCGTCGGTGTATAAATATTTATCAAAAATGGTTTATTTTCAATAACTCTCGTTTGAAGATCTCTACAAAAATTTACCCTGTTTTGGAAATCATCCCCATGGAGTTCTTGGTTCAGACAGAGGTGATAAGGATGATACTTATGTTTTCTAATAATTCGGGATACTGTGCTCTGCGAAATATTCTGATTATCTGCTACTGAATAGGTACTTGGATTTGCATTGTCCACTATACTCAAAATAACATTGGTTTCATGTTCCTCACTCATTATGAACTGTTTTCTCTTACTTGTTATTACCGGTTGTTCTGAAATGAAGCAATACTTTGCGAAATACCTGACAGCTTGGTTGGAGTAGAGGGGGTTGCCCCCCAAAACCCCTCTTGAGTGCCCCAATAATAACAGTAAATTTTGATTCAGCAAGACAAGAAAGCTATAAAAAAATTTTTAAGTATTATTTTGGCGAAAACTATTAAATTTACGATAATAGTATGTTACACAAAAATTATCCAGAATTGCAAGCTGAATTCAAAAATGAAATAAAAAATACAGGGTTACATTTAAAAATGCAAAATTGGACCACGCCCAACTTTTCTGAACCACTCTGTATAGTGAACGCTCCTCACAAAATAAAGTTCGCTGAATATTAAAAATATTTTATATGAAGTTTTTTTTCTATTACCAGCTATCATAGAAATAAAGGGGGGTCTCGCTTGCTAGACTTACCCTGTATATTATGTTATACAGAAGTGCTAACTTTGGAACTCCTTAAAATTTTTATGTACGGGTTTCATCATTCTACGTAACTTTAAAATTCGTAATTTATTCAAAGAAAAAAAAAAGAAAATATATATATATATATATATATATATATATATATATATATATATATATATATATATATATATATTTATCGCCATGGATATTAATTAAATCATATGATGGTCTAAAAACTAATAAGAATCATAAAAACTTAGACAATATCGAGAGTTTATAATTAAATCGTAGCCGTACAAAAAAATGCGGTAAAATTTTGATTCGTTTCAAACTTGTTCCATAAATAGACTGGGACTGTGTCTTAACAATTTTGATTTAGAATGCCATAGGCGTAGATATTCAGTTTTTTAAGGGTTCAAAAGCAATTATATTTTATATTTTGAGAACGCTAATCGGTTATAGTCAAATTGAAAATAGATATAGTTGGGGTAAATGTAACACTAAAAAATTCCTGAACTCATTGGCGCAGACTCTTACTTTTTTTCTCGATTATACGTATTTAAAATAAAAAAGAGGCAGTATTTTGAAAAACGGCGAAATATTCCAAATTTATTTCAGTTTTTTGTATACATTGGAGTGTTAAGAATAAGATAAACCTAACAAGAAAATTTTTATGGCTTTATTGACTTGGAAAAATATCATGCACAAAAAATCATTGTTTCTTTAAAATTGGTTTTATCGTCAAATGAATATTATCTTATAAGGGTCAGGGCTTGAGCCCCCCAAAAGTCGATGTCAAGTTTAAAATATCAACACACATACAAAGAACTCTTGCAATCTCTTTCCATTACAGCTCTCATTTTTTTTTTCATTTGTAATGTAGAAAAAGCGAAAAAGATTTTTATAAATTATTTTATTAAAAGCTATAAAACTTGAAAAATTATTTGTTATAAATATTACTAATAGTACAATCTTTGCAATCTTTCAAATAAATTCCACACGAAGCAGCCACGTTTGCTAAATTTGTAGTCAATACATTGTTTTCATTATTTAAACTGGTCGTCTGACGTTTCATTTTTTTTCGGGTCTCGTCCAAAGTTTCTCTAGTTTCACCCAGAATTATGGATGCTATTTTTTTTATTTTTCACAGAATTTTCAATGTAGCTTTTCGCAACCGTGTTGGATCGCCAGCCACTATGACGCTTTACTGTTAGAATGTCAGCTCCTGAATCTGCCAGTAGGGACGTAGATCACGTAGATGATCTTCAGAAGCAATGCCCGGTTTTGGTAGAGTATGCTGACACTCTTAAATATCGTTTATTTTTGTTTCTTTTCATTTTTATTCACCATTCTAGCAATCCAAATTGAGAAAATGTGTGGAAAACTCTCATTAGCACTCGAAAATTACTTTAAGATGTGATTATTATAGAAATTAAAGATAATTTTGATTTCAAATATCTTTCCGACTATTCCCATTACCATGCTTGTTTTTAATTTGATTTGCTTGCCATATTCATTATTAAAGAAAACTTATAATAAATAAAAATTTTTATATTAAAAATGTTTATATTGAAAGGGGGATGTTTCTGTAACAAAACCTATATTGTTAGGTGGATCTATCCCGTTAACGTTAGGTTAGCCCAGGTTCGTCAATAAAACCTTCATTAAAACTATAATAATAAGAATAAATAATTACAATTCTATTGTCCAAATAATTTTTAATTGGTAATTTCATTTCCTTTAACAAATTGGTAAATCTAAAATCTGGTAACATTGCTAAATTTTTCGTTTGAAGGCTGTCAAATTGTGACCGAGTTTGATTTTTAATTTTTTTTTAGGTAAACTCTTGCATATCGCACAATTTTTATTTTTGAAATGTAATATTGCAAATGGGTACTTTCTGGAAAAAAAATAAAATATGCAATGTCTGTCAGGATAGTTTACTTGACCCCAATGCCCCTTATATTCTTTTGGATGTTCAAGTTTGAGATATAAAGCAATTTGTTTTGGCAAGGATCCAAAAGAATTAATGCCAACCGGTTGCTTCATACACACACCATTTCCAAATTGGATGAAAAACCTATCATGCTCGATGTTACATGTGCGAAGCTTAATATATTTTCGAACTAGTTGAACTATGTCTATCTTTCGAATATTTCCTGATTTTACATATAATTCCCTGGCTGTTTTAGTTTTCGTTGTCGGTAAAAAAAAATGAAAACATCGCCCTTCATCCTTGACATTTTCCAACAACAAATTTGTTAACTCCACTCGCCTGCAAGCTCCTGCAAGCCCAATAATCAATGCTACTTTCATAAATAAAGATTTTTTGTCATCCGCTTCTAGAAGGAATGTTGAAATATTGGTTTTAGTTAAAACCCTTGACTTTTTTGATTGATATCCCTCAGATTTTCTTTTGAAGAGGGCGACTAAATTTCTAAATTTGCTGATATCAATATTGAGTTATAATATATATCATTGTTCTTATCATAGAATAAAAAACCCAGAGGGATGAAGGTCTATAGTTAGTAGATAAATCACCTAAGTATACATAATTACCGTTTCATTCCCATAGTTCTGCACATTATTCTCACTGCACCATTTTTGGAACCTATTGAAAATTTACTCTTATTTTGGCTTGGATTTTTCGGGAAGCAACCCGTCAATTGCCCTGGATGCTTGAAGAAGGATCTAAAAAAGATTAGGTAACTTGGTACTTCCCGCAGGTCAAAATCAATTCGCGGGAGCTGACAGAAAATTTGGCTTTATATTTATAGAATCAAAAGTCATGTAACCCCTGAAATTATAATAGATTCAAAAAAAAAGGAGGACGGACCTTAGCACTGCCGAAATGTCTGTTAAAGAAATTCCTTCTGATCCTGGGAGATAAAAGCGATTTGTTGTTGTGCTGCTTTTCTGTTACAAGGATAATGTGTACCAACCAAATTTTTGGCCTCAAAATGTAGGAATTAAGCCATTCGATTTCAATAAACATAAAGATTTAAGAAACAGTGTCAGAATCGTTCATTTTAATGTTGGAGGTTTGGCCTCTAAAATTGATGAACTTAAACTATTGCTTTATTCACTAAAGTCTCCAGAAATTGTGTGCCTTTCAGAAACGTGGCTCAAGGAGCTGGAACTCGTAAACATACAACTTTCCAATTATGAGTTAGCTGTTTCGTTTTGCAGATCAACCTATAACCATGGGGAGTTGCAGTTTTTGTGAAGAGCGGACTTACCTTCATTGGTCGAGACTTATAAATTAAACCCATTGAATTGCACTTTGCATATGCATGCATGCATGCATAATTGTGTGTACTTATCGTACTCCAAACTCAGATTCATGTTTATTTTTAGAGAACATTGCAAATCTCATAAGTACCTATTTTAACAATCAATGTAATATATTTATTTGTGGCGATTTTAATTTAAACTTTGACCCACTGTCTATTGAGGGCACTAGACTTGTTAATATTTTAAATTGTCTTAATATTAGACAAACAATATTTGATTACACCAGAGTACATGGCAGCTTCCGTAGAATTATAGATAATATCTTTACTAGTGCTGACTTTGAGAGTATACGTGATCCCATGATCGTTCATACAGATATTTCTGACCACTATTTGCAGTCTATTGTTTACTTGCTTCCAGAATCTAACACAACTCATCAGTTAGTTAATTATGAGTTAACCCGTTTTATAAATGATGAGAGCCGATAGGTCAACTTTAGATTTTTGTTGTTGAATTGCCACTGGTCCTTCTAGAAGCACATTAGATCAGCAATTGAAGGTAAGGTACGATATGCCAAAAAAGAACCACCGTTACAAAATTCAACAGGCTAAGAAACAATATGATTCCCAACTTTTAAACTCCAATAATTTTTCTAAAGCTGCTTATAATAAACAGTGAAAAATCCAATAAAAAATCTATAACTTATCCCTCATTTTTTATAGATAAACAAGATAACAATACATTTGATATGAATAATGCTTCGGAAGCTTTCCACACGCATTTTATTGATTCTATAAAATTACTAACTGATAATGCGTCTTTAAATATAAGCAAAATTAAAATATTTCCTAATAAGAATTCAATGGCCCCAGTTACTTTTTCTGAAACTCACGATATAGTAAGGTCAGTATCAAATAAAGATTCCGTAGGATTTGACGAAATACCAGGGTCATCTTTAATTAAGTTCTCTCAATACATTATTGAACCATTAACTTTTTTTAATAAACTGTTCTTTTGTGAATGTAATTTTTCCCGACATTCTCAAAAGGGCACTGATAAAACCTTTGCACAAAAAACAGGAAAAACACTTAATAGAAAATTACAGATGCATAGCCTTACTATCTATCTTTTCAAAGATCTACGAAACAGCTTTTTGTATCCGCTTAATAAAGTGCATCACCCTTAATAACCCATTATATCATCCATCCCAATCAATTTGGATTTCAAAAAAATGTGAGCACCCAGGATGCAGTCCTTTATTTACAAAATTTAATTATTTCAAACTTTGAAGACAAACAAACAATTACTTCCTTGCTCTTTGATTCATCACGTGCTTTTGACACGGTTAATCATGAGTTTCCTCTAAATAAGCTGTCAGCCTATAGCATAAGAAGCCCTGCTTTAAACTGGGTTCGCACGTACTTAAGCAACAGAACTCAAGAGGTGGTTCTGACAGTTAATGGAGTTAAGTACAATTCAAATGAGAAAAGAATACACACTGGCGTCCCCCAAGGGAGCATTCTGTGCACTGTTCAATGAAAGTTTGTCTTTTTGCCGACGACACAACTCTTGTTGTTGGCTCAAATGATCCTAATAAATTAAGTAAGCAAGCCCACACAGCTGTAGATATGCAACGCTACTGTGGCGAGAATGGCCTTGCTTTGAATAATCTGAAAACTGATCTGACAGTTTTTAGTATACAAGAACTCGATTACAGCCTCTTAGTGACTCTAAAAGTGCAGTGGTTAAGTTCCTAGGAGTCTACATGGAGTCTTCCCTTTTATGGGAACACCACATTAAACATCCTTCAAAAAAATTATCCACGCATTGCTTTGTACTCTGGAGATTAAGAAACTTTGTAAGTTTGCAAGATCTACTTAATTATTACTATGCGTATGTACAGGGTGTCCGGATTTGGTTGCAAAGGCAGGGTATCTCGCTTATTTTTAAAGATAGAACCTTGCGGTTTTCACGTACCTGAGCTAATTTTTTGTGAAACTCATGAAGCCGTAAACAAAATTTTCATAGCCTTCTTCGTTTATGAGATACAAAAATAGAAAATTTTGCATTTTGGGACCCCCGTCGTATCTCGGTTATCCTTTAACTTAACGCAAAAGGAAAAATAAGTTTTTTACGCTGGATCCAGTGGCGTAGTCATATTTTTCCTTTGAGTTGTTATTTTTTAGATATGAACCAAAGTTGTGTTTTTTTAAATGGGACACCTCGTATATTTGTCCAGAAATTGCTTTGTCCTTTTAAAAGCTTCTCAAAAATATATAATAGTATGGGTCTATTTTAATAAACAACAACAAAAATCCTAATTTGTATAATTATCATTCCAAATTTTGCAGTAGGCCATGCGAAACGATGCCGTTTTCTTTTGTTTTCTTGGAAGAAAATGACATTTCCCAATTTTGTACGCGTATATAAAATATAGCGCTAGTTTTTTGTATTTATTTATTGTGTAAAAATATATTTGTATTATTATGGAAGAAAACCAAACTTTCGAACATTATGAAAAGTACGATATGTTAGCTTGTTTTATATTAAGTAATGAAAATGTTGAAGCGGCTTTTGAGATGTATTTTAACAGGTAAATAGTTAATTTTTAGGTATGTTGAAATACTATTGCTTAATTTTTATTTAGATATTCAGAAAGGAGGCAACCTAATATATCCACTTTTTATCGGATTAAAAAGAATTTACTTAATCACGGATCATTTATCAAACCTCGTACGAAAACATATAATAAAGAAAATCGGGAGGCTGAGGAAATTACGGTTTTGGCTAATGCAGAAGCTTACCCTACAAACTCTTGTAGGGCCAGTGAAAAGAGCATAGGGATTCCAAAAACTAGAGTTCAAGAAATTCTAAAAAAGCACAAATACCACCCATACAAATTTAGGCTCGTGCAGCACTTACAGCCAGGGGATGCAGAGCGTCGGGTAGTCTTCTGCAATTGGTTTCGAGAAAGATGCGATATGGTTAGAGATTTTGAAAGGAAGGTTATATGGTCAAACGAAGCACATTTCAGTAATTCTGGTATACTCAATAGGCACATTAGTAGATTCTGGTCCCAGGAAAATCAACACCAAATATTTCCCAGAAGACAGCAGGGCAGGTTTGGTCTAAATGTGTCCTGCTTCATATTAGGAACACATATAAAATTTTATATATTTGAGGGAAATCTAACAGCCAATCGCTATATAGAAATTTTAGAGGCAGCTATACCTGAATTACTTGACGATGTTCCTCTAGCGCAAATTAACGAAATTTATTTTCAACAGGACGGTGCTCCTGCACACAATTGTGCAATGACGAGATTATTTCTGGACAATAATTTTACCAATCAATGGATCGGAACAAATGGACCTATAAGGTGGCCCCCTAGGTCCCCAGATTTGTCGATTTTAGATTTCTTTCTATGGGGATATCTGGAAAACAGAATTTACAAAGACCACTATGATAATGTCCAAGATTTAGGAAATGCAATAATAGAAAATTTTCGCTATTTACAAAATCATCCCGTTATTTTGGTTAATTCTTTAAAACGACTACGAAAATTGTGCGAAGCATGCATAGAACAAAATGGAAATCAGTTTGAACAGTTCTTTTGATTTCCTTGGTGACTGTAGTTCTTATACGACAGTTGATTTTTGCTGAAAGGCTTGTTACATAATAATTTATTAGTTTTGTTCTTGTGTTACATGTGTAGGTGGTACTTTTTTGGTGCGAAATTATCTATACATATTTTGATAAATAGATTTAATTACATATTTATTTTGATTTATTGTTAGGATGTAGATATTGTTAACGACTTTAAATATATGGCAGCATTGTTTTGCATGGCCTACTGCAAAATTTGGGATGATAATTATAAAAATTAGGATTTTTGTTGTTGTTTATTAAAATAGATCCATACTATCATATATTTTTGAGAAGCTTTTAAAAGGACAAATCAATTTCTGGACAAATATACAGGGTGTCCCATTTAAAAAAACACAACTTTGGGTCATATCTAAAAAATAACAACTCAAATGAAAAATATGACCCACTACGATCCAGCGTAAAAAACTGCATAAGCAGCAATTTTTCCCTTTACGTTAAGTTAAAGGATAACCGACATACGAGGGGGGTCCCAAAATGCAAAATTTTCTATTTCGCCCTGTATCTCATAAACGAAGAAGGCTATGAAAATTTTGTTTACGGCTTCATGAGTTTCACAAAAAATTAGCTCAGTTTCGTGAAAACCGCAAGGTTTTATCTTTAAAAATAAGCGAGATACCCTGCTTTTGCAACCAAATCCGGACACCCTGTACACTCGTCATTAAATTACTGCGTTATGTCTTAGGGAAACTCGGCCAAAGTTGAGCAACTGTTAGTGTTACAAAAAAGAAAGCTGCGCATATGTTGAATGTAAGTACAAGACAATCTTGTGAGCTGTTCAAAAAATTATCAATGTTGACTGTTCCTCCTTTTTATTAAATTGTGTACTATATGCTTGTAACAATATGTCTAAGTTTACGTGTAGAAAAGATATCTCAGTGAGTGGTGGATATAATCTTAGATTTGACAATATATTAGAGATTCCTCGCCACACCCTAACTAAATCTTCAAATGGTCTCTACATAAACTCTATTAAACTCTTTAGTAAGCTGCCAGGATCTTTAAGAGACATTTCTTCTTTTAGCTTGTTTAAAGGAAGGATCGGGTCACTTCTATTGAGATATAGTTTCTACAGTGTCGGTGAATTTTATGGCTGTAATTTCTAGGTCTAGAATGGCTAGTCGTGGCCCTGTTCAGGACCAGGTTAGTTTTAGTTCCTTTTGTAATTTGTTAAATGAATTGTGTTTATTATTATTGATTGTAAAAGACTTATTTTAAAATTCACTAATCCTAAAGAATCTTCAACTGTACGAAAAATACAAAAAATGATGCTTATATATTTTATATTCTCTTAAATATTATCTAATTGTCAAGGAAATAGTTTAAATCACATATCTTAATAGCATGCCTACCTAGGTTATAAACATTAAAACAAAAATACAAAATTATAATATACTTTTTGAGGATAGAAAGAGAGGGTTTACAATGCCCATCCTTATTGATATCTCTAATTACTAAAAAACTAATATTTTATTATTTACAGCAAAATAATTTTCTACAAATATTATTTTCTTAATAAATTTAAGTTAGAGCTTTTTGACAAAAATACGTTTTTTGATATTAATGCCGGGTTTATACAAATTTTTCATAACTATAATCATAATATGACATTGTAAAGACCCTTTTTTACTCTTTTTACTTTTGATACTGCCCAGGCGCTTTCTAGTTTTGATTAGCGCGAATTTTCGAATTTGAAGTCGTGAATGCATTCATAACTCCATTTTTACACCCACTTTTAAAAATTAAGGCTATGGTTATGAACTTGTATAAACCACATTGATTGTAGTTATGGTTATTCATATGCTTATCTTTATAGACACGTTTGTCCATATAGTTATGAAATGTTGTATAAACTGGACATAACCACCGAACATTAACAAGATAAGAAGGGGCACACTCCGTCGGAACTTTTATGTTGTGCTTACAATAACGCGCCGCCTACTCAGAGAAGTTCATATAGGTGTGCAGGTGCCCGGGCTTTAACGAGGTTGATGCAAACCGATAGCGTTTAAAATGAATAAACGTTCACTTACCGGGATGATTTAAAAACGAATTTAAAAATATCTATCCAAAATTGTTATTGTGACCTATTTTGCTTTATATGTATTAAAACAAAAAAGTGGAAAACGTCAAATTGTTTAATTAATAGATCAATATAATTATAAAAACTACTGTATGTAAGATTTAAGTAAAAAGGAAAATTAATTGTTGAAAATTTTAACCAAGATGGCGGAACAAAATGGCGGCCTAATAAAGTGTTTAAAAATTCAGCCTAAAGAACTAATTGTGGTATAGAGATAAACTAGTAAACCTTTAGTACTATATATAATATTTGTAATCGTGAAAAAATCACCTTTTCAGGTTTTACATATTTTCAGGTTTTAGCGTCCCTGGATGCCAAAAAATATGTTTTATTAATTCCGTCGGTCCGTCTGTCAATTTGTCTGTCGATCTGTCAGTTCGCGACATAGCTTAAAAGCTACTCATCAGATTAATTTCCATTTTAGGCAAAAATTGAGAGTCAGATGGGGGTAATATTTAAAGTTTAAAATCCAATATGCCGGAACAAAATGACTGACTAGTGAAACGTGAAAAAAAACTATTACTAAAAAACTAATTATTCAATTTCCTCAAATTTTGCACATAAATTAAATGTTAGGAATAAACTGGTAACATTTTGGTATGAATAAAAGATAGCAAAACAAAATGGTGGCCTAAAAATATCTAAAAAATCGGCCTGAAAAAACTATTTATTAGATTAATTTCAAATTCTTGGTAAGCAATAAATGTTATATAGAGATAAACTGGCAAAGTTGTGGCACGAATTCAAGATGGTGGAACTAAATGGCAGCCAAAAGTACTTACTGAATTTTTTTTTTAATTATGCTCAGAAATCAAGTGTGGTATAGGTAGAAACTAGTGAAATATTGGTAAGAATCCAATAGAAAAAAAATGGCACCCAATAAAAATGTTTAAAAGGTAGTAATGACTATTATACTGAACTAAATTGGGCCACTCTTCACTATTCCTGATAAAAGAAAAAATTCATAACGAGGGAAGTTCCGGCTAAATAAAATTTACCGATTTTTTAATAGATAGCCAGTAATGTAAACACTGCAGCATTGCCGTCCGTACTTGAAAGATTTATATAGTCGCATGCAAACACTTTTAAAGAACTATTTTTTGTCATTATTGGTACATACATATTTTTATATTCTTCGATCATATCAGGAGTTACATTAACCAAAACTTTATTAATATCTTGGATACATTTTGCACCTTCAACGTATATTTGAATACTTTGTTATACGACGGACAACCAGTTTATGCATCTCGCTCGGCAGCGACTTCGAGGGATCGAAAAAGCATAGCATCTTATATTCGAGTGATATAGGCATATCAGGAGCTTCGAGTGCTCTTTCTTGTCTTGTTAATGTTCGGTGTCACAACGTTGTAGATAAGGGTGGATTCATATTGTAACATAACTTTTTCTTTTAATTTAACTTTTTGATAAATCGTTTAAGTTCTAAATATGAGCATTTATAACTTTTTTTATACTGTTTAACTTTATGCATTTGCTATAAAGTTCGTTTTTTTTTCTTTTACGGCTAAATACTAAAAGTTAACGTTTTAAAGATGCTATATTCTCAACTTGACGCATCTTTTTTAATTTTTTATCGGATTTCAGTAATTCAAATTTAATTTCAATATATTAATTCACCTGATACTGTAAATTAAACAAATTTGTAGTTTTTGACTTGTAATTTTAGATTTTAATTTTAACACATTACTCTGTATTTTTTCATTATTTAAACTAAACATAATCTGAATGAGAACACGGTCTGTCTTTATGGAAAGAGTTATTACTACAGATACGGAAAAATGTTATTTAGATATGATAGCCAAAACCATTGAGCTATCAACTTTAATTTCCGTTAATAATTTGATAGCCGAAACAACTTTAAGATACTCCTAATGCTGTGTTTAAGTAATTAACTAACAGGATTATTAAAACAATAGAAAAATTTGTCAGATGCTTTTCCTAGTTTGGGTCCTTCATGGATAGAAAAATAAGAAAATTGTTTTTGTTATTATTTTTTTCTTGTTAACCCTTTTTGTGGTAATCTTTCTCAAAGTCTTTCGTTTTTTTTTGTGTTTTGGAGTTTTTGTAAAGATTTTTTGTACCCATAGATTTAACTAGAACTCCTAGGTCACTAGACACTGATTTTCCTACAATAGCTGTTTTTTATTTTGTACAGCATAATTTGGTATAGACTACTACCTGGTGGTAACAGCTTGCGTAATTTTAAGCCATGGTTTTCTTTTTGTAAAGGAGACATGCATTTTGTAGTAGCAAGTTTAATTTGATCAAGGCTAATATAATATAATAGCTGCATAGTAATAAATGAGATTGAATTAATGTAGTAACTCAGCTGATTAATATAAAACCACACCAAACACTAAAACATGAAATGGAAATTCAATCCTTTCCCAGTATTACCGATGTATTTCTTGCTATAATCACGTATTTCCAAATCTTTCTATGTATTTCCCAGTAATACCTTATATTTCCACGTGTTACTAGTATTACCAAGTAGTACCGAATCAAAATGGGTTAAAGTGTATTCTACGGTGATTTCCTAGGTGGTTCGCCCTTCGGATAAAACCTTATTGTGGACGGCATCAATTTCTGGTCTAAGCAGTAGTAGAAACTAAGAGTTATTCTGCTTTAAAAAAAAAGGGAAAAGACTTATCCATTATTGAGTTAAAACTAAAGAAAATCTTAGCTACGATTTTCTTTGGTTAGAACGTGATAGGTTAAGAAAGACTGGGAATTTATATTTTACGGACACTTAAAGTCTGAAATTAGCAATTTTCAAAGGTCAATCTCTCGAAAACAATTGAACTTAGTTACAAGACATGCTACATGTTTTTAAGTCTTGTAGATAATCCGAAATTCGAAAAAATATTAATTTAATTAATTTACTAAAAGGCTGATCCATGCATATTCGAAATATTTATAAAAATTTAAAAAAAATCAAATGAAATCCACGGATCAGCCGATTCTTACATATTAAAATTCCATTTTAAAGGGGCCCCAAAAGTATTCCTATATAAACACAGTTTTCTATGCCTGGTTTTTAACGTTGTTTAAAGAAGTTTCTTCAAAGGTTTCAATTAAAAAAAAATTGTTTTTTTTACAATATGTTAGTATTTTAAGCAATTTAATTAGCTACACTAATTTTTCAACACTAATAATATCCTTTTAGATTTTTCATTGTTCCGGGGTTCTGGACCCCCCTCCTTCCCGTAATATGAAAGTGAGGACCTTTTTTTTTAGCCAAAAATAAACAAAATCCTAGCTAAGCAACTGCTCAGTGATCTGTAGGTGAACAAATGTGAATTTGAGCCCACATTCTACTTATTGGAATAAGAATTTTATTTTACATTCTGTTAAATTTTCAAGTATGTTCTTTTAGTTTCTACGAACGAAAAACTAATATTGGCCTGTAAAACAGTTGTTTTAATTTATCGCGAAAACGTTAAACTTAGTAAGAAAATACCACAAAACACTTTTATGTAGTTTTATCACTTATAGAGAAACCCGTTATTACTTTTATAAACGCAATGTTGTGGCATATTTTATCCGAAATGTCCTTGGGACAATAAACAAAAACTTAATAATGCGTAAAATGCACTTTCCTCTGAATAGTAAACATGTCAAGTTTTAATAAAATAGGTGTATAAAAGCGTTCCAATAATATAAAAGAAAAAAACTTTTTAATGTATTTTGAAAACCCGATACTTTAAAAACATACTTTAGAACATTTGAGACAACCTGTAAATATGTCCTAAAATGTATTTTTTATATCGTTTATAGAAGGTAACCCAAAATGTTCGGGATTCAAGTGATGAAATGAATCAATCCTTAACGTAGCGTACTGGCCATATTCGAGTGGCACGTGAGGTTCCGGCACCATGACAACCTGCATTCCCGCGGAAATTCCAGCTTTTACGCCGTTTAAAGAGTCCTCGAAAACTAAACACTCGTGTGGTTGAGGTTTCGTCGAAAATCTCGAAGCGCAGATTAGAAATATGTCTGGAGAAGGCTTGCCAGTCCTGACTTCTGGATCAGAATCGCCACACACGAAGTGTTCCATTAGCTGGAATATTTCCTTGTGCTTTCGAGTCTTGATCTGCACTGCCTTTTCATTCGAAGATGTTGCCACTGCCATGGGTATTCTGTGAACGTGAAGGTGTTTGATTATTCTTTCCGCCCCTGAAATAAACAGATATAACTACTATTTCAGAATTTTCGTGAAATTTTATATATAGATTACTTAGATTCTTTCGCTCATACATTATTTAGTTAGTAATAATCTGATAATTCTCAACAAAAATCAGAAGTAATTTTTTCCTAATAAATAATTGTCACATTACCATCACCATATTGTCACTGTCAGTTTGATTTTTTTTGTTTAAAAATCATAAAAATAAGTGGATTTGATAATAGAGAAAATAGATGAAATGTAATAAAAAGTGAAAAATACTGATATTTTTAAGACAATTTTTTCGTCAATGGCTTTTAATAACAATAATCTAAAAGTGGAATTCTGGAAGTTTCGAAATTCCACAATAATGGGGTAAAAAGGTTATGAAATGTTACTTTACTTTTTTATAATATCTGTCAACTAAAGTATTTGTGAAAAACTAGATCATTCAGATCTAATTAATGAATTTGCAAACACAAAGTCTAGGAAAATATTTCTTTAATATTTTATGTTGTCATTATCTAAACTTTATATTTTTACGAATTATTGTTTTAAGAGTTACATGTGTCTTTGTTGTTTATTTTTAAATGCATTCTTAAATTAAATTAAATATAATACCGAATGTATATTTTCATATTTTTTAAAAGGCAGCATTTTAATCCTGACACAAAGGCGGCCTAACCCATAGGAACGACCCATAGGATTTTTTTTAAAACTTCCATGTGTTGGATAATTAATGGTGATCCCCATATAACCATTAATTTTTAACCAAAGTTTGAAGTTAATCGGATAAGTAGATTTTTTAAGCTAGGCCGCGAACAGATAGACAGACCGACGGAATAGAGAAAATACCTGAAACGTAACGATCTGAAAAATCTCGGAGGGTAATTTTTTTACGATTACAGTACTTCCCTTTTACGGGGGGAGTAAAACTCTTAATAGGTGGTTTTTATAATCAAAAAGAAATATTACCTGGCATAAGATCGCAATCTCCTAGCCTTTCATGTATAAATCCGTTATATTTTCGCAAAAACGTCTCATTGTCTATAGGTAACTCCATTTCTTCTCTGGCTATTTTAGCTGTTATAGGTTGGGGAGTTCCTGCTATTTTCAATACCGTATCGTTGTTACATTCCTTATCGTACTGTTCTGCCACATGGAATAGTGCTTGTCTGTATAATTTTTCTGTGTCTACAAAAGAAGTTTGCAATATAAAAAGCTGGCAATTAACAAGTCATTAACACATTTTATATTGGTGTATGGGACAGAAAAAAATGTGCCAGACACGAAAGAAAACCGGGCGATCCTTAAAATAAAGGTTCATAGTCCCAAGCAAGGGGAAAAGTAAAATTTGTGTACGCAAATAAATGTTATGCTATTTTATTTGTTGTAATAGTTTGCCGCTTCACCTATAAAGTGCGCCAGCTAAGCGGTACGAAAAATTAACCGAGGATTTAGTAAATTTCGCACTGGTCCACTTGTAATTGGGATGTGCCTAGAGTCTCCATGTACTTGCTGCTAGAAGGTTCTAGTTATTTTCAGTGGTGCCTATACATTTCGAGCATTTGTCTTCATTTCTATATAAATGCGTTGCGTTGAATTTGAATTATTATTTCGAAGTAACGATAGCGAGCAAAAGAGGAAAAACAATTCGAAGCGGTGCACGTGAAGTTATTGCGAGCATTATAGAGGCCTGCACTAGAGAAGCTGAAAATAATAGTTTGACTAATCCAATTCAGAATCGAACAGAACGCGCTGCATTTTACACAAGTGTTTCAGAAAGTAGTGTAAGAAAAATTCAAAGACAACAAAATGATCGCTCATGTTCTACTTGACCTTTAAAATCTCTTGGTAAAAAAAGACCCCGATTATCATACAAAGATAAAATTGACGATGGTGATTTTCAAGTAATCAATAGAGGATTTTTATATTAACTTGAACAAGGTTCCGACCTGCAAACCCCTACTTCGTGCTGTAAAGAACAAAATAGATTTTCCTTACTGGTATAAAACCTTAAATCGGTTTTTACGATCAAATGGTGTTTGGCGCAAGTGCCAAAATAAACGAAAATTGCTCATTGAGAGGCCAAATATTTTTCGCTGGCGGGTGAAATATCTATCAACTGTAAGGCAATATAGGCAAGAAGGACGCAATATTGTGTATCTAGACAAAACCTGGGTAGATATTGATATGACAGTGAACAAATGCTGGCAAAGTGAAAGTGTTACAGGTGTTGTTCAGGGAATCCGCTCTAGTAGTTGCTTTATTATAGTTCATGCTGGTTCAGAAGCCGGATTTGTTCCAGGTGCTGCTTTAGTTTTTCGCTCGGGACTAACAACTGGACAGATGAATAGAGATAATTTTGAAAAGTGGCTGCTCGAGAAGCTTCTACCCAACATTCCTCCCAAATCAGTCGTGGTAATGGATAATGCGTCTTATCATTTTTACGTAGAAGATAAAGTGCCAACTAAATACTCTACAAAAGCTCATATGATATCTTGGCTTAAATCGAACAATCTTGTATGTGATCCAACATGGAGAAAATATCAATTATATGAAGTAATATCAGCCAACAAGCCTAGAGAAAAAAAGTATAAAATTGACGGTCTTTTACGTAACCTCGGTCATACACCTTTAAGGCTGCCTCCATACATGTGCGACCTCAACCCTATTGAACTAGCATGGGCAGGAGTGAAAAAAATATATTCGAGAGCGCAACACCGGTGAACTTTCAATTATAGATTTAAATAAAATAACATTAGAGGCGATTGACTGAATATCGGCTGAAAATTGGAAATCGTATGTTAAACATGCTATTGAAAATAAATACTGGGAAGTAGATGGCAAAATTGAAACGGTTATTGATGATTTAATTATCACACTAGGATCTTCAAGTAGTGGCGACGAAACCTCACCATTTTCAGAGGAAGACAACGATTTAGAAGGAATCGAACCATTAGAATCACAGCCGTCAACATATATTCATATCATATTCATATATTTTGTAAAATATTTCATAAAGTAGCTCTTAATAAACTGCTTCAAAATAATTAATTTTCTGTTCAATACCGGGTGTCAAAAAAATATCTAATATTGCAATTAATATTTGAAAAACTACAGAACTCATATTTTTCCAAAATTAACACATCAATGTAGTCATAGTAGGGGAGCCAGCACTGATTCCAGTGAACAAGATTTATCAACATTTTAACTTATGCAGTTCAACTTTGGGCTATTCGGGTATACCAAAAGTGACCGTTTGTCTCCGTCTGTCATATTACTTTGTACAGGGGGCGTCATTGTGAAGTACTATACAGGGCGTTTCCTAATTGCGTGCTAATGTTAAAGGGGGGTGATTCTTGAACTTTTTAAGAAACAAGTTTAATATGAACCTAAAAGTCTTAACTTTGGAGATACAGGGTTTTAAAAAAACATTTTTTTATAATCCTAATTCTGATTCTATTATAGATAAATAACTGTGTGAAATTTGATACCCGTCTTTTATCCATAAAAGGGCATTTTTTATTAACAATCAATCTTTGAAATTTCTACCAGTGGCGTGCATATGTAATTAACCTGGGTAAATCCGTATGCTCCCTAATGCATAGAAGACGTGTATCAAATTTCATGCAGTGATCTACAATAGCATCAGAATTGGGATGAAAAAAAATGTTTTCTTTTTAAGCTTTACCATCCTTTATCTCAAAAGTTAAGACTTTTAAATCATTTAAAAATTCAAAGTTCGTCGTTTTTGCAACACAAAAGAGATATAGAAGTGCGGCACACGAAAGAAAACAGACAAATATAGATAAAGGTTCATTAAGCATAGTTATATTTTTTAATTATCTGAAGTGCGTATAGTCAAAAAAGGAGTGCCATATTATTTAAAGAATGACGGGACCCCACTGGTTTATAGAGATTTCCTTCCTAAACCGATTGTCTCCGCCCGGTTTTCTTTCGTGTCCCGCACTTTACATTGAATGCAAAAACCACACTCGGGTGTCCTTATATAACAATTTTTAGAACGATACACTTTATGTAAAAAATATCATTTTGTGTGGAAAACACAATATATATATATATATATATATATATATATATATATATATATATATATATATATATATATATATATATATATATATATATATATATATATATATATATATATATATATATATATATATATATATATATATATATATATATATATATATATATATATATATATATATATATATATATGTATATTTGTAAAAAAAATGTTTTTATATACAGAAAAAATAAAAGAATTGTTGTATTTAAAAATTGTTTTTAGAGCATATATAATATATAACACGAAACCATTAACATACTAAAGGCGGCGACACTTTAAATACCGCATACATCCTACGTTTATCGAAAAAAGCAATTATACCAAATCAAACTACTTTAACAGATGTTGTTAAACATATTGGAATAAGTAAATATAGGTTACTATTTCCTAAAAGGGAAAATCCCTTAATAACAAAACACAAACGTATATAATATGTACATACCTTTAAATTTTCAAAACACGCATGTAATATTTTGTATTATAGCGACCCTCATTTCGTATATAAAATACCTGCTATAACTTTATTTAGGCAGGATTCCTGATATTTTTGGATATGAGAATATTAATTTTTTGCATCTGGATGGTTAATCTGTGATAAGGATTTAAAATTAAATAAATTGAAAAATCGGTTTATAAATATTTGTATAGTTATCAGCGAACAATTTAGATTAGGTCGTTCAACTAATGGTAAACCTCCTATGACGTCTCAGCTAGAACCATTAGCATAGATTATCAAAAGAAAATGATGTAATTAGAAAACTTGTGGCACCGGCGTCTAAATAAGATAAACCAATATTAAAAATTATTGTTTAAATGAAAATTTAAACCAAGTTGTTGTTTTCATTCTTCTAAATTTTTGAAACTTAATGATTCTAATCAAGTCGAAATTATATAGGTTCAAGATGTCCCAAATAAGATAATGGATTTTAAGAGATTGGTACTAAAAACTTCATATATGGCATAAAATGCTTTGTTTTTAAGATATAGGCTGTTGAAATTTAAATAAAACATATTTTTTTCTTACAATAGGTATTTCTAAAATACTTCTAGTTATTTCATTGAAGTTCGGCGCGTTTTCTTAATAGGTAAAAACGAATTTTTAAGCACAATCGATTTTGTTTATTTTTCGAATTTTTAGTTTTTGTATGAAGTGTTTGTGGTTTAGTTAATTCTTAATGTTTTTTGATATTTTATTTTTAATATATTTTATTGCTCTGTCTATAAATATTGTAGCCCAGATACCAGAAACTCTTTTGGATGCTGCCACAGGAATAACTCACACGTAGGCCGTCTGGTTCACACAAAAAAGCCAATATCTTCCAAATTATAGGTAGAGCAAAATGGTTTAACTAAAAAATGTAAGGCAAAGGATTATCTAAAAAAAAGGTGTTCCTGTTTTCTTCTGCAGTCCTCATAGAAAAAGTCGTAATAGCTTTTTTTATAGGTAATAATCTGCTCAATTTTCTTCTCTGCAATATTTTGGCAGATATTGGACAAAAACAGTTTTTTTTTCATTTTGGCTATTTTTTGTGTGAATCAGACAAGCTACGGGTGAGCATTCCGCACATTCTTAAACAGCGACTCAAGAGGTACCATTTGCAAAGAAAATTAGGGCACTTTAGTATTTTGCACGTCCACAACCCCCGGATTACTGGACTATTGGCATTTTTTGCACCAATAAATGTATTTGTACTTTACAAAAGCGTAAAATCACATATTGCATGTATAACACCAAATCAGTTTTTTGTCTGTTTAACCTTTTTTCACCCTTTCTGAGTGTGGCTAGGGGGGTTGAATTTTTTTATTTTACGTGCAACGCGTACATCGAATTTAACCTTATTTTCGTAACATCTAAAAGGCAAGAAGTTCTGCGCCTCTCTATCACTCTTTTTGAAATGGTAAGTAGTAGTAGGATTAAGGTTACGGAAACCGAAGCCCCCGCCCACTTTCACTCTGGTTCACCTTCTGAATTATGGAGGCTAGCAACTTGTCCCAATCAAAGGTTCGTAGCTCCTACCTGGATAGGTTACCCGAACCGAAGGTTTTACTTCTGAGTCTGCCCCACCTATGGTAAATTCCTATTAAGTAACAGGAAAGGAAACATCATACCACATAATAGAGATTTGCGACTATCTTATCCAGGGAGGAGCTAAGAACATTTGATTGGGACAAGTCGCTAGCCTTCATAAGAAGGACAGTCGATTTAAAAGAAGGACAGAAGTTGATTCAGAGTTAAAGTGGATTGCGATAATCTACCGGGTTCCGCCCTGCCCCCTTCCTTACCACTACTAATTACCAAGACTAAGACTAAGACTTTTCGACCCAGTGTATATATTTTAAGCATTTTATGGGGTGCCTGTTCTATGTGGGTAATGTTCCTGCAGAATCTCTGTTTATATTTTAAAACACAATTTGTTTTTTACTTCGAACTACAAATTGTCAGGTGATGAACATATGGGGGAGATGAGGAAAGCTGTTGTGTTGCAAGGTTCCCATTTCTGAAAAATCGTACAAGACAGGGAATTCAAAATTGGTCATGGAAGTTAGGGATAACCTACAGAATCGACATAAAAAAGTTATTAGTTTTTAGCAAGCTTTAAAATAGTCCGGCCCTGTCCGAGTACAAAATCCGGAAAATTGTCCTCTAAAATTAATAAATTAATTTGACCTAAAAAATAATAAATTAATATTCAACACAATTCAAATTAGTCCAACCATTTAGTCGATTCCTAGCGTCCCTGATTTAAAAGTGACTGTTTTAGCATCATGTGTCTATCTTTCTCTTTACGATTTGGAAGCATTAAAACATAGTTTAAATTTCGCAGAAAGAAGTAGACGGTGTAGCGCCAAAAGTACGTAGATACCACTTTTTGCCAAACTGGCACTGGTATCCTCTTGCAGGGTGCCTGCCTACCAAATATCGGATTACAGGTAACTACCTAACTTATCGTGACACCTTTGGTTAGGTAATAGGCAGTTACCTGGGATCCGGTAGTTTTTAGGTAAAAACGAGCGAGAGGATACCAAATGTCGATTTAGCAAAAATTGGTCTGTTCGTCCTGTTTTTCAGAATACGGAAAACTATTTTTACAAATTTACGATAATGTCACCAAAAAAAACTCATTTTCAAGAATCCTGGTTACAAATGAACAAAAATTTTCATAATAAAGTAATTATATATTCACATATTTTTTAATTATATTTTTGTTTGTTGCACTCGCCCTGTTTTTAACAAATAATAGAATTTAACTAATAATAACTATAATATTAGCCACGTTCTCTCAAGTGTCCGCCCGCGCATGCTTCCTGCATTCTGAGCCCCCTGGTGTCCGCTGTATAACTATAACATATTGATATTGTTTTTGTTTGTTTTTGTTCTCAAACTTCATTCTTAATAGACACTTTTTAATAATAAGATTAGTTTTAATGCTCATTATTATTTATAAATTATTAATCTCGTTGATATTTTTCAATTTTCTAAGGGCTGCATTACACTGACTCGGAAAGCGTCTGAGTCTGTGCAACGGTTATTAAAATCGCTATGCAGACCCTGTTTGCCTATAAACATGACATTTTATTTTTTATATTCTAATATTTTGTTAAATTTTTACATTCCAATATTTTGTATTTCAATTTATTTCTAATATTCTGTATTTCAATTATTTGTATGTCTTATAAGGCATATAAAAAGTTTTGAATTGAATTTGAATTTGAATTTAATCATCCAACTCTGCCAAATTTGTAGAGAGGATTGTACTTTCCGTAAATCAATCTATTATAAGAAATTAAATATTCACAAAAATTATTCAGTAATATTCAACTTTTAATTAACAATTAAATTTTTCCACAAAAAAATTAAAAGCGACTCAAACAACAACAAATTAACTAATTTTAACCAAATTTTAACTAGACCTCAAGAGAACAACAATAATTAACAACCACTGGAAATACACCCTGACGCACATCAACCTGGTTGAGTTGTAGCTCGTGAACTGAAGATGCATTAGTCGGATTTAATCGACATTCAAATTGAAAACATAACAAACAATGGAATCTGAAGAAGTTACTATAACGTAACGTAATATGATGCCATATTGAAGCAACCATTTAGGACCTACTATCAGCTTGGTCAATGCAACTAATTGTACATTTATCACAAATGACCATATACACAAGTAATACAATGTAATGTTTTAAATAAAAATTAGAATATAACGCTTGTGGAAAATGCGTTTTCCACACTTGGGTACAAAAAAGAGTTTGTGTTCGCAAAAGGTCGAAAGAAATTAAATTTAGTGGGATGGTAGACATAGGTCCCTTGAAAGTACACCTGAGTTTGCGACCTCGGGGGGTTCTCTCTCGAAGGGTGGAGCGATGAAAACTCTGCTACGCAACGCTTTTGGGAAATTAGCGCCGTTGTGCTAAGTGCAATCGAAAAAAAGTTCAAATGAAATATGTAGAGAACAAAATTGTGCACACTTTGGTCTTTACATTCTTCGTTTGCGACCAATAGTGTCCGTTCTATGGTGCGGCAAAGTTGATTGATTGAAGGATTGATTTGTAATTTTTAACAAAATCAGAATTTTATCGTGCAGAGTTTTTATCCCCCACCCCTCGAGCGGCAACCCCCGAGGTCGCGAACTCATTCCACCAAATTTCATTTTTTCCTATCTTTTGCGAATAGAAACCCCCATTGCTTGGTCTAAGAGGACAAATAGATGTTATTTTTCGCTTTTACAATTAAGTAAGTGTCCTGACAGAAATTAGATATTTGATATCAGCCTTTATTGATTGACGTCCTATGGCAGAAAATTTACTCAAGCTTTTAATTGATGCTTTTGAAAAGCTAGAATTAAAATCTGAAAAAAAATACTAATATTTCTATAGTTGGACCAATTGTAAATTTAAAGCTGTATAGACTTTTAAAAAATATTTGCGTGATAATGGGTCTCTTATTGATATGGCTCTACGCTGGACACAAAGCTACTGGATGGAACGTTAATGAGTTTTTAACTGGAATATATTGAACTTCTTAGTAGAGCTTCACTTTTTCTGTGGAAGTTTTATCAGACCCATTGGTTGGAAGAGTCGAAGCGAAGAAAGCACTTGCAAATTTTCGACCAAATAAAAACCTGTTATGAACATGATCCATGCTATCCTCAAACTACGTTCCTTAAAAATTTCACTAGTGGATTAAAAACTCCATTAATGCTAGCTAAAATTGCATTTTGAATGTTTTTTACATTGCTTGAACCATTTTCAGCCAAATTTCAGATCAGCTAACCTCTTATATGATTTCTTTATAGGATCTAAATTTGCTTTTAGTAACCTTATCCGAAAAAATTATTAGAAAATCTGAAATTGTCTGGATAAATTCGATATTGGTTTCATAATGTTAGTAAAATGGATAAATTAATTTTTCCCAAGGATTGTCAAACATTCTTGAATGCAAAATGTAATATTTTAATTTCACAAAATAACAGCAGTTTCTAGTCGATTTTAAAAATGATTTTAGTTTGGATAATTAGCTGTCAAAAATTTAAGGATTTCATTAAGACTATGATAATATTAGTTCATGGAAATGCATTTGTAAAAGGTGGGTCCTCAATTAATAAAAGTTTAATAATTGAAAACTTACAGAAGCATTCCTTAATAGGTAATAATAATAGTAATAATCTATAATAAAATTTTAAAATGTGATGGTGTCTCATATTTAATAATAAACAAAGAGCTGTTAACCCTTTGCCGAACCTCAGCTGGGAAATACAGGTAAGCTTTGGAGGGCAAAAAAATCAGTTAAAAGTTTTGACAAAGTATCCGAAAAACGTAAAGTTGAGGCATAAGTTAAGGATTTGGAAAATAAAAAAAAAACCTTGTTTGTAACTTCGAGCTTGCAGAAATCGATGCAAAGGTGGAAAAGTTAAAAAAAATAATCTAGTTTTTATAACAACAATAAGTATAGATATGTTTTATAAGTTGGTAGGGTGTTAACAATTTGTCAGCAGATTATTCTGGGGTTTTTGCCACCTCTGGGAAGGATCGACCAATATACTTTCCTCACGGCCTCGGTGTGAAACATTCACCCTTTCGGGATTCTGCGATGGGCTCGGTCGATTCAAGGTAAAAAGGATATAATAGAAAATATTTAACAACTTAAAAAATGTAAATTAAATATCTTATGTTTCGACGTTAAGTGTAACGTTGTTGTCAAAACCGGCACAATAAAAAACTGTTCGTTTGAAAAATGGCAGAATTCTGTGGTACTGTCAAAAGCTGATTTTGGAATTCTATATTACCTTTGTTTTTTTTTGTAATTTTTTTAAACAACATGCGTTGCAGCCAGGGAATTTGATATTCAAAACTTTGGTGGAAACCCTGTGTTGAAAATAGAAAAATTGTAATACTCTCTTCCGAATATTTTCTCTTCAGTCCGTCCATGCAAGTTTTAGTTTGAAAATTTTTAGTTAAAAAATAAACAAATCGCAATTTGAACGTAAAATAAAATCAGCATCAACTTTGTTATTTTAAATAGAACACCCAATATATTATTGTTTCTTTAAATGGCTATCTTCTTGCCCGGTTATACAACGTATATAATACCTTTATCTTTAAAAACATTCCATAAAATTGAGAAAAGCTCTGCAATAAGAAGCAATGTGTTAGAAAGGGAAAAAACATTCTAACTAAACTACATTGCCACTTTATGACAGGAGTTTTGTCAGTTTTTAATCGAATTCATTTCGGTTGACTTTAACGTTAAAAGTATCAAATTATATTTATAATCACCAAAAAGGGACCCATTTAATGAAACGATATTATACAGGGTGCTACAATTAAAATAATATCAATGTCTATGGTAATTTTATTACTTGCCAATTGCCATTTATTTATTTTTTAGCATACTTGGCCGTTCAAATAGAACTTTAAAACTTCTGTATTTTACATTTTCTTCTTATTATTATACCATAGCTTGTAGACCCTGTTCAAAACAGTAACACTGTATATTTTAGATTTTAGAACAAGAAAACCTTACGGAAGTAAAAACAAATGTAATTTGTCTCTAGAACTGCACTGCTGGGAACGGAACAAGAGAATTTTTAGATAAAATTTAAATTCGAATATTTTTAAAAGAAGAAGGGATATTGGCATGCGGTTCGCAGCTTTGTCTTGCAAATTTTATTGCATATTACCGGTTTTCAGCGTGAAACTTACTTAAGCTAAAAATGTTATTTATACAAGGTGTTAAACAAGACGTTGCAAATTTTCCAATATTTTATTTGTTCGGAATATTTACAAAAACGATTTTGAAGTTCTAATTGCAAGATCAGCTTAATCCATGGTGAAATTTAAAAAGAATGATATGTTATTTAAAAGTTTAAGTATTTTTTGAGATATAATTTCTTTTTTGAAAGAATTAGATTTTTCTTTCATATTAAGCTGTAACTTTTTATTAGCCGTTTTCTTACCAGATAGCCCTTAATTCTTAAATTTTTATAATCTGCACTTCGGACAAAAAATACAGGGTGTGCAAAAAATATGTTATAATTAGTTAAAAACGATTCTAAAGATCCTGCACGTAAATTTCAACACCCTGTCGCATAAAAACGAACTTAAATATAAAAGTTTCTATTTAAGTTTTAAGGATTACTGAACATTTTCTTCAAATAGGTTTTTTTCCCTAACTTTATTATTTTTAACAATACAGGTGTTGCTTTTAAAATAAATGTTATATGTCATTTTGAAAATAAAAGTTAACATGTGATACATCTTGACTATGAAAAAATATACAAGGTGCCATTAAAAATACTGGAGTAAATTGATCTTTCTGTAAAACAAGTAAAAAAAATCGGTAAATTTCCTTTACCCCGGAACTTCCCTCGTTATGAATCTTTTATTTTATTAGGAATAGTGAAGTGAGACCGAATTTAGTTCAGTACATAGTTATTTAGTAACACATAAATATTCAATCTTTTCAAATATATTAATTGGGCGCTTTTTTTTTCCATCGTATTCGATTCCTACCAATATTTTACCAGTTTCTACCTATGCGAGACATGATTTTTGGGCATAATTTATTAAGCCGCCATTTTGTTACGTCATGTTGAAATCGTACCAGTTTATCCCTATATCACATTTAATTTTTCTGCAAAATTTAAAGGCAATTGAATACGATTTTTTTACGGATTTTTAAAAAAAAATGTTTGGCCGCCATTTTATTCCGCCTTTTTGAATTCGTTCCAAAATTTTTTTATCATTTGAGTAGGCCGCTGTTTTGTTTTGCATATTCATAAAAAATGTTTCCAGTTCATTACTTTGTAACGCACTTGATTTTTGTGCAAAATTTGAGAAAATTGTATAATTCGTTTTTTTTATTAATATTTTTTTTAACGTTTCACTAGGTCGCCATCTTGTTCCGGCATATTGGATTTGTACCAAAATATTAGCAGGTCATCCCCATATGACCTATAATGTTTGACTAAAATCTGTAGTCACTCTAAGAGTAGTAGCTATGCCGCGAACAGACCGACCGACAGACAGACAGACCGACGGAATTGAAAAAACATGTTTGGATTGGATAATTAGTTTTTTAATAATCATTTTTTTAACGTTTCACTATGCCGTTTTTTTTCCGGCATATGGGATGTATACCAAAATATTATCAGGTCATCCCTATTTCACACTTCATTTGGTCGATGACCCCCCAAAAATATTTCAGAAAATAAATTATTCGTTTGACCGTCCCTCCTAATAGTTGTAATAAAACCCGAACCTTGGGAAAAGTTAAATATACTACACTATTAGCCGCGCGCGGCAGTTCGAATGGTTTCGTTGCGTTCCTTGGGTATAATAAAATACGCTATACTAAGCTAGGCTGGGCAGTCCGAATTGCACTGATTACCTTAAACCTTGACGAAAGTACCCGAAGATTTCCCAGTTACCGAGCGGCAGCCGAACGTGATAGCAAATGGAATATGAAATCGCGATTTGGGTCATCAGCCGGTTTCTTCTCATAATTCGAACGATCGGTCGCGGCATCACGTCGACATGTGAAAGTTTAGTTGTTCAGAGGTCGCGCGGTCGATATTCTAAGTCGATATTGTTTCGGACGTTTTTAATCGATGAAAATTGATTTATATACTGTTTTTTGTAATATATATTTTTTTATTTTTATGATTCATGTTTGAGTCGGAAATATACAGGAAATAAAATGTTGGTAGTCACTAGTGCAAAAAAATAAACTACTAAAAAGTGCTTACGAACTTAATTTTGCAAAAATAACCAATTTCAAGGTAGTCTATGTTTGAATTGTGAATGTAGATGAAATAAAATGTCGGTAGTGCAAAAAATTAAACAACTAAAGAGTGCTAATGAACTCAATTTTGAGAAAATAACCGAATTCAAGGTAAGTGGTCGCAATTTGCCAGAACTTAGTATACGACAAACTAGTAAAGACAAAAATAAAGAGGTTCATCGAAATTTTCGCAAAGTATGTACGATTTAGCTAACTGGATATGTGGTTGTGAAGTCTTTAACTCATTTTACTGGTATGTTTGTTTGTTGTTTTCTAAGGACTCGTCGGACTCATTATGGTGTAAAACCGGTGTTAAAAACTTAAAAGAAAAAATAAAAAAAACAGATCACATGAAATGTCGGTGAACTATGCTACGGTCGGAAGTGATGATATTCGCACTCAACCAGGCACAGCTTATAGAAAATCCTTTAGAGATTTTAATGAAAATGTATCCAAAAATCCTTATATTTTAAACAAAATTATAGATTGTGTAAAATTTTGTGGGGCATTCATTACGTGGCCATGATGAAACGGCTTTGTCTGAAAGTCACTTATAAATTTTGTTGAGGAGTTGGGCCAAGTGGACTATCCGCTTTATGATGAAAATTGTTAATAAAAGGAACTATTAACGCTTTGTCCAATGAAAGTCCTTCAAGAGAATTTAAAGCTCTATATAAAGATAAGATATTTATTTTTATTTTAAGTATGCCTATTTTTATGATCCTTAATTTTTGAACCTGAAAATTTGAAGTGAATCGGTGATTTTTTTTTAGTGAACACACAAACCGAGTCAGACAAGCGAAATTTTTTAATATTTTATTAAGCCGACGTTTTGATTTTGGATTAAGAAAACATGTGTTAAATGTTTGTTGTCGGCATCCCATATGATCCTTAATTTTTGAACAAAATTTGAAGTGAATCGGTTGAGTAGTTTTTTAGTGAACACACAAACCGACAGACAAGAAACGTAATTAGGTCTTCTTAAAAAATCACGGAGAGTGATTTTTTCGCGATTAAACGATACTTCCCTTTTACGAGGGAAGGAACAATAAAAAAAATCTGTTATTACCCAAAACGATTTTTAAATCGAAGTGTTCTAAAAAAATAAAGAACAAGATTATTTTAGACTGTTTTAAAATAAGTATTTTGTAAAAGCAGTCACTCACTTTTTTCATAAAGCGGTAATGTTGGCTGTCCAGTCGCCATTTTGAAAGCAAACGTTAATTTGTAATATATCGTTGAAAAGCTAATTTAGGCTGAATACGATAATCCCTAACTACATACGGGATCCTATTTATAATAGTTTTACCAGATGTAACTTAATTGTTTTTTCATGGATAATTTGCCTCTTATGGGGCTATCGAAATGTCTCATATATTTATTTTATATTTTGATATTTGCAAAAAACTAAGAAAATGGCAGCTTGTTACATGGCTCTTGTGTTACCCGGTATTGGCAAAGTCTTTAAAAGCAACACCAGCATTTTTTAAAATAATAAAGTTTAAAAGAAAATATTCAATTTTTTCCTTCAGTTCAAAAATACTTTATTGCCATAGAAAAACTATTTCGTTGACAAAGCCGATTAAAGTAAATTAAATCTAAAAAACTAGAATAAAAATGTAAAGACACCAAGAGCTCTCACACAAAATACACAAGAATAAGAACAAATATATAAATTAAAGCAAAGCATAAAATTAGTACGACAGAAGAATATATGTAGTCACTAGACTAGTAAAATAGAAGATAAATCATCTTAAACTAATTATTTCTAGGCTAAAACAAACTGAAATAGTAGAAGGCATGCTGAATAAGTGAGCCAAAAAATCCCTTAATCAAAATTCCTGCACATTTCCTACACACAAAACTTTAACAAAGATTACATGGTGAACCGAATATTTCATCATCCCCCCTTTCAAAATCAACTTTGTAAAAAATGTTCTGTATTCCTTAAAACTTAAATAAATACTTTTAAATTTAGATTAGTGTGTAGCATAAACATACAGGGTGTTGAAGTTTACGTACTTAATCTTTAGGATCGCTAGGTTTTTAACTAATCTTAAAAAAAAATTGCATATCCTGTATAATTTCTGTGTAGTGCAGACCCCAGAGATTATAAAAAAAATAAGGGCTCTCTAGCAAGAAAACTTTACATGAAACGGCTAATAAAATGTTACAATTTCATATGTAAGAAAAATTAAATTTTTCAAAAGAATCATAACTCAAAAAATTTCAAAAATCTTTCAAATTGTTTTTTACAATTAAATGATTAAGCTTATCTATCAATAAGAACTTAAAAACCTTTTTTGTAAATTTTCGGAACAAAAGAAATATTGGAAAATTTGTAGTCTTGTTTAACACCCCTTATAAATATTTAGCTTAAGTAAAGTGTTACACCTAAAATTGACAATATGCAATAAAATTTACAAAACATAGCCGAAAATCGTTTTTCAGTAACGTGTCTCATTTTAAAAATATTCGAATTTAAATTTTACCTAAAAATTCGCTTGTTCCGTTTGCTCTGTCCAGAAGTTTAAAGGTGTGTCCCTTACCTAAAAGTGTTCCATCTAAATCAAAAATCACATGAGACACATCCCTAAACTTTCTACCGTTCTTGAACTTCATCTCGAAATGCACTATGCACTATCGCGTATAAATTACTAATTCAAAATTTGTGTACGATAAACGACTACAAACAATAGGAGATATCTCTGCAGGTTTTATAGGTAATGAAGAAAATCAGAAAAGACATTTTAATGATCCCGTTGACAAGATAATAAAGCCGATCATGCATGGGGAACATGAATATTTTTATTGATTTTTGTGATTTACCTACGTACTTATTTGTTATTATTATAATAATAATAGGTCAAGTACTCCTTCACAGTTCTCTGTTGTGTATAAATTTAATGCAATAAAACTAAACAATTAGTTTAAACTCATAATAATTCAGATTTAAGATTTAAGTAAACACTTTATATTTTGAATTTTGCTGGTCCACGTGGGAATCATTCATATTACACCTTAAGTGAAAATGCGGTTAAATATAGCAAAAATTTTAAAAATCACGTTTTTATAAAGTGATCTAAAAAGAGAAAAATATTATTTGATTGCAAATATATACATTTATTACAATACATCTTGGGTAAAGATATATACATTTTTTACACGAAAAAAAGCTTGAGATGCAATAAGGTGCAGAATAATTAGTACCTATATTACCGTATTAAGAACGGGGGCTTATTATCACTCATACGACAGTATTATTATCTGTGACCAGCATTTTGACTGGCGCTTCACGGTTTTTTTTACGTAATAAATGTATAAATATGTGCTAAAATTATATTTATTATTATTTATGCAGGTTGCAACAAATGACGAAGTCAGGATGGGGATGAGAGTAAAAAACGCATTCACTCAGACAGTCAAGCGGATCTCTTAAAACCATCGGTAAGCCCAGGATAAGCTCAGCTCTAGTCCAGAAATACAGAGATACACTCAGTGAGCTAGCAAAGACTAAGGTGGTGAGATTAAAATTATTCCCTGGGCGTAGTGGTGTCGAAGGCAACGAGTTCGCCAGAAACGGATGGACGCCCCCATTCTCGGGCCCAGGTATAAGTAAACAATACTGCTCGCAGGTCCTGAATAGATGGGCCTGGAAAAAGACAAATGAGATTTGGTTAAGGACGAACTACAGCAGACATGCAAAAGAAAAGCTATACAACCCATGCGGATCTAAGGTAACTTGGTTGTTGTCAAAGAGTCGACTGTGGATTGGGGATCTAATTGGCATTTTGACAGGACACAAAACAGGTACATGCATCATTTGGGGTTAGCAGACGACCCTTGCTGTCCTTATTGTGGGGCAGAGGAGGAGAATCCGTATCATCTTATTGGAACGTGTGAAAGAAGGGCAAGACTACGCTGGAATACCTTCGGCGTCGAGTCCCTCTCCAAGGAATAATTACAACACCTCGACTCGGCAAAATGCTCTTTTTCATTAGAACAACGAGTCGCCTTCTCAGGGGAGGTGGAGTGAGGTGGTTGGAACCGAGGTTTACATTTAATTTAAAATAAAAAATTCAAGCATTGCCACAAAATTACTAATCCAGTAGCGTATTTATGGAAGGAATTTAGGGATTAACCCCTTCCAGATCCAGTTTTACTTAAAAACTAAAATGAAATTAGTATAAGGTAAACGTTTTTTTTAGTCGTCCAATTACGTATAAAACTGAAAGCGAGGTTCTTTTTTTTTAGCTGTTAGATGAATTAGTTGAACTTCCCAATCAACGTAAATCTAATAATTTCATGTACATATTTGAAGGAAAAATTTAAAAACCCCTACCCTAGAAATAACTTTTATTTACACCACACTACTGATTTATGAATTTATAAAATATTTTGCGTTCTCAGAATCTATGGTATCGTATATTGAAATTAAAATAGAGTTTCGTTTATCGAGCCGGTTAAAACAAAACCTAATTTGTTCTCCACGTCATACGTCAAACGTAAAATACATCACTGCGGTATGTAGTAAGGATTTTCATAATGAAGTATATGCATAAAAGTTATAATTAATGGCCCAAAATTGTTTAATTGCAAGGTATTTATTTTTTAGGAATGTTATTGACATATTATAACAGTGGCGGCTCCTCCATTAGGTCAAATGGTCAATGACCCCCCAATAAATATTTCCAAACAGAAACAAATAAATAAAATAATACAGAATTTATATTTTTTCAATTTTTTTTTAAATTTGGAAATTCCCTCTATCATTCTAAGCGTATAAACTCGTTGACCGTTTTCTTAATTACGCGACATACTATCCATGCCTCGCACCGCGATTTCCGGAAAGGTTTCGTTTCATTTGGAATCGATCACGACTGCGGCCCACGTTGACCTCGTGGTTATAAATGGAGACGAGTTTTTCCCGAGTGTTCCCGATCAAATTCGCATAGGGGCGCTAGATACGGCTTACGATGGCAAAGTTTGGGTCAACAGCCGCGTCGAGGAAACTTAAATATTTTTGTCAATTGATGTGTTTAATGTGGATCGTGTGATAGGTTGTGGTTGAAGATTTTACATTTTGTTTGTTGATTTTGTGGTTTAAATTAACGTTTTAAAGAAAGGTAGCCACAGTGTTTTAGAATATTAAGGCTTTATAATCCGTTTTCAATTATATTGGCGAGCTGAACTTTGAGAAACGACTCGAATTTAAGACCAGTAGTCGACCTTTATTTTCATAGAAATATGTACGATTTATGTGCCTGGACATGCGGTTGCGAAGTAACACAGGCATTTTATTGTTTCGTGTGTGTGATTTTTTCAGTTGATTCTTTGTGGTTTATATGTATTGACCCCTCTGAAAAGTTGACCTCGAGCCTCCACTGTATTATAACTGTAAATTTAACTATAATAAACTATATAACGAGTGGTTTTTATATTTGACCTTTTCGACCTTCATTTTTGAGATTATAAAATGTCTATATACAAAATTTGTAAATTTTCGCGTGGGATATTTTTTAGGGATATGACAAAAAATCGGTAAATTTCCCTTACCCCTTCCTATGTTTTGAGCCTTTTCTTAATAACAGAAGAATATTTTTTAATGGTTGCCATTTTGTTCCACACTATTTTGGATTCCTACCAAAATTTTACAAGTTTCTACCTATTCAACTTGATTTTTAGGCGTAATTTAAAATAAATTGAATTAGTAGTTTTTACAGTGACACACCGCCATTTTGTTCTCTCATGCTGAATTCTTACCCCCAAGTTGATTGAATAAGAAGACTTTTTTACGTTGATTTTTGAAACATTTTACTCGGCCGCCATTTTGTTTCGCTATCTTGAAACCGTATCACAAATTTGCCAGTTTATCTCTATACCACACTGAATGCTGGCATAAAATATAAAATTAATCCAGTTATTAGTTTTTTCAAGCTAATTGTTTAAATATTTTATTAGGCCGCCGCGCCATTTTGCTTTGCTATCTTGGATTCATACCAAAATATTACCATTCCATTCCAATAGAACAGTTGATTTTTGTGCAAAATTTGAGGTAAATTGGATAATTGGTTTTTTCAATAATAATTTTTTAACGTTTCACAAGGCCCCAGGTCATCCCTTTAAGACCATTAATTTTGTGACCAAATTTGAAGTCTATCGAGTTAGTAGTTTTTATGCTATACCGCGAACAGGCAGACAGGCCGACGGAATTGATTAAAACATAATATTTGGCATTTAGAAACACTAAAACATGAAGATATGTAAGAGGGTGATTTTTTTCATGATTACAAACATTCTATTTGGCCGCCATTGTGTTCCGCCATCTTGAATTCGTACCAAAATTATACCAGTTCATCTCTATACCACAATTAGTTATTGCGCAAAATTTGAAATCAGTCCATTAAGTAGTTTTTCCGTCTGAATTTTTAAATATCCTATTAAGTCGCCATTTTATTTGGCCATCTTGAATACGTACCAAACTTTTACCAGTTTATTTCTACATAGCACTCGATTTTTGTGCAAAATTTGAAGTATATTAGATAAGTAGTTCTTTAGTAATAATTTTTTTAACATTTCATTAGGTCCCCATTTTGTTTCGCTATATTGGATTTTTGCCAAAATGTTATCAAATCATCCTTATATGACTCCTAATTTTTGAAAAAGTCAATCGGGTAAGTAGTTTTTTAGCTATTCCGCGAACAGACAGACCGACGGATCATGTTTTTCGGATTAAACTGCTTATTTTTGAAATAGGCTTTAAACTGAAATTATCAATATTCGAAAAATTATATAAGGTTTAACCATTAATTCATTAAATAGAAAAATTTACACCAATACCAATTTTGCAGCTCTGCGCTACAAATTTAAACATACTATCTTTGTTCTCGGTTTGACTGCTATCTTTATACAACACACGTCTTTCGAAATAAGGCTTTTGTAGTCTTAAGAGGATATCGGAGTAAGTTTAAATTCTTGATTCTGCTGCTACACATAAATCACATGATATCTGCAGTGGACAATTCGATGTGGATTACCAACAAAACCCTCAACAGTCTAGCAAGCGAACCAAATATTGAGCGAAACACAAGAAACGACTGTTGGCTTTGAAAAACTCGTCGACTTTTCAGCGTCCATTTCCAGACGAAACAAAAATGTCCTGTGTAAAAGAATGTTGTTTTTTCGATAAAATTATCTGAAAGTCTACAATTTTTCAATACACAAAAACATTTTGTTGAAAACGAAAAAAACAACGTATTAACTTTCCGTAATCACAACATTTTTTCCCCTAAAAAATATAAATAATGTGCAGGGTAGAAACATTTTGACCTTTCTATCTGTATTATTATACTGAGGGTCAAAAGGTTTCATTTTTTGAATTACATGTTCTGTATATCATTAAGTACATATGATTTTTGACTGAGTCTTTTATCTCAAAAGACGCTTCCTTTACTTGTATTTAGATTGATTTATTAATATTTTAAAACCAATAATTCTTCATATAATTTTTTTTCTCTTTCGAGGTAATCTCTGACTTTATTTTCTACAAACAAGAAAAACTTCTGAAGAATTATATAAACTTTGTCAGAATTGCTTTAAAAAATATAATTTGAACATTTCACGTTAAACGAAAGCGACTACCATAAGCCATGCAATATTAAAGAAACGAATATCTCCATACACCCAACAAAGGGCAAACCATGTGGCCCTGAACCCTTCGTACCGCTAACCTCTAAGGCTATCAATCTATAGATTGGGGCCTGAGACCGCTGGGACAGAGTACCTCCACGGGCTCTCTCGAGGAAATCGTAGAAAATTGGTAGGAATGCTAACGGGACACTGTAAGCTCAACAAACACTTTCACACCTTGGGCGTCCTCCCGGATTCAAGTTGTAGGGGGTAAACGAGGACGACGAGACTGCTGAACATGTTCTTTGTTACTGCCCAGTTCCTGTAAATACGAGAGAATCCGTTATGAGGGAAAGATGGTTAAAAATGGCCACAATCGGACAATGCCCGGCGGCTACGGTGTTGAACTACTTTAATACTGTTGGCTGGCTAAAAAAATTACTGAAATATACAGGGCCTTTAAGAGTAATATCACCGAACATTAACAAGACTTATTTAATGTTCGGTAGTAATATTCACCTATCTGTTGTATTTATGCGTTTATACAGATATTTTTGGATCATTATCTGCGTCATTCATTCGTCATACGTTTAAAGTGTACCCAAAACGTAATTTAATAGAGCAGGAAATATTAACAGCTACTACCTTTTGCCACAGAAAAATATAACGCAACAGAAGTCCGGTCAAATGATATGAAAGTGTAGCCATGAAATCAAGCCGTTTGCCGAAGAGGGCTTGATCCTTGATCGACAAGAATTCTGTACGAAATACTACAGTGACTTTATACGAGAAAGTCACTGTATGCTTGGCTTAATAGTGGCGCTATTTAGTGTTATTTTATTGAACCAAAAGATGGTCTGATTTCCTTCGGACCTGGATTTCCTTCCTGTAGTATTATATTTTTCTGTGCTTTTGCGAAAGAAGCGTAGCTATTATTTTCTTTGCTTTTGCCTAATATATGAAGAACTCAAGACTACATAGTTCAGCAGCTTAATGTGAATATGTAGGGGAAGGACGGGAGGTTTGGGACGAGTTTGGTTTGGGGCACTTTCAAAATTCTGCCGTTATATGGCAATTAGCCTTGATATCAAAATACTGTGAGGACTTTCAGTTTCCCGGTGTCTCTGTATGGAGTAAGTCTGTTTTATAAAGTACTTTCGTAAATAATTTTTAAATTAATTTTTCCTTATTTAAAATTTAGTAGAATTAAATTAGATTACAAATGTTCAACTAATGTATTAAGATTAACTGATATAATGCTCTGATTCTACTAAAACTTAAACTCAAATTTTATAGAAGAGAATTTACAATCAATTGCACACGAGGGAGGTTTGGACCAACCAACAGAGGGAGATTTGGGATACTTTCTTACATCTTCCTATTGTCCCAAATCACCCAATTATTTCACTTCAAAAATATTTCAAATCGTGAATCATGCCGCATCTGTATATCAAAAAGGGAAATCGAGAAATATTGCCACAAAATCTCATTGAAAAAGCTATTAATGCTATGAAAATCTGAAAAAAATATGACCTACTTCCCCTCTAAAAACCTCTATTCAAAAGAAGCGAAGTCTTCTCGAAAAATGGAGAAACTAGATTAGGAAATTAGTACATTAGGACCTCAAAACTCCATTATGATTTGAACAGAAAGTCGGCATATAATTTCGCGAAAAGCAAAATATTAAATATCCAAAAGTATGACAATGGAGAAAGTGCTTCATGGATTGGCTGTGAGATTTCTATAGCCGCAATACTAATATATCTAAAATATATTGCATGTATAGTATATATATATATATATATATATATATATATATATATATATATATATATATATATAATTATAATCTCCTCTCTGGAAGTTATCAAATAATTCTTTTGATTAGTTACAATTAACACTTACGGACTCACCACTACGTCGGTTAGCGATCAGCTGTTTATATTTTTGTACAAAAATCACTTTTTTATCGAAACTTATTCGAAAATATTTATCAAAAGGATTACACAATTAATAAAATACAACACTTGTTAACAAACGAGGTTAAAAAATAAATTTTAAGGTTAGCAACAATTAAAATTTTGTTATAAACAATTTAGCAATAATAATTAACACTACTTATTCCACCACGGCGTTCCACGCGCCTCGAAAATGTTAGTCGCGAAGTTTCTACTGTACGGTAGTTCTAAAATATCAATACAACATGCACATTAAGTATCATGCACTAAATGAATAATAAATAAATTCTAAATTTCAATTGCTTATAATAAGGCACGGTTGTTCTAATGCATCTACTCCAGACAAGCATCTACTGCTAAAAGAGCCAGTAAGTTTCAGTAGCTGTCGAGCCAAGAGTCTTGATAGGGATATTTAAAAAGCGTAATTTTCGATGCCACACATTAAATACTATCCTAACCTATACATGTCCTAATTCGGGAAAACACTCAGTAAATGCACTTTACTATCAACCATCCAATCAAGAAGAGAACTTGGAGAGACTTTATCAGATAACACTAATATTGCCTACATAGAGCTGTGATCAGTAAGTCAATTAAACAATTTATCAAAAATTAATTCACACTAAAATATAACATAAGTCAGTTTAGGGTTAGGTCAAAATGAGCCTATTTTGAGCTGTAAAAAAATTCTATAAGTCTGATTTGGCTCAAACTTTCATAAACAGTGTATTTTGACTATATCTTTTCATATTCTGAATTTTGAAAATATCTCTTCAAACAATAAATCTCATTTTTTAGATATCCCTAACTTAGAGCTCTCGTATCGCTCTGTATATGAGCTGATAAAATTTGCAAGTAAGGTTTGTCAGTATCCTTTGTTATTTTCGCGCACCAACATTTATTGTTGCAGTGTTTTGAAAATATTCGATTCAACTTGCCTCTTGTTTATTTGCCTGAAGGGCTTATGATATCTAGTTAAAACTTTTATGTTCACAACAAAATGGTATAATCTTATAGCAAAAACTTTAACTGTTCTTAAAGTTTTTATTAACTTGTATTTAAATGGTTATATTTGCGTCAAGTGAATTTTCATACTGCGGCCAAGCAGGCCTTATTTTCCATTCGTGCGTCAAAGGATAGGAAAAATCACTGCCGCCCAATATGTTTTTCAGAATAGTTTTAAGATATGTGTGGACAACATTGCCTTAGAGGCTTGAATTTAGCTATGAATGTTTTTTAAAGGTTATTTTGTTTTCTGCTTTTTAAGAAACAGATTAATAGGTTTTTATATCGAACTTTCTGGTGTCTTTAAACTTCACATAATGTTTTTTATATTAAGTAGATACGGTTTCTAGTCACCTGTACCTGCAGATGTTTTAGGTAATATGTTTTTTCACGGGAATTCGTTTGGTTTTTTGACTGCAATTAAATGTTTTTCTACTTGGTATAATAAAAACCCTAGATATTCAATTTTTTATTGTACAGGGCTGCATTTTTATAAATTCTGTAATAAGTAATAATCTTCAAGTTATTTCTTCATATCTATACATGCAAGCAACTCAAAAGGAAAGACATCTGGCTAATTATTTATTTTTTTTACACCTTCGCCGATTTTAATGGTTTTTGGGTATTCATTAATTACGGATATTTTGCTACATATATAAGGTGGACCATTACCACTACACGTATTGCCGCCGGGTTAGCACCAGGTTAGGCGTTATACGAATTATCGTTAAAGCCCTAAAACAAAAGGCAATTAATACTAATCAACAGCGAAGTACATTATTGGCTGAAGTGTAACTTTCCGGCCGATACCGATAATGCTAGTTTTCCGCCAGTGATACATTACTCTGTTATACGCTTTTTGTTTTAGGGTTTTAACGATGATGTTTGCGGCGCCTTACCTAGTGCTAACACGGTATCAATCCATCTAGTGCCTCCGCGCTCCGTCTGGAAACGGTCTACCTATATATGTAAAGTTGTATCTCGATGGTTTTTGAATACGCCACGATGCTAACATGAAATAAAAGTTACTAGTCCAAAAAGTATGAAGTATGGCTATTTTTTTAATGTTCCTCAATTTTTTATATAAAAAAGGCAAGAAAAATTTAAAGAGAATATAGAAATATCGAACTAGTGAATTTTTGTAAGAAAATAAGGAAGGAAAAATGGAAATTGAGGTTAGGATGTCTATGAAATTTGAGAATAAATAGCTCAAAAACGGAAAGTAATCAATAAATTTGACTTCGGATTCGAAATCAAAGCGCCAAAACTTACTCGTAAAATAAAAATCGTCAAAATCGGTGATGGTATAAAAAAGTAAATAATTACCGGTATCTGTAATAAATTAACACGATATCATTCAAGCACCTTTTCTTTAGGCTGAGAATTTATTTCCCGGTAGAGAGTGTACGTGAATGAAGACTAACAAACTAGTAAACTAGTACGTACTGCCTTTCGAAGCGCCTAGTGGAAGGCAGAACTCTGTTTTTAACATAAATGATTCCATGTGTCCGGTTTAGCTGCTTTATTTTGAAAGGATGCGGAAGACTCAACCCCTTAATATGGAAACTAGCGACCCCGCTGGAAAGGGAGCAGACGCTGTGAACATGTGAGGCCTAGTTGTTCCTGCATTCTATCCTGTACGTCTGTCCAGTTCTACATAGAATATTAGCGTAAGGGCTGTTATGTGGCGTGGGTAGGAGGGGTAAGGGGATAGCTTGAATTAGAAGATTATCTCGTGATATCCGTAGTACTTTCAAGAGACATCTAGTGGAAACCAAGATGCATTAGAAGGATGATATAAAAAAGAAACGATTTAAAAAGATATTTGGAATATATATCGGTACAGTCCACCGGGAGTTTAGAGCTCGCCGTCTGGATATCCCATAGAATATGGAATAAATCATCTGGGAGGGTGACCCCAGTTCTGACTAAGCCCCGAACGGAGAAATAAGTATACTGGCAAATGAATTAGTATCCGTGCCAACAATCTAGATTAAAAACGAGTACGTAATCCGTTGGACTGTGCTGTAGACACTTTTATTTATTAGGCGATCCAACAAAACAGCTGACTGCTGTCAATATGGCTGGAGTAGGACAAACATTGTTTTCTTCCATATGAGCCCGTGATAATTTAAAATCAAATTACAAGTATTTGTATATATATTTAGAGCATTTTTTTATATAGGACCATTTTTTACAATTGTGTGTTTGCTTTAAACTTAGTTATGACAAGTGAATACTTTTTGGAGCTTCGAAATAAGAACGCCGAAGTCGCCGAGCGGTGGAAACAAAACATTTTTATAATTAAAAATTAGATCCTTTTGTAGTGTAGATCCAAAAGACTTTTCCCAGTGACAAATGTGGACATTGTTAGTTACCTAGTTCTTCAATTTAAATCGTGTATATCCAAGTTAAACTTAGTTCAACCTGTGTGTTTAATATTCTATACTGCACCCAGTCCATATATTTTTTTTATAAATAAAATATATATATATATATATATATATATATATATATATATATATATATATAAAACAAACGTGTTTTTATTTAAATAAATGGTCATGCATGTCAGAGTGAATCAATATATAACATTTTCAGAGTGAATATAATATGAATAAAAAGTTGTTTTTACAATTAACCTGATGACGAGTGTAAAGGAACACAATTTTTTCAGCATAATGAAACCTTTACTAGATTTAAACTTACTTATATCTAGAAAAATTTTAATTATATACTTGCACTCTAGGACGGAATTATACCATGGAGACCCTAAAAAAATTTTGTTCCGTCTTATATTTTTGAGAAGTTATTGAAAAACTTAAAATTCTGAAGAGTGTCCATGCCTTTATTGTATTTGTAAACCTGACTCTGGAATTTCCGCCCTTCGTAATTTAAGAACTTCTGTCCTGAATGAATGATCTTTCTTTATTCGGTCATAGGTTTTGCTGAGAGACACTTTTGGCAAATCTTAGTCTTAAGTAATAACCCTGTATATGGTTATCGTAGCTTCATTTATTATACATAAAAAAATTGGAATAACACAGCTAACACTCGTGCTAAGATAATATCAAAATAAAAAGCATACAGTATTTAGATCCTAAAGTAAGTAATAAGCTTCCACATACAATGAATTTATTAAATTTAAGATAGAATGTGAAAAAAATATTTAATACATGGTATAAAGAATTTAAGAACTGTGAGTCTTTTAAGTAAGATTACCTGCTTTCCCAAACAAAAAAATAATTACACAGTTGCATAAAAGTTAAAATTATTTTAAAAATCTCTTTTAAGATGGTACACACAAATACTGATAATTATTTAAGTCCCCTAAAACATAAAAAAATAATACAGCATTCAAATATATAATGGTACAAAATGTAATACAACTTTTTCAAACAAAGATTAGATCTTTGATCAGTCTCGATTGAGAATCATAATAATTGTTAACTAGCTATGATTTCAGTTTTTTAATAAATGATTAATATAAAATGTTTTGCACACACTTTTGGGCGTAATTTAATTTAATAGTACGTAAATCCTCTTCTAATTGCAGTAATCCACTTCAGCCACATCGACGAAAATTGAAAATTTTTGAAACTTACAAATAAAAGTACATTGTCTTCTATCCTCTATATCCACATTTTACAACAAAAAGAAGGCATTTTAAGGTATAAAATAGAAATAAATAACAAAACTCCCAAATACTCCCATCTAAAAATCCGATTTGTTTGTCCTATGCCCGTCGAAAACAGCTGATTGGTGACGTTTAACTGACAGATCGTGGGAGTCTAAAAGTTTAGGTTAGGTTTTTATTTGTTATTTACTTTTTTTTAGAACCAAATTATTTTCGGGACAAACATATTGAGTGCTTTGGGAGATTGTTTATGTAATACTCAGTATGTCAAAGTTCAAGCAAATTAGTCATGTAATTTTCGACATGGACGGTGTCCTGTTGGGTAAGTTTTAATTTTCTGCTTACCTAGTCTCTTCACTTAAGCTAAGGAGGATCCTCAGCTTAAACGAACGTATTCAGAGTAAAACGAGGGCTCACGATTAAATTATACAAGAAAAGTAATTTTTTAAAAGCAAATTATAGCCAACTAATTTTCTAGTTTTACAATTTCTGACCCATTCTCGTCTCAAGCATAAAAATTATATTGACAAAATATTCTTTTAAGGAAGATCTAGACTTTCTGAACAAAAAAAAAACCCAAGTCTTTTAGATAACTAATGTCACATATTATCTTATTGACTTATGTGACCTTGAACTTGCTATAACAAAATATTCTTTGCAGGAAGATCTAGACTTTCTGAAAAAAAAACAAAAAGTCCTTTAGATAACTAATGTCACATAATATTATCTTATTGACTTATGTGAACGTGATATGTTTTTCGCACAGATACTAGTCAATTTGCAAGATTGCTCTTTGTCCGGGGGCTTAGTCAGAGCTGGGAGACCCTCCCAGATGATTTATTCCTTATTCCAGTTTGGAGACGTTATCAATGGGACACCCCAAAGTTATTCCTCCTTTTTAATCTTTGAAGTGCATCTTGGCTTCCACTAGATGCCCCTTGAAAATACTACTGGTATCATGAGATGACGTTTTCTTTCAAGCTATCCACTCACCCCCTCCTCCCGCCTCATAGTTGCCATTACGCTATTATTCTATGTGGAACTGTGGAGATGAACAGGATATTCACAGTGTCTTCTCTCTTTCCTAGCGGGATCATTAGATTGTATTACACTGAGCAGTTGAGGCTCCTACCAAAACAAGGCAGCTAAATTGGACATGTGGAACCATTTATGTTAAAAACACAGGGTCTGCCTTACAGAGGGGCGATTTGAAAGACTGGAACTTGTGTGGTTCTTTTGACCTTTTTTCTTTTTCTTTAGTCAGCAATTTTGTAGTAAATTGATTGAATATGCAACTAAAATATTGGAATATTAATGTATGTTTTCATTTATACATTATTTCACTCAAAAATCACTTCAACAAAATTGTATCTGTCACTAATTGGTTAGATCACAATATTTAGTAGAGAATATTTCTTTTTCTTTGATATTGATGACAATTATCATTCAAAGGAAAAAGGCTCTAAATATTTAATATTAAAATTCGACAAATTTTATCAAATGTTTAACACAGTGTAATGGTTATTACATATATTTTGTTAAATAGGTGGATCTGTACCAGGTTAGCAGATGGTCGGGCGCTGTAAAGGCACTAGGTGGATCAATACCAGTTTAGATGCCAGAGCATGATGGCATGAAGGCCATTATGCTGCATCTTTTAAGTTACAATATTACCTTACTTGTATTATGTCTAACCTGGTGCTAACCCAGTACTGATTTGCCTAGAACCTCAGTGCTTCAGTGCCAAACTATCTAATGATGTGGTTATCAATCCACTTAAGTAACAATATAATATAAACTGTATTAAGAATTTTAAATTTGAATATTTACTCTCTTTTCTTTTTGAATGATAGTGGTTGCCAATTCATAAATACAGATAAAAATATCAAATATAACAAAGAAAAAAGAAATGACAAAATAATTGAACCAATGTAGCAAATTGCAAAAAGAAAAAAGTGCAAAACTCTGACAAGAACACAACATTTAGAAATGATTTACATGATCTTAAGAAAATCAAGGACAGCATGTTGACTCTAACAGCTGAAAACAATTATTTGAAAGATTTGAAAAAGGTCAGCTTAGAGTTGTTTAATATCAGGGAGATTAATCAAAAAATTTAGAATGTGATCTTATTTCAGAAATACCCCCCAGTTAGCAATGATAAGAAGATTCACTATAGTAGCAGACTCAGTTGTCATTTGGCCCTTTATGTATTCGTCTTAGTAGCAGTTATACTATAGAAACCATAATAAAAACCAAATGTACCTGCTATTCGACTCTTAAAGTCTGCACAAAAAGTAGGCAACATTTTTACCAAAGGCACAATAGTAGTGTGTCCAAATAAAACCTATATTGCAAAATGCATTATTCAAAAGATACCACCATATAAATTATGGGCTTAACACATTTGTTGACTGACTGCAATTACAATTGTCACTTTTTAGAGTATGAAATTTTCAGACTCAGCACTTTGCTGCTAAAGGGACAATTGAACGGATTGATTTTGTGACATTTTCTGTTTATATACATCTGGTGTTTAATCTCTTTCATGTAGTTATGTGTACTTCTATAATTATTCATGAATTTTGTTACTTCTGTAATTGCAAATTTTTATTATTGTGTATCATTTTCTTTTATTAATCTGATATATAGTTTTTCTCAGGGTTATTTGACTTTATTTATTTGACATTATTTGCGAATTTGTAATATTTGAATATTTAGCATTCTGTAGAGTACATTTCATAAGAGCCATTTGTCAGACATAGCCAATGCGTGCATTGGCTATGTCTTTACATTGTAAAAAAAATGGTCTCCACTGTTATATGTCAATTCACCTGCACAGAATAAAGGATTATATTGTGATAATCTCCCATTTTATAAAGAATTATTCTTTTAACATGTATATCAAGCTTATGTTCTTGACTGTAATATATATTTAAAATTTAATCATAAGAAACGAGATTATTTATGGTAAGCAGCCACTGGCAAAGGGACTTCTCAGCTACTTACTTACTTACTTAATATGCTTTATTGTCAAGAACATTTACAATGAAATTGTTCCTATAGACAAAGCCAACTACAACTAAATATACTAGAGAATAGACTTTAAACTCTAGACATGGCACTTACACACTAACCTACTACATACAGAAAATAAAATAACAGAGATACAAGAAAATGATTCAAAATATAGTAAACAACAAAAAAAGAACCAAAACATCAAAAATAGTCATCAAAATATTCCCCCAAACTGTAATATGGTTTCTGAATCAAAGTATCCCTCACACGTCGACGGAACTGCAAGTATGGCAAAGACCTACAATCGATGCTCAAATGGTTATACATTTTTAGGCCTTCATAAATTATGGAGTACTTTGTCAGTGCAAGTCTGGGAATCGGTAGCTGGATATTTAAACTCGGACTTAACCTGGTATTGTGGATGTTATGAGGGTCATGCTGAATCACACCTCCCAACAGTCTACGATGAATTAAACACACAATCTCCAAAACAAAGAGATTTACTACTGTTAGAATTTTGTACTCTATAAATAAAGGTTTACAATATATCTAAGGGCTCTCTTTTGAATGATGAGTACCGAGTTCATAAGTTGCTGGCTACAAAATCCCCAAAATGCAATCCCATATCTTAAATATGACTCAAATAGCGAATGATAAACCATTTTTGATGCTGAGCAACCAAGCTCTATTGATACCACCCTATTGGTGTAGCAACCAGATGATAATTTTTATTAAGTTCTATAATGTGATCTTCAAATTTAAGTTTTGAATCAATGTGAAGTCCGAGAAATTTTGTAACCGATTTATTTACTATTAGTTTGTTACCCAAATTGAGATCATTATAGCTAAATCCAAAAGTTAATAAATTTGTTTTGTTAATATTGAAACAAGTGAGTTTGAATAACTCCATACCTTAATTTTATGAAGATCATTTTTAATTGTGTTCTTTAACAATTGACTATCCTTTGAATGCCATAACAGGGTAGTATCATCAGCAAAAAGTGTAAATTTGCCTTCGATGTCCAAAGCTGTAAGATCATTAATATATAGTAAGAAAAGGATAGGTCCAAGCACCGAGCCTTGAGGCACTCCATGCTCTATATTAGACAACCATTAACTCTCACTATTTGCATCCTCTGGGAAAGATGAGAACCATTTATGCGTAATACCTCTTATTCCATAGTGTTGAAGCTTTCGCGACAGAACTCCGTGATTAACGCAACTGAATGCTTTAAAAAAATCACAGAATACTGCCGCAAGAGCCTGACCCTCATTAATGTTAAGGTATACATTTTCAAACATGGCATCAGAGGTGTTTTTTGATGCCTGAAATCCAAATTGGTGTGGTGTTAGAAGGTTGTTTACTGTTAGAAATTGTAGCAATCTTGTTTTCAACAATTTTTCAATGATTTTCGAGAGAGTCGCCAGTAGGGAAATGGGTCGATAATTGGAGGGGTCAGATGCATCACCTCCCTTGTGCACCGGAATCACAACGGTCTTTTATAAACAGGATGGAAATTCGCCCCGGTGAAATGATTCATTGATAAAACCAGCAAGAACCTGCAAAGCTACCTCTGGTAAGTTCTCCAATACTCTAAGGGAGAGGCCATCAAATCCTGCAGAATGCTTATTCTTTATTTGTCTAAAAGTCGCTCTGATTTCATTAGTATCAGTGTATGCTAAACAAAAATCTTGTGGAGACCACATGTCTGTAAGATAGTCCAGGGGATCCTTTTGAACAGATATGTGTGACATAAACCTTTCAGCAATAGAGCAATAAAAATCGTTTATAATGTTTGGGTTTAAATCAACAGTTGATTGCAGGATGCTATTTTTACCTCTTAAACTATTTATTATTGACCACTGCTCCCTGGATCTATTACCTGCATTTGATATTCTGGCAGTATAGTATTTTTCTTTAGCACACTTTATCACTTGTCTATAAATGCGACGATAATTATTAAGGAAATTTATAAAGAAGTCATTATTCAGGTAAATTTTCTCATCATATGAAGACATCTTAAATTTTTAGCTGAGATCTTAATACCTTGAGTTATCCAAGGCTTTTCATTTTTCTTTTCAATTATTTTCAGAGGAAAACATTTATTAAATATATTACACAATTTAATATGAAATGTAGTCAAAGGATCCAAAGAATGGATGGTATTTTCCCATGACATCAAACCACACTGTTCTTGAAAGCTTGTAAAATTAGCTCTACTAAAAATTCTCCCCATCCTAGATCTTTGTCCTTCCAAACAAATATTTCAACGATTTTTTTTTGGGTACAATTATCAAAAGTTTCTGGTACCTTAAACGCCCTCAGTTATTCAGTGATATACTATTTTATGAATTAATTTGTTGTTATGGAATACCAAGAGAAATACACTCAGACCAAGAGAAGGAACTTTGAACTATATATATGGTTCTGTTTTAGCATGTTCGGATTATATCAGAAATCTTGGAATGACATTTGATGGGTGTCTGGATTTTGAAAAGCATTCTACCGTAAAGTTGTGTCTTCTTAACGTCAAGCTAAAGAGCCTTGGCTCATTTGATTTTCTTTTACCACAAAAACAAAATTACTGCTAATAGAATCGCTTATCTACCCCCCACCTCCCAACTAGATTACTGCAATATAGTTTTCTTTAATCTGACTGTCAATTTTCAAAAAAGTTTTAGTTAGCTGAAAACTCTTGTATCTGTTGTATATTGTGTAAACAAATTGAAAGAATCCCCTACCCATACGCCCATATAAGAATATATTTAAAGTTTCTCTAAAGTGATGATAATTTTTTTTATTGGTGGTAAGTTAAGTAATTTTTGAAAATGATCCTCATTATAGACTCTGGTATATAGGTTTAATATCTCATTTAATTTGTACCTTCTTATATTTATAGGCAATATCTCATATTATTATTTGTGTAATATATATTTAGTATTTAGTTTCTTACTGTAAACAATAATACCTTCCATTATTGGCTGATAATTTATAGACACCGAACCATTATACACAAAAGCAATTCAAAATGTTGTTGGCAAATATGGAAAGACATTTACATGGGAACATAAAACTCACATGATGGGACGTCCTCAGGCAGAAGCTTCAAAATATATTGTGAAGGCATTAAATTTATCATGTACATGGCAGGAATATGAGGCTGCAATTTGTGAAGAGTACAAAATTGTTATGACAAATCCGGATATTTTTCCTGGTGAGTAAGATTCTCTGTATTTTCTAGACACTGAAGGAGTTTATAAGAATGCAATAATGACAATCGCCAAACGTTTTGGGAAAATATATACACATGACATAGTAGCTAAAGTAACTGGTACAGTGGAACATGAGTCTGCACGAATTGCTGTAACAGAGATGAAACTTACAATACCTGTAGAAGACTTTCGAAAAGAATTTCGTAAACTTTCTCATGGTTTTTTTGCAAAACATGGTGCTCCGCTTATGCCAGGTACATTTAATGTATGTGTCTATTACTAACTTAAAGAAATTGTGATTGAACTGAATTGTGTACCTGTTTGTAGTTTTTGAGTAATTCAGTAATTCATATATTACGGCCACAATTTACAAAATCTTGCCAAGGTCAGAATCAAAAAATAAAAAGTAAAAAATTTAACACTAATAAAAACATTAAAATGTAACTATCAATATGTAAACGTCATACATGCTAAACAAATATAATATAAGTAAAATTAATTGCGGTAAAAACGTCTATATATAACAAATATACTAAAAATATGGCATTACAAATTTAATTAAAAACATGGGTCTCGACTAACACTAACGATTAACAAAGGTGGGTGTTATGCTGTACAGTTCTCAGCAGAAAGATCGCAGAAAGAAGAAAATAATTTTTTTATCAGAAATTAAACTGTAGATATTCTTGTATGCTGTAAAAACTGTTTTGAATAAGTAACTCCTTTACCCTGCGTTTAAAACAATTTTCTGGTAGTTTGCGAATGTAGTAAAATGTAGGGTAAAATGTTAAAGCACTTTGGTCCAAAGTAATTGGATGATATTCGTGACCTATCTAACCTATGATAATCTATTCTTAAAAGATCACCCTGTCTGGTCGGATAATGATGGAAATCTTGGTTATGATTGAACCGAGTGATGTTTTTGTGGCAATAGAGAAGGCTTTCATAAATATATCTACAGGGTATTGTCATTATTGCTAGTTGTTTAAAAACGTGTCTGACATCCTCTCTATAACCTAGACCAGCAATAGTTCTTATGGCTCTTCGTTGCAAAGCAAATATTCTTTGCGCATGTGTTGAGTGACCCCAGCTCAAGATAGCATAGCAGCCCACTGATTGAAAAATCCCATGAAAAGTATAAAGGAGGCAGTGCCCAGGCAACACTTTTTTAAGATTTTTTAACAAAAAGATGCTTCTGGTGAGACGACCAGCAGTGTGCTCAATATGTTTATCGAACCTCAGTGTGGGGTCCAGATATACACCCAAAAACCGTACTTCATCTACATTCTCACACTGAATCTCTCTTAAACCAAAAAGCATACTCTCCGTCTTGTTATTATTCATAGCCAGCCTATTGGCACTAAACCAATCCCTCAAATCCTCGATTCTTGCCCTCATACGATCACTCAGACTCTCCATGCAGACATCTGACTCAGCAATTGATGTGTCGTCAGCAAACAGCAACACCTTTGAAGTCGGGACAGAATTATTAATGTCGTTGATGTAGACAAGGAAAAGCAGTGGACCCAGGACAGAACCCTGGGGCACTCCATATCCTAGCTCAGTCTCATTAGACTGCTTATTTGCATACTCTGTTATCTGTCTGCAACCTCTCAGATAGCCACCAAATATACGCAAGCCAGCCTCGTCAACTCCACAAGCCATCAATTTGTCCCTCAAAATATCGTGGGAAACACAATCGAATGCCTTCGAAAGGTCACAGCATGTAGCGCTTTGAGTTAACCCTTTGGCTAGGACAATATAGTAAAAGAAAAAAATGTCATAAATTCTTTTGGAAATGATACATATGACATACAAAATCTCATTTCTATTTATAATTATATTTTAAAACGAGAGAATAATACATAGCTATAATAATCTGCGAAATCAACAGATGTCCCACCAAGTAGAAAATGCCTTTTAAAGATTTGTTGCATTTGTTTCTCTCTCAGTTTCCATATAAAATCAGTGTTTAAATATCAAGTATTTTGTTTAACATCAAATAGATATTTTCTTAATGCATTTTTAGGAATAATTATGGATACCAATATGTCATTAATCTAATGCTGTAACTGTTTATTATTATTAGTTGGTTTTTTCTTTCGATTTGGGATTAATTTAATATAGAACAACATAACATAATATTCTAGTTTGTTCCAATCATTACTAATTTACAGACAAGAAATATCCTGTTTTTAATTAATTAAATAAAATACTAATATTGGAACCTATATTTAGCACCATCTAAATTAATTTAATTAAACTTCATGCATGGTAATTCAATATAGTTGTTTCTTGCCTTTTGCACCCAATCGAATAATTTCCTTTTCACATTATATTCTGCAACCAATGCCAACATATGATGTTCTCATTTGACAGTTTTCATTATGACTGGGGACTGGATCTGTTATATTTCTCACAAGTTGGATAATCAAGAGATGAGCTTTGCTCTGGATTGTAGAAATTAATAGATTCTATAATTTAATTTAATGTGTAATCAAATATTCAATTTAAATCAAATCAATGATCGTGCACAACTTGCATATAGGAGCAGAGGAGCGAGTGTAAATGTAAATATGGGGGCTAACAAGGGTGTGATTGGGAGTGGGAACAAAAGGTCGAGTGCGAGCGGGAATGCAAGTGAGAATAAAAAAGCTATTGGGAAGAGGAATGCGAGTAAAAGTTATATACAAGTTGGAATGCAAGTGCGAGTTGAATGTCGATGCGAGTAGGAAGTGTGGGAAGGGCAACTTAATGTATGATGCATAATACTAATTTTTGATATGTTACAAAATAATGTGGTTGTTTGCGGGTTTTTGGCGAAATAAATTTTCTCATAAAAATATACCCAAAAATAGTGTTTAACGCACTAGATTCATTTGCATTTTCCAAAATATAGCCATCAAATTCTTGAAAATAAGTCTGCCAAGTAAAATAAATGTTAATTTTTCCTGGCCTATAAAAATGTATATCTGCGAATTTTAAATATTTAATATGCGCCCAAAAATCGAAAGAAAATGAAATTGAAGGCAAATTGTTACAAATTTTATTTAAAATTACCACCTCGGTGGGTCAAAAACGGACTGTCGTTCTCGAACTTCAACCATGGTTGTTTACTCGAAGGTGCACTCCAGATTTTCCTCCATCTAGTTCTTGTAATATACCCTGGATTCTTTTTCTGTGAAGCACTAATTGCGTTTTAGTGCTGTTTCCATAGGTAGTTTCACAGACTCGTTTCAACAGTCCATCCTCAATGACCAATGAATCTCATTGAGCCCACATCATCTTGAATGCAAGGTTTTTGTCAGAATTCTCTCCATTCATGTCTACCTCTGGTACTTTCTTTTTCGTGCAAAATTGGTCCAATATTGAGATCGTCTAGCTGATATGCTTGACATTCTCCTCTTGACCACTTGTGGTCCTGTAATCGTAAATCCTTTGATTTCTCTGTGAAAGTGTCCTTCCCGTTGATCAACCTTTTGGCAGGCAATGCTTGTCTTCTTTATATGAACGTCTCGATAAGGCATTAGCGTATTTAGGTGTTTGCCGGGTCGATGTTTCATTTGGAAGTCATAGTATTGCAACTTTTCTAGGGATCTGGCTAACTGCTCATCTGGATTTTTTTATTTCCATAAACCATTTTAGTAATAGCCTATAAAAAAACAGCTTCATTACCCACCTGTGTTCGAAATAAATATACCATGTTCTTGAGGGAAAGCCAGAATTGGACTAGAACATAAACCTGATTTCAATCTTCTAACCAGTCATGCGCAGCTTTTTCTTCAGTTAATTTCTGTAGAGGAGCTGCAATTTTTGCAAAATTGTCTACAACCGTCAATAAAACAGCTGAAAATGTCTTGGATGTTTTTCAGATGATTCTCGGATGATTGACCCATTACGTTCGCCAAGTAATACATCTTATTTAAACATGTTCTATAAGCGACTCAAAAGTAGCGAGAGCATTGCACAGATCAAAAAACATTACTTTGAATTGGTATAAACATCTGTGGTAAAATCAATTTTCTCCTTATCTTCTTCATAAATAGCCACTTGCCAATATTCACTTTTTATATCCAAGGTGGACAACCATTTGGATTCTGACAAAGTGGTTAAAGTGCTGTCAATTCTCAGTAATGGGTAGTTGTTCCTTTTGGTGATGTTATCGAGTCTATGGCAATCCACACAAAATCTAATAGCTGCATCTTTCTTCATTATAAGAATTATCGGTGCTGACCATCGACTATTCCACTCTTTGATAACCCCATTTTGAAACACTGTTATGCGTTTTTCAAATTTGTCTTGTTTTTGCAATTGGCAGCTTTATGGCGGTAGTCTAATCTAGTGTGCCTGTTCAGTGTCTGTTCTATGTTAAATTTGTCTTTCCAGTTAGACCTTCTCCAGTTTTAAATGTGTCGCCTTCACTTAACAGAATCTTTGACCTTGTGAAACTGTTCTGACAAATGACCCCATGATTTTGGCATAGCTTGTAAAATATTCTTGGTTAGTTTGTGTTTTGTAATTATTGTACTGGAATAAATAAAATGCTATTCTATTCTATTCTAAATTCTATAAGAATCACAAGAGACTTCAGTGTCAATGACAATTGGAGTAAGCCAGCTTTTGGTCAACAAAAGTAATATAATTTTACCCACGCATATTCTGGTAATACAAGTGACTCATGTGCAGTTTCCTTGTATTTAACCATTTTTGGGTTCAGCACTTAAAGCATCAACAATAGCTTGGTCAGTACCCCTTGACAAATAGGGGGTACTATTATTATATTGGATTGAAGGTTTTCCACATAATTTCCTTTCAACTGTTGATGAAATTATATTTCATATTCACTTAAAGTCAGCCTTAGCGTGAATATTAGTTGATTTAAGCCTATGTAGAGAGTCAGAAAAAAATCACTTTGATGGGTCTAGGCCTAAAATTGTTCTTCCCAATTCTTCAAAAACAGAATTTGACGCAACTTTCAACTTTGGTAAGACTTCTAGACGTTGTGCCTTATCATGGTTTATTCTCTCTTCTGTTATTTTGGAGTTATTTTCCGGGCTGTTAAATAATATAATACTCTTGGCTATCAAACTTTTTTTTTATATTTCAAGAAACATATTTTGATTTGCGACAATCACATCTCTCTTGCCCGTATCACCAACTCTAAATTGTGGAGCTGTATTCTCACTTATTAGATGATTGACACTTCTTTGCAGTTCTGTAACTTCAATCTCTAACAACCCAATGTTTTCGTCTGTAGCATGTTGATATTACTTGATTTTCTTGACTGCTGACTGAAGATCATTTTCCTAACTTAAAAGCAAATTTACAATATGATCAACAACTGAAAGAACGTATTTATTGCTGGTATTTGTTTTCTTTAGAAAAGTAGAAATTTTCGACCTTACTGTAACCTCATTTTCGGTCTGGCTTACAGCATCAACCCTGTTGTCTGGGAGTTGAAAAACCCAAACAAGATGTTGGTTTTCCACCGATCAGCGGAGTTTTATTACTTACACTGTCGGATTCAGCCATTTTTTCCTCCAACCGATTGTAGATATATATTTTTGAGTTTTAAGTGGATGAGTCATAGAATTACTTGAATTTGAAATTAATATTTTTATGAGTTATAATTAAGTAATAGTTAAATGTTTATTTTTGCCGAGTAAAATGAGTGAGTTTAATATAACTTTGTAGTTTAATATTGTGGTGCATAAAAGAGCACGGCACATATTATGTGTCATATTTTTTATGCTTTCTTGGTATGGAGCCACACCAGCAAGGTATTCCAAGTTTTCGGACTACAGAGGCTCGCGGATCGTATATTTTCTGGGATATCCTACAGAGCTGATTGCAATCAGGAGCAGGTTTTAGTGATTTGGTAATTCTTACTTTCCTATCTCAATACATACTGGAGAGTCTCTCCATGTTAAAAGAATATTGACTCCCACAACAGATATCAGAGTGTTTATGAGTACAGCACGAGGTTTAGGTAAAATTTAGCACCATTATATTGCAGGCTGGAGAGGTGCAAGAATGATCCAAGTTATCACGCCATACGTTTTTTTATAACAAGTTGCTAACTAGTTTAAGATGTCAACCCACAAAAGTATTAAAAAATTACATTAAAACTATTGCTGATTAGAGCTGCGTTTTACTCTATAGATGTATTTTTAAACTGTGTTGTATAAATTTTTTTTTATTTTATGTATATTCTAAATTTTTTCTATTTTCGTTAATCTGTTAAATCGTCCTTTTACCTTGTCTTCTATTCTAGTTATAGTAAGTAAACAGTTTGTGTATTCTATCTATTATATATATTATTTATTGTTTCTTTACTTTTATTTTAATGTTGTTTTAGTACTAAAATTTTGTAATAATAAAAGTTCTTTGTATATTTAGCACTAATAATTCATTTCATTTCATTATACTGAATATATATATACAGGATTTCTATTTATATCTTTAACCAAATCAGCGACTTATTATTAATGGGTAATATTTGGCTTATTTCTGAACATTTATATCTTGATTTTTATGCAATGAAAGTTTCCTTGATTAAGATTCACAAATATACATAAGAGAAATTATTACTTACCTACAAAAATTAACTAGCCTCAAGATATGAAGTAAAAGGTCATTATTTTGGTGTTTTTTTTTAGGTGCTAAAAAACTTGTTTATCATCTGTCCAAACACAATATTCCTATATCAGTCGCAACATCATCTTCGCGGGATAGTTATGAATTGAAATCTACCAATCACAAGGAATTCTTTAAACTGTTTGATCACATAGTTTGTGGAGGCACCGATCCAGATGTGAAACAAGGAAAACCTGCTCCTGATATATTTCTCATTTCTGCATCAAGGTAATTGAATATAATATGAAAAAGTATATAATATATAGTGTTTTTTTTAATGGTAGCTAAAAACGAAGGACGTAATTTTTTTCCTTATTTTAGGAGTAAAAGTTGGAGATAAATAATTTAAATTGGACATACACTATACTATAAGCCATGTTTACGTAATAGCTATAATACATTTTACAAAAATCTACTGGATGTTACTTTTTTCTGGGGCGCGACTGTTTTTTCCTCTCCAAAATTTTTATTGCGATGTCACTCAGTGGCGGCTCGTCAGGGTAGGCCTCTGAGGCCGCGCCTCACCCCCAAAATAAAGGAAAAGAGAATTTTTTTATATAACTTTTTATCTATTACCAATTAGAAATATACTTTTTAACAGTTTTACAACATAATAACATTAAAAAAAAAAAAATATAATCCCATAATAAATATTTTAGAAAATAAATTCTGACCACATCAAAAAACCGACCGTGCAACCCATTCCTAAAGAAAGTGCTCTCGAATGAGGCGAATTAATTTTAGCTTGGAAAGTTTCGACTTCTGACCTATTTATCAACGGCCGGTGCCGATGCCGGCGAGTCACCTGATTACGACAGAGCGGGATGGCGATTGCCGATGCACGGCTTCTTTTTACGTGGTGCGTGCAGCTGAGAAAGAAATAGGAAATAGATTGCGATAATCGCTGATTGAGGGCGTTCTGTCTTTTAAGGTGAATAAATACGCGTGAGTAAGTTTTTGATTTGGTAAGTTGGACCGTTCCATTTTTTGTATTTGCTTTTTGCTTTTGAAATGAATCCTATTCACGACATTATTGCTTCATTAATTGAAACGCCTTTTTTAAGAAGAAGCGAAACTGAAAAGAAACAGATATTAGGTAGCCGTCCGACGCCGAAAATTTTAGCAATAATTAACGATAAGAGGCAAGGTAAAAAATATTCAAGAACTTTTCAAATATTTTGGTACGAAACTTATAGGTGGCTATGCGGAAGTATTTATAAAGAATGCTTATATTGTTGGCCTTGTATTTTATTAGGTTGCGTCAAAAATAATTGGAGTTCAGGGGGCGGATATTCGGATTTAAAAAATTTTTCACGAGCAGTAAAATCGCATGAAAGTTCAAGAGAGCATATTAAAAATTCGGTAGCACTTACAAAACTGGAACAAAATAGGGCGACTATTGCGGATGCACTACAAGAAAATGCAAGTCTTAATAAAATTGTTTATAATGAAAATGTTCGAAAAAACCGTTTATTATTAAATTATTTAATTGATGTTACTATTACTTTGGGTAAACAGGACTTGGCATTTCGAGGTCATAATGAAACAACAGATTCTTTTAACCGTGGCAATTTTAAGGAAATATTTGCATGTTTAATAAAAAGAAATGCCGAACTTACTGAACATTGTGCTAAATTTAGTAATATTTTTACGGGACAATCTAAGACTATACAAAATGAACTAATTGGTTGCATACATGACTATATTCAAGAATATATAAAAAAAGAAATCAATGACACCGATTGTTGTTTTTTTGGCGTAATTGCGGATGATAGTACTGATATAACAGAAAAATCACAGTGTTCGATAACAGTTAGGTATGTGACCAACGGATCTTTAAAAGAAAGATTTTTAGGATTTTTTGACGTTAGCGATAATAGAACAGCAGAGAGCCTTTTTCATTTAATACAAAACAGCTTAGAGCCTTATGACTTTAAAAATAAATTGGTCGCGCAGTGTTACGATGGGGCTAGTGTTATGGCAGGTGAAATAAATGGGCTTCAAACAAAAGTTAGATTTATTGCTCCTTTAGCTATGTTTACTCATTGTTGCGCCCACAGATTAAATCTAGTTTTACAACAGGGAACAAAACTGATTACCCAAAGTCGTATATTTTTTGCCACTTTATTAGGAATACCAAATTATTTCCACCAATCACCAAAACGGTCTTTTGTGCTTAATCAGATAATAGGCAAAAGAATTCCGCGAGCTGTAGAAACGCGATGGTATACACGGTCTAAAATTTTAAACTTAGTGGCTAATGAATGGGACAATTTAATTATAGTATTTGAAACTATTATTAATGACTAAAGTTCTGGAACAGAATCTATTAATGGTGCAAAAGGATTTCTAAAGCATTTTAATGATTTCGAATTTTGCCTTTTAACGCATATTTATAAACAAATTTTTAGTTGCACTGATGTACTGTTTCAAATATTACAGTTGAAGCATTTAGATATAAATTACTGCATTTCGCAAATAAACCTTGCCAAGCAACGAATTATTGAATTTAGAAACGAGGACCATTTCAAAGAACTTTTCAATTTCAATTCTGCCAACTAACACACGTCGAGGGCAATGTTCTAGCGACTTTGATATTTTTACTAAATATAAAATATTATATTTCGAAATAATAGATTGTATAATTCTTCAATTAGGGACGCGGTTTGAAAATTTAAATAATTTAAATTTCTTTGCTACAGTCGATTGCACAAAATATTCGGAATATGTTAAATGCTTTCCAGACGACTTATTAAATAATTTATTAAAAAATTATCCAAACATTTTTGACAGAGATAGATTAAAGAAAGAGCTTTCTGTATTGTATAGGGATGATTAATTTTCAAATTTAGATGTCGAAAAAAGTCTAGCTTTGTTATTTAAAGATTTTAAAGCAATTTTTGCGGAAGCATATAAGCTTTTTAATTTAGTTTCAACTATTCCCGCAACAAGTGTATCGGCCGAACGAAATTTTTCATGTCTTAAACGGATCAAAACCTACCTAAGAAACACAATGACACAAGAACGGCTTTCGGGTTTAGCAATGATGTCAATAGAGCAGGAATTACTGTCAGAACTTAGTGAAGACCAAAACTTTTACGACCAAATTATAGATAAATTTGCAACCTTAAAAGACAGACGTATAGATTTAATGTACAAAAAGTAGTTTTCTTATCTTATTTCATACAACTATTTATTTTAAGTTTTAATAAACTAAATTATGTTTTTATTATCGCAATCACCGATATATTTTAGTGATAGGTGTACATATTTTACTTGTTTTGTTTACTTTTTATTTACTTTTTTTAGAGTTTATTTTTTTAGTTTTTAATGGTTTAGTAGGGCTATTGGCGATGACCTCCATTAAAAAAAAAGGTCAACGCGTCGCAGAATAATACCTCATGGGTGACGTGGAAATTTATTCACATTTAAACAAAATTAACCTCATGTAGCCTCACCCTTCAATATACTCACGAGCCGTCACTGGCTGTATTTATTTTGAAAATAAGATTCCTCATTTTGCTTTCTATAACTTCTTGGGTTCTTACTTTAATCCGATATTTTTAACCGTTTTGAAGTTAAAGAATTTTTTTTATTATTTTAACACCCTGTATCTCAAAAACTAAGGCCTTTGGAAGACGTGTTTATATGAACTTTTAGTCCTAAAATGTATCAACAAATTACATCCTGCATTTTTAGCAATCAAAATAAAAACAGAAAAAATATCATACAATTTTAAATGTGTAGAACCTTAACATTTTGCGTCTAAACGGTTCAAAATATTGGATTAAATAAGAATCAAAGAAGGTAGAAAACAAAATGAAGAATTTGATTTTCTAAATAAAAACAGTCGGTGACGTCGAAGTAAAAATTTCCTAGAGGTAAAATGGGTCGCAACTTGGAAAAAGTAACATCGAGTAGATTTTTGCAAAATATATTATAGTCGTTTTGTAGACATTGCTTAGAGCACAGCTTACTTACAACAGCTAAATTACTCTCGCTGAAATAAAAAGTTCGCGCATGGGGTCCTGCGCTTCTCGTCTTAGGATCCAGACCGTCTACTTCGATTCTAGTCTTTCGCCGGAACAGTCGATTGGACAGAGCCGTATTTTGTATTTGTTTGCAGTTGTGAGTGTAGTGCTTAAGATGAGTAGTGTGAAACGTTGTGCAGCGTTAAGGTGTATTAACAATTCAAAAAACTGTGGTTTTAGTTTTTTTCGATTTCCTACGGACGTCAAAAGGTTTGTAACATTTTATTTGTGTATATATCATACTACTTCTTTACGAAGTTTGATATAGAACTTAATTATTTATGTTTTTTTTAAACTTTAAACACTCTTGAGATGTTTTTTATAAAAAGCCTGTACATTATTATTTCGTTCTCTAATAATTTTTTGCATATTAAAGAAAAGTATATTTAACGTGCCCATATGTTTATTAAATGTATTAATACTATTACACTTAACATAAATAACTTGAGTTGGCTATTTTTGCTTCGGCTGTATATTCCATCAAACTTTTACTAAATTGTTGTACCGGCCGACACATTATCCATTTGGGATTACTCGGTAATATGAATATGTACCTTTTGAATTTCCGCACTTGATTAGACTGAAGGGTCGGCGAATTTGTCTAAGATATTCCAATTACTAAAGCCATTAAATTCATTACCTACTGTGTTTATTTTTTATTACATTTTCAAAATTGCCACGATCCGAAAACAAGAAAAGCGTTCAATGAATTAATGCTTTTAAGGTTTGGCTTATTTTTACTTTTCAAATTATTACTAATTTTATTTTGTTTTATACTTACCAATATAAAAAAGGCAAGAGTGGAATATCATATTTAACCGGTATTGCTTGAAAATAATTTACTGTATATCAGGCACGTTCTTGATAATTATTTTACTTTTAGAGCAAGGATTTGGCTAGTAGCGGCTTCTAGAATGGATTTACTAGACAAGTTAGAAAACCTACATGAAAGCTCATATAAACTGTGTGGGAGTCACTTTGAAAACAAAATGTTTTCAAATAAAGCATGCAATAGGTTACATAAAGAAGCAATACCACGCTTATTTCCTACACTAGAAGGTTCTTCACATTCAGCAGAGGAGCCAATGGTTCTTGAAACAACTGATCAAGGTAAAATAGAAAACAATGTATAAAAATATAAATCTGATTTCATTATAAAGTTCGTAGGCGGCAAATTTTAATATAATCTGCGGTTACTTTCTTGTGAAATCTTTGGTTTTTAATTTAAGAGAGCTATCGCGAATAATGGGGCTATAGTTCAATAATTTTATTGAGTTGAGAACAAAGCTGATCAAATATCGTCTAAATATTTAACACATTAATGTCCTCAGCTCAAAAAATGAATGTTAGTATAGTGGATGTTCTACTCAATAATTTCTGTTTAGCGAAAGATTCTTCGCCAGGATCTTACAATGTTATTTTTATTCGGTTTTAAGAATAAACTTTATCAAACAGCTTTGATTTAACGAAAATAACGCCTTCAAATATGGACCTATTTACATATTTAAACTTTATTGCAGCCGTGCGCCGCGCCGGCTGGTCGTAAAGATTATTTGCAATAGGTTGGTACGGTAATAAATACCATTTTTTATGCTTAGGGTTTTTCCTATTACGGCATAAATCTCATTGCTTGTTTAAAAGCGAAATAATCCGAAGCCCCAAAATTTTGATTCAATTTTTAGTTTAGAGTTGGTCTCGGTATTCGCTTGCATTTGAGAGTTTTGGGACAGCAAGAAAATCACTACAATTTAAAAACGGAGCCTAGGAAAGACATTTTATTTATTTCATTGAGTGTGAGGGGTTTTATGAAAAGAAATCGTATATTGTGTAACATATGCATGAAGCCAACTTTTATACACGAATGTAATATTTGCGGCCCTAGCTGAAGCCGCAATATCACATAAGGATATAAAAAACTTAACGCACGTGTTGCACACTACTTTTTCTACGACTATGTTTGTATTGGCGCTTTAATAATGTGCCCAAATATGGCAACGATAGAAGCACGGTCGTCTAATAAAATTATTACCTGTGTCTAAAATTAATGGCGGTAAATTTATTTAATATGAAGCCTGTGCCTAAAGTAAATGCCATAATAAATCGCACGAACTTTAGTTGCCATATGCGTAGATAGAAACATTTTCCGTGGTAGGGTCAAACCGTAGTAATTTTTTTACGGTCCGGTCCTAGAAAAACTATTTTTAAGTGTTCCCAATAAACCAAAATTTAATTAAATTAAATATAAATGTATTTATAATGTTTTTTTTTGTGAATAACAAATATTATGTAATTAAAAAAAATATGTTTTTTTTTAGATTTATTTTAGTGTTTCTATTCTATTTAAAATTTCAAAGTCTAATCTGAGGTCTACTTAATATTATGGTAAGAATAAAATTCATAAATGTTAGGAATTTCTGTTTAGCGACATTTCCGTTTAACGAATTATTTCCGAGTAACTTCTAATTTTGTTTGAAGTTTCACTATATTAAAGTAGTAATTTATACGTTTGTTACTATATTATAATTTTTATAACTAATAGTAAATATTATTTCAATGACATTTTAAGTTCGGTTTTTTTCGATATATTTCATACTAGTTGCTGTTGATTATTAAGTTAAAATTCCATTACATCTAGTTTATATACATAGAAAGTTTAAATTTTATTATTGTGAACTAAGGATTTAGCTTAGTAGATAAAATTATTCCAAAAGACTCTCTATGGGTGTCCAAAGAAAATAATTTTTGCAGCTTCGTTGGATAATGTATTGAAATATTCAATTGATTGATATGTTTAAACTAAAATGCCTATTCTTCGACACTGATTAGTGTCATCATCAACACTACAAAAGACAAATCATCCCATTAATAAAGAAAACAATACATTTTTAAGTCATATTTAAAAATATGCAAATACAAAACACACACAAACACAAATTAAAATCGTAAATAATATTAAACATTCAAAAACGGTCACAATCGATTTAAAATTATATAAAACTAGCATTTATAAATATACATTATTTATTATAGAGCAGAATTTTTATCACAATTGTGGATCGTATTTTTAAAATATGCCTTAAATGTTTTTTTTTTTCTTATTGATGGGATTATTTGCTCTTTGTAGCCTTGAGGACGACACTAATCGGTGTCAAAACGTAGGCATTTTAATTTGAATCTATCAATCAGCTGCCCTGAAAGCCATTTTCTTTGTATTACCTTAAGGATGTAAACTAAGAAAATTATCTAAAGGTAATAGACCGACTGTATTTATTTATTTCAAACAAAAGCCTCTAAATATTGATAGAGGTTTACAATCAAAGAAAAAGATAACTGAGCTATATTAATATTGTTTTTTGTATTTTTGCGTTTTTTATTTTTTATAATATTTCAGGTGAAATTCAGACCGAGTACGAAGATCCATCAATGTCCGATTCTATAGACGAAACTGCTTCTCTAAGTCCCCAAAGACCTACAGATTGCACAACTCAGACTACATCTGATATCTCGTCGCATACTCCCAGAAAAAATATTTTAAGAAACAAAATAAAAACTTTACAAAACGAAAATTTTCGTTTAAAACAATATATTAAAAAAATTAAAAGCGAAAGGCCAGAAGGGGACCTTGAAAACATTACACTGGAAGACTACAAAAAGTTAAGTTTTAAATTTTGCCAATCTGAAAATTTAGCCAGATTTATAAATGTCCAAGTTAGCCAAGGCATTAAAAAACCCAAAGGACGAAGATATTCCGATGATTTTAAAAGTTTTTGTTTAGAGCTGTATTTTAATGGACCAAAATTGTACCGGAAAAAGTTAGTTAAAACATTTTCTTTGCCCAGTGTTTCAACTTTACAAAAATTTATTAAGCACATAAGTATAACTCCCGGGCTAAATGATCTGGTCTTTGACACATTGAAAAAAAAATCGATAAATTTTTAGATATGGATAAATCATGTCTACTTTGTATCGATGAAATGAGTATTAAGGGGAATTTATATTATGGAACAGATACTGACAAAATTATTGGGTTTGAAGATTTAGGCGAGGGAAATAGACATTTTAAACCAGCTCTTGCAGCTACAGTTATAATGATAAGAGGAATTCGTACAAATTGGAAGCAACCATTGTCCTACTTTTTAGTAAATTCTACGTGTCCTGGAAAAAAATTAAAGGATATCATATTAAGCGTAATAACAAAATTAAATAATATTAACGTAAAAGTAGTGGGGGTTGTATCTGATATGGGATCAAACAATATTCAGTTATCAAAAAAATTAAATATAACTCCTGAAACGCCATTTTTTTTTCATGAAAATCAAAAAATTGTCTATGTTTTTGATACGCCGCATTTACTTAAGGCTTTACGCAATAATTTATTAAAGTACAAATTTCTTGTAAATAATGCTATAGTTTCACGGGAATTTATTAAAAAGTTTTATGAACATGATAAGCAGTACTCGTTGCGTGCTGCACCCCGAATAAGTGATTCTCATATTTCACCTAACAATTTTGAAAAAATGAAGGTTAAATATGCGGCACAAATTTTTAGCCATACGGTTGCTTCTGGTTTAAATTTGTATATTAGATTTAACGCACTTCCTCCAGAAGCTGCACCGACGGAGGAGTTTGTAAGAAAAATAAATTATCTGTTTGATATGCTAAATTCTTTATCTACAGTAGGTCCTACCAAATATCAAGAAGCTTATAGGGGAAATGATGACCAAAAAATTTTTTTAAATGAATGTTTCGACCTTTTTAGTAATCTGCGAATATTAAATTGGAAAGGTGAAGATGTAACGGGAACAATAAAATGTGTTAACGGTTGGAAAATTACAATCAATGGTATTATGCACTTGTGGGATATCTTAAAATCAGATGGGATGGAATATCTGTATACAAGGCGAATAAATCAAGACTGTTTGGAAAATTTTTTTGGTTCAGTCAGGCAACAAGCTGGCAATTGTATAAATCCAACTGCTATTCAATTTACCCGCATATTTAGAAAATCCTTTTGCTTAGACCTAATTCATTCGGGTACGGAAAATTGCGAAAATGATGATGACCGAATATTATTAAAGGTGACTGATGTACCAAATATTGAGGTAGATGGTGCTAATTTTAATGTCCAGTCAGAAGATAACATAACATTAGATAATAATTTTCGAAGTTCCGAAATTTTGCAGGCAAATTTTGCAAAATACGTATGCGGGTACTTAATAAAAAAGTGCCTTTCCAGGCACACTTGCGAAACTTGTGAATCTTATGCAAAATCATACAATGAATTAGACGAAACCTCATTATTTTGTTACCTGAAAGCGTCCAGTCATACCGAAATCGACCTATTTGGCAGTTTATATATGCCACACCAAAATTTTGTCGACTTTATGACATCTATGGAGATACTATTTCAAAAAAATTTTGAAAATCTTTCATTACAGCCCAATTTGTCTCAGGAATTTGTAAAATTATTTAGTGGTGTACCATATAGACACCCTTGTAAGGATTTTCCACTTAAATACGTAATTACTTTATATGCTAGGTTAAGAATATATTATACATTAAAATATATAAATAGAAATTTTAAAACACCAAATAGAAATCGAAAACTTATAATATGGAAAAATAATTGAACTGTTTGACCATCAGAGTTGGGCAACAATTTGAAAAAAGTAGTTGAGTATAACTACTAACTACTTAAAAGAAAATTATTTTAACTACTAACTACTAAGTAGTATAGTATACTTAAATTTTCAACCACGTTTGTATTTATACTTACTATATTTTAGTTCAAACTTTTATTATACTTGATTTTTGTGTAAAATTTGTATAGGTACTTTCTTTAATTGATTTTTTAAACAATTTGTTATCCTAATATTTCATTTCCATGTGACACTTTATTTTTGTTTACAAAATAATATTATTAGATCTTATTTTTTAAAAGCTAGCAAAACGTGCCCTGGTGTCTGCTTATAAAGGCTTTTTGTTTAACTGGTATACAATAAATGTATTATTATAATAATATACCGTTTGTATTTAAAGTGAGTAGTTAACTACTTCTTTAACAATTTTTTAGAGTATTTCAAAGAAATTAAAAGTATTTGAGTATAATTACTTTAAAATGGAAAGTATTTTGAGTACTACTACTTTTTCTATAAAAGTACTACGTAGTTAAAATATTTTAGTAGTTTACTGCGCCCAGCTCTGTTGACCATTTTTTACTATTATGCTTATTTATTGTTTGCTGTTATTTTGTTAAACTTTTATGTTCCGAATTTTGCGTGTTACCAATGAAATTTAACTTTATTCCATTAGTTTTAAGACAATTTTGTAAGGAGTCATAAGTTGTTATCTATTCACATAGAGTTTATTTTCAAATTTGTAATTAAGTCATATGCTACCATAAGTTATATGTTAAACATTAAAATAAATAAATTTAGGAAACTTCTATTTATGTAAAAATATATGTAATAAAAATAAATTAACCATTGAGTCAGATTTTGTTTCTTTTTCCATATGGTAGGTTTCCACTATTTTTAATCATTTTTATGTTGTATGTTAGCAGAATAGATAATTTACATTCTAAAAACATCTAATACGGTCCCTGTCGTCAAACCCGTTCGGATGGCTTCTCGAAATGCTGCTCAACGACGAACTAGCAAGGACACACGCACTTGAATTGACTTTTATAGAACAAAGTGCCGACAAGAGAGTAATTTAGCTGTACTATCTAAGCTGTGCTTAGAGTGTAGTGTGTGTCGAATTTGAATGATGTATCTCTGCAAACTGAATGAAAAAACTAAAAAATTAAAAATTTGACACCCTGTATCTCAAAAACGAAGGCCTTGCGGACACATGTTTATATGAACTTTTAGTCCTAAAATAAGGCAAAAAAATTCGTTCTTCATTTTTAGCCATCAATTAAAGAACACGCAGTATAAAATATGTCACTGTCTGTTTTCATGATTTTTAAAGTTATGCTTCATGCAGGTCATGTGTAAAAAATAAAAACTGTTTTGGTGTGCCTGCGAAACTGATTTTGCCAATCCTTAGTGTTTAAAATTTCGTTTATCTATATATAATGAACATTAACAGTTAAATATTCACTTAGTTTTAAGCAAGAGGTAAACAGAATCAGTCAGTTTCAAGGACGATGATTGAAACGTTTTTTGGCGATAAGAAATACAAGGTGTTCCATTTAAAATAAGTGAGATTTTTGAAATTTTACAGTAGTCATTTTTTGTAGAAGAGATAAAAAATAAATAATAATCAAAAAAAAAAAGAACGCATTGATCTCAAAAGTCTATCAAAACTAACCGCTCATTTCCAACTATCATCGTTTAGGAATTATTAACCTTCAAAATCGGTCATTCTCGGCTGGGACATCCTTAATTTTTTCATCTGCCTATTAAAAATCAACCTTTTTGCAAAGATCAGCCTTTATATAATTTCCATTTTTCTTTATAATCCGTGGTGTGTATAAATAGGCGATATTATTTATTTGCTTTGGTTCATTCTAAAGAGTTTTTGGTCTCTGTAATTTTTTTTTGAAGATTATTCTATGATAATATAGATATTTCGGAAGTTGGACATGAAAAGTGGCATAAACAATAATGAAAATCTTTTATTTAAGAGTGGTTGTATTGTTATGACTTTGATTTATTATTCTTCAGTATCAGCATATCCATTATGATATCTTGATACAAGAATTTTTGTTGAACTAACCAATTTTAAACATACGATATTTGGTAAGAGGTTTTTTAAACGATTAGAATAACTCAAAATGCTTTATTGTTCAAAAACTTCTTATTGACAAAGCTGCAGAAAAAAAGGTCATATAATAATGAGGCAAATCAATAATGCAATATTATTATAAATAACATATATGTTGACCTTATGCAATCAATATAAAAAGAAAACGTGATAAGAAGAACCATAAAAAAAACTTATTAAAACTGAGACATATACAGACCCAGAAGTATAGTAGTATAGTGCGGCCCAAATCAGTTTTGAAAACAGCCAGATAATACTGCCCGCGAACAAGTTGAAAACCGTTTTTGAAAGCGCGCGCTGCTGCAACAACGATTGGTATCATAAAATGTGCAATTGTACAAAGTGCCACCTATGTTTAGGAGGATGAACTACACATACTCAACCTAAAGCCAAACGCTATCTGGCTTGTTTCATGAAATTCAACGCGCAAAAACACAGATGACGCTATCTGAACCTTCTGGAAAGAACTCGAGATATCACAATCCGTATATAAGCCGTGTTCGATTGAGTTCAGTCTTTCAGTGTTTAGTCAGTTATGAGTCAGTTGCGATAGAGTTTCGAGTTGAGTTGCGCACTTATTGTTAGAACACTTAACAGTACTTATTATAATTTTTAGTTTTTGACATGTCTCTTTCAAAACCAAGTGGAAATAAGAGGAAACTTGTAGATGAGCATCGTATCTTTCAAGAAAAGTGGGAATTAGAGTTTTTTTTGCTGTGAAGTGAACGAAAAAATTATTTGTTTGATTTGTAATAGTACAGTCGGTGTCCCAAAATTATATAACATAAAACGTCACTATGATATTCATAAAACTATGTTTGACAAGTATACAGGCATGGTCAGAAACGAAAAGTTAAATAAGTTAAAATCACGGTTGAAAGATCAGCAGCTTATGTTTATACGTCCAAAGCAAGAAAGTCGGAGTTGATCGCGAAACACTCAAAACCATTTGTTGAAGGTAAATTTATAAAAGAGTGCCTTATAAAGGCCGCGGAAATTGTAAGTCCCGGGAGCGTGAAGGCATTTCAAAATATATCCTTGTCCCAGAATACTATCGCTGAAAGAGTTACTGATTTAGCTGCCAATATAAGTGATCAGAAAAAAAAATCAGAGTCTTTCATTGCATTTTCTATTGCCTGTGTAAGGATGTGTGTGGTGTGGCGCAACTTGCTTTTTTGCTTCGTGCGGTAGATACAGATATCAATGTGTATGAAGAATTACCGGAATTAGTACCATTGCGTGATACAACAACTGGGAAGAATATTTTCGATGCTGTTTATGGACTTCTGCAAAAGTACAATTTAGATTTGTCAAAACTGTGTTCCTTGCAACAGGCGGAGCTCCTTCAATGATGGAGTAAAAAATGGCTTCGTTAAAATATTACAGACCAAGATCAGAGAAACGGGCAGTGACAAACCAGATTTTCATCATATTCATTGTATAATCCACCAAGAAGTTTTATGCTCAAAAGTGATCAAGTTGGAAAGTGTTTTAAAGTCAGTGAAAAAAATTATAAACTTCGTCACGAGGCCTTTATCAGCGTTTGCGTGATTTAGAAAGTGAGTACACTGGTTTACCATATTATGCAGAGGTGCGATGGCTTTCGTGTTCTATGGTACTCGACCGGTTTTGGAAACTCAAAGAAGAAATACGCGTTTTCATGGAAACAAAAGGAGAAGATGTCAGCTTATTATGCGATGTACCTTTTTTACAAGATCTTTCATTTATGGTAGATATCACAGAACACGTGTCAGACTTAAATACAAAATTGCAAGGAGCACGTCAAGTTTTTAGAGATATGCATGATCATGTGAGAGCTTTCAAGTGTAAGATGATGTGGGAAAAACAGTTAGCAGAGGATAATCTGTCACATTTTCTGACTTTTAAGGCATATCAGGAAAACACAAGTGTCCCAATATCATACAAAATATATTCAGAGAAAATGATTTTAAGACCCAAGAACAGAATTTTTCTCTATTTACTGGTCTTTTCACTATCGATATTGATAAAATTTCCCCTCACTTGCAAATGGAAGTAATTGAGATTCAGTGTCAGACCCATTTAAAACAAAAATTTGATAGTGTTGGTAGATTCGAATTTTATAAGTACTTGCCTGTTCATTAGCAAGAAATGAGAAAATTTGCCTGGAAAATCCTGTTAGTTTGGAAGTACCTATAAGTGTGAACAACTATTTTCTTTGATGAAAGGAAACAAATCTCCCGCAAGATCGCGAACGACGGACGCACACTTGGACGCAGTTTTAAAAGTTATTTCCTCGGATAAATTCGCGCCACAAATAGACAACTTAATTAAAGACAAAAGATATCAAATCTTGTCCTTTAATAGTACTTTTTTTCAAGATTTTCAGTAGTTTGTCTTCTTTAAGATAAGGTTTTGTGGCCCACCTAGTCGATGCTTTTCATTCTTTTCGGCCACCAGTGACTTTGAGTTTGACATGGCTCTAGTAAACTAAACAGGCAATTAGAACAAAGTGAAATGTAACATAAAAAGTGTCGTAAAGACTATGTCCAATAATAAGCTTAACAATAGTCTTAAAAAAATACTTAAAATTATGCATATGTACATTATATCTTAACGTTCAAATCTTTTGCCAAAATATTCTGCCAAATCATAATAAACCCTCGCGACAAGTAACTTCTTTGCTTCAACTTTAAACTGTTATCGTAGATCTCTCTCTGATATAAAGTGGTAATTGGTTAAATATTTGCTCTACAATATAAAATGGAGTCACGTATTTGTGAACTGGAACAGAGACGCTATGGGTTCTACGAGTGCTATATGATGTTAAAATTCTAATACTGTTCGTATACTTTTTATGCATAAGACAAGCCATTTCTAAAATAAATAATGAGGACAAGGTTAATATTTTTTCTTTTCAAAAAGTGGCCTACATGAGTCCCTCGCTCGAACCGTACCAATATACCTCAAGGCTCTCTTCTGCAAAACAAATACACTATCAAACAGTTCCTTTGAACAAGTACCCCAAAAATAAATACCGCACCTTAGGTGCGCCTCTTTTAGAACAAAATGTGCACTTCTAACTGTATCCTTGTCTAATTATTTTGAAATTGTACTTATATCATAACAGTTTGAGGATAGTTTTTGTAAGTTGTCTTATAAGTCATCCGAATTTTAAATTAGCATCAATATAAATTCCCAAGAACTTGTTTTCGGATAAATTATCGAATAATTTGTTTTCTAAATATATACCATCCAAATTACATCTAAAAGACATTACATTTGTTTTGGAAAAACTAAACATAAATTATTTGCATCACACTATTCTTTTATTTTCTTTAAATCATTGTTAACAGTATCGGAAAAATTATTTGCATATTAACTGTTCCAAAGTATCATAGTATCATCTGCAAAAATCGTAATTTACCAGAAATATCTAAGTCTACCAAATCATTAACATATAACAAAAATAAAATAGGTCCCAACACCGAACCTTGTGGAACACCATAACTCATTATCTGTAGTTTTGATGATTGTTAAATAACACGGATTGCTCCCTACCTGATAAATATGAGTTAAACGAATTCAGACTGGAACGTTGAAAACCATAAACCTCAAGCTTTCGGAACAGAATTTCGTGACTCACGCAATCGAAGGCCTTCGACAAGTCACAAAAAACCGCCGCGGCAGCCTCTCTTTTGTTCAGGGTTAAGTAAAGTCTTCCCATAAAAGCTAAAATTGCATCACTTTTTCCCTTACCAGAATGAAAACCAAACTGCTCTTCTGCTTTTAAAATGTTCTGTTTATCTAAAAATGAAATTATACGTTTCTTTGCCAACTTCGCAACAATCCCCGACAGAGTAGGCAACGGTGCGATAGGTCTGTAATTTATAGGACTACACCTGATCACTACCCTTGTAACGAGGTATAATATTTGCGACTTTTTGAAAGTTCGGAAATACAGTATTGGAAAATGAAGAATTTATTGCCTCTACTAATATCATTAAAGCATTTTCCGGCAGGTTCAAAAACAGCTTGATACACATACCATCCCAACCCGGGGCTTTGTTAATGTTTAATGTCACATAATAAATAATAATAAAATTATATTTTTTAAATTTCTCTTGGTATGCCGGTCCGGGATGAACACCCCCCTTCCTTAACCCTCCTCTGATATTTAAAGCTTTTCTTTCTCCGAATAACCCATTTTCCTTATTGAATATTTCAACTTAAAGTAAGGGCAAAAGAGTTTTTTTAAGTATTTTTTAATTTCGGCCTCTTTATCGGCATTTGAGGTATAGGCATCCAATATTAATTTTGAATCTCCTTTACATTCCTAATAGAACCACTTGACAAAGGTCTTTTTAGTTATTCTGGAAAATTTATTAAGTTTGTTTTATTCTAGATTTCCAGATAAACCAAGTCCAGAAAAATGTTTGGTGTTTGAAGATGCCCCAAATGGAGTACAAGCAGCTTTAACCGCGGGCATGCAGGTGGTTATGTTACCAGATGAGAACATTCCAATGGATCTTCGAAAAGATGCCACGTTAGTAATCAACTGTTTGGACGAAGTGCCTCTAGAGAAATTTAGCCTTCCACCTCTAAAATAAGAGTAATTGAAGTTTTAAATAAATTGTACTATATGCATAAATAGATAGTGATTATGTAATTTTAAGAAAATGGACATAATTTTATGTAATAAATATTCTCAACTTTTGTTGTACCAAGAAAACAGTCTTTTTTGAGGTTGAAAATTTTTCACAGGAATGAAAATTTTAAGTACACATCTAAGTTTTTTAACGAGTAAGGCAGGTGGATAAAGGATTTTGAATATTTCTTATTAGTTTATTAACATCACTGCCTAACATAATATAATCAAGAAATCTCTATAGGACATTTGCTGACTCGCTATCGAAAAGTCTTTATTAATTGTCAGGTTGCAAGTGATAAGTCAAATTTTCATGAATCGCTACAAAATGTAAATATGAGTTTTATCTCATGATGTTGGGAAAAATTTAGTTATAGTAGAAGTGGCGAAAAATAATTTTTTAGTTTTTAGTACTAACAGGCATAGTCAATTAGAAAAAGCAGATTTTTTCAAAAAATCACCCAGTATATATATATATATATATATATATATATATATATATATAAGTATATATATATAATATATATATATATATATATATATATATATATATATATATATATATATATATATATATATATATATATATATATATATAGGTATATATATATGTATATTTTTTTCTTAAAACTTAGAACGTTTCAAAGAAAAAGTGTTACCAAATTTTTGTCTTTCTGTCTTAAACTGTTTAATTACCGATGTAACCATTAATTTAAAAAAATTACAAAGGGATATTGAAAAAATCGAACAAACAATCCTATTAAAAATTCCATCTTTAGTAATGTCCAATTTCAAAACCCAATGTATTAAAAAAATTGAAGGAATTTTTCAAAAGACTAAATTTTAAATAAAATTGAAATTCACTGATACTAGTTGGGTCGATGAAAAGATATAATACCTAATTATGCTCTAGAAGTGTTAAGTTTAGGGCCAAATTTTGCTTCAAAATAAATAATGAAAAAGAACTTCCAATAAGTGAAATTTTATGCAGTATTGAAACAGGCATAAACCATCTCACAAATAATACTAAAGACGATTTAAAGGATTTTACAAATTTTAAAAATAAAATAAAGAATAAAAATAATAAAAAAAAATCAAAATTTTCAGATAAAATCCGAAAAACTCAGCAATTTTTAAAAAATAATAAGCACTTAAAAATCTTAAAAGCCGATAAAACAAACAAAACCATCATAATGCATGCAAATGAATACAACAAAAAAATGGAGGACTTACTTAATGACAAAAAAACATATAAGGAAGTAAAACAAGATCCTACAAACCAATTACAAAAAAAGAACAATGCACTTGTTGACCATAGACAAAAGGATACATATCACCAGACATGGCAAAAAAACAAAATAAGAAATGCTGTTCCCCCAAAAATCTACGGGCTTCCAAAGATGCATAAAAACGACATACCTTTACGTCCAATAGTCTCTTGCATCCAGTCACCGTTAACATTATTATCGAATTTTTTAAAAGATATTTTACAAAACATTGTTTATAAAAATGACTATTACATAAAGGATTCTACACATTTTAAAGAAAAAATAAAAAGTATAAAAATGCCAAAAGACTATTCACTCATATCACTCGATGTAATATCTCTTTATACAAATATACCGATTACCCTGGCCACAAGTATAATAAAGAAAAAGTGGGACATCATAAGCAAGCAGATATTCCTCTAGAAGACTTTCTATGTGCAACTGAACTCACCCTAAATTCAACATATTTTCTATATGAACAAAAAATATATAAGCAAATTGAGGGTTGTGCAATGGGAGCGTCTATTTCCAGTGTCGTCGCGCAAATAGTGATGGAAGACCTAGAAGAAACTTCCATTAAAAAATTAAAATATAAACTCCCATTTTTTTATAGATATGGATGATTGTATCACAGCCATCCCAAAAGACAAAATAGACAACATTCAAAAAATATTTAATAGCTACCATAAAAAATTACAATTCACATATGAAATAGAGGAAAACAACAAAATAAATTTTTTATGTCACCATACATAATCTAAATGAAAATTTAAGAACTGAATGGTTCACAAAAAAAACGTGGTCAGCAAGGTATCTTAATTTTCTCTCATGTCATCCAATGTGTCAAAAAAAATCCGTTGTAATTGGTCTGGCGGATCGTGCCATCGCTCTTTCTGACTGGGAATACAGAAAACGAGCTATTGAAAAAGCAAAAAATGCCCTTTATAAAAATAACTACCCCAAAAACTTAATTAACAAAATTTTCAAAAAAAGAATTCATAAGTTCTACAATTCTACTGCGAACATCAACAAAAATGAAAAAAACAACTCAACTAAGAAAAAATATCTCTCTTTGCCATACATACAAGGCCTATCAGAACAGCTAAAAGAACTTCTAGATAAACATGATTTAACAGTGTGTCACAAAGGTTTCAACCTTCTTAACAAACATACCAAACTAAAAACAAAAACCCCGAATAACAAAAAAAGTAACATCATTTACCAAATTCCTTGCAATGATTGTTCAGGAGTGTATATTGGTCAAACTTCCCAGTATTATTGAAAAGCCATAAATATATAAAAAAAATACCACTGCCCTAATCACCCACGAAATCTAAAAAAACACACTTTTAATTATAATAATACAAAAATTATACAATCAGAAAAAAATACCAAAAAAAGAGAGTTTCTAGAAATGATTAAAAAAATCAGAACGCCGTCAACGATATATATATATATTATATATATATATATATGTGAACGCGTATTTTATAAATTATAAATTTTAATCATTATATATATGTTTTTCTTTTCTTTTTCTTTTTTGCCTTTTTTTGTTTGTGATATATATATATATATATATATATATCTATATATATATATATATATATAGTTGTACATGTAAAGAAAATAGCATAATGTAAGTTTTTGTATATATGTAAAACTCCTTGTTTTAGATTTTGATAAACGTCAATCCAAAAAGACAAATGTATATATATATATATATATATATATGTATATATATATATATGTATATATATTGGGTGATATATATATATATATATATATTGGGTGATTTTTTGAAAAAATCTGCTTTTTCTAATTGACTAATTGACTATGCCTGTTAGTACTAAAAGCTTAAAAATTATTTTCACGTGTTTTCTTGAAAATTTCAAATGGAATGATGTATCTATTAAAGACCAGTGTTACGGAGCACAAAAGAACATAAAGCAGACTGCAAGTTGATATAGATTTTTTAAAGAAGATATAAGGAAAAGACAATTAACACTGTTATAAGAAATTCAGGCATTTCTAAACTCATTTATACGCCAAACTAACTTTCACTTTTAACATTAGTACTATTCTAATACTACTAACGTTTTAAGTTATCTTTATCTTTTTTTAGTCATCTTTAACTTACTTGCTTCATTTAACATACCCCTTCAATTAGGAGCCTATCTAAAATCCCATTAATTAAAATTTCAAGCTAAGTATAAAAAAATGTAGGCTTCGGCAAAAATTGCAGATTAAAACATATTTTGTTTTAAGAAAGCTACAACATGAAGTTTCAGGTTCGTTATAGATATTTTTAAGGTTTTGGGATTAGTTTATTTCAGACCCTTTGTAGCTATAGTATATATACACTAACCGACCTTTTTGGTCTATTAACCGTCATGATGAGATTGCGAATTTCTGTTCCTTCATAAATGGGATTAAGTAGTAACTGCCATAAGTAAAATGTGAGTTTGCAAAACGTTTTTGCTGAAATAACAAAAAAGTTAGTCACGTGATCTTCTTAACTGCTGCTTTTCTGTCTTGAAATATTTTTTGGATTTCATTTCCAGGGACGTATTTCATTGTCCTAGGACCATTTGGAAAGAAGCTCTTTAAATACAAAATAATAAAATAAATTTCACGTGTTTCACTGTTTTTTAAGCATGCTAAATACTTGTGAAATACATATTTTTTTTATCAGGTGGCTGTTTTAATCATGTAATACCACCCTGTATGATTGAAAAAAAATATATATACAAAGAATAAACGAAGTTTTACATGTTTTCCCGTTTTCTGAATACTTTTTTCGTATCCGGGGGGCTGCGTCATTCCTTTAGGGTTAACTTGTATACTGGACAAAAATTATTTTGTTTACAAAAAAATAAAATCAGTTTAGCGTATTTCACTGTTTTTCGAAATATTTTGTTTTTTAAAATATGTTATCGAACAAAAAATCCAAGTATTTACGCCAATGATTTCTAATTTTTTCTAATGTCAGAACATTTATCCCAACTATTTCTGTTCTCAATTTGACTGCTATCGGCTTTCGGGTTCTTAAAATATGATTTTTTTTTACGTTTTTATACCCCTTAAAAAATCGAAGATCCATGTCCATGGCACACAAAATCTAATCCTGATATACACTAACCTGGTCTTATTTTGGTGCACATTTAAATTTTCACATACACACATCCTTACAGACATATTTTTTTTCTAAAAATTCTCTTTTATCAAAAAGTTTTTCCATTCCAATACCATATTTTAATCAAAACAAAACTGAAACTTTTTTTATTAGTTCTATATTGCTATATGGCCTATAAAGCCTGAATTAAATTATAAAGTTAGTTTATGTAAACAACTGAGCAAATTCCTTATTCTGTTAATAAAAGTGCAGTGATAGATGAATTCATGTTTAGTTACATTTGGTTATCTCTAAGTAAAACACTACATAAATTTAAAAAAAAAATAAGAAAAACTTATTAACAGTTATAGTTGAATTTTGGTATAAAGGTATAAAATTAAAAATGAAACAGCATTTTCCTCTACATTTTTTAAAAACATCAAATTTAACAGGTAAGATAACTCACGTGAGTAACTTTTTTATTGTCATTTTGCATTATTTCAAGCAAAACTTTCTGTAAACTCACTTTTTACTTTGGTCAAATTAAAAAAAACGAGAAAAATCCCTTATGATGAAGACTTTACTGGTCGCACTCTATATTAAGGATGGGAGTGCTCTCCCCAACTGAAAGCTTATCCCGTTTTCAGAAAATATGATGACTGGGAAGAACTGTGAAAAATATAAAATTTAGCGGTCAAAACCAAAAAAACCTTCACATACATTAGAGATCATTTTAGGCGAGAATTCACGAGTTGCCCCTATATAAGCCCAACTCTAAGGCTTTTTTATCTAATATATTTTTTATGGGTTTCATGTACACATACCTAACTCCATTAGGTTTTTTATTTAAAGTTTTAACAAAACATTTTTTTAAGGATTTTTGTATAGTTATATTTATAGCTTAGAATTTTTTATATGCATCTGGTGTATATGTCGCGTTGGAATGGACATTCAACGCGGAACAGGAAGATTTGAAAATGCCAAGTGCCGTTCTTTTCAGAGAAAGAGTAGTGAACAGAGTTATACTCGGAATGAAAATACATCGCATTTTTCTATACCTAGAAAATCAAAACAACATCAAAAGCGACACTACATAAGAATCTCTTTTGATTTATTTATATTAGGTGTGGTTCTGGCAAAGTAAAAATATACAATTAATGTTGTTCTTGTGAGAAATCGTGGATCCGCTGATTATAGATACACAATAGATATTTGTTACTATTTCACTAGAGTACTTCATACCAAAATTCCTTGAGTACGAGCTGTTTCCTACTGGCAAAACGACACACCTTGACAAAATCAACAACTGAGAAAAAATTTTGTAGGAAAATTTTTTTTTCTTGTAATACCACTTTTATTTTCAATATGCGCGGTTGTAGTGTTGTGTTGGGTGTTTCTTAAGAGATAGTAAAGTTCAGTAAGGGCAAGAGGCCAACAAAATTGATTAAAAAAACTGAGGAATACTTCATATTTAAATTTGAAAATTCTTTAAAAAGTAATTAAAAAATTTTAGAATTGACAATTACTCTTCATAAAAAGTTTTTTCTTGTAGTTTTTAGATTTTAAATAATTAAAAATTACCCTCTTATTACAAAATTAAATATCAAGCTTTTAATGTTAACATTATATCGTCACTTAACACATTAGGAATAGTTTTTCTAATTTTTATATCTCGGGGCATTTTCGACGAGACGAGAAGGCACCTTTCTCTTATGTCACGAGACAAGACGAGAGAAAGCCTTCTCTCCTCTGGTCTGGCGGCATCACTATTCTAGATTGAGTTATATTTTTACTTCCCCATATTGCAGCCAATATATTTTGGTATTATTATACTATATAGGCTATATATGCGAAATATTGGAATCGGAAATATTTTCGCAAAATATAAGTTGAGTTGTTTCGTTGTTTTAGAGTCCCTAGAATACAATACAAAAAAAAATGAGAATGTCGGTAGTGGATGTGTGTGTAAAAAAAATTTGGACGAACGACAACATGAGAACAGTTAAACCGATTCATTTCAAATTTGCACCAAAATGTCAGTGTCTCGCGGGGATTAGATGTTAGGTGTAATGTGTGTATCTCTTCGATATTTTTAACAGGTATAAAAACATAAAAAAATTTTGAGGACGCACAAACCGATAACAGTCAAACTGAAAACAGAAATAGTTGGGATAAATGTTCTGATAATTGTGGAATTCATTGGCATAGATATTTGATTTGGTCGAATATTTATTTTTAAAAATTATGTACGTAATATATCGAAAAATGGCGAAAGAAGTCAATTGTTTTATGTAAAATATTTTTTCGACTACAGGATAGTCTTACTGGATACAAGAGGGCCTTAAGAATGCAAATGTTTTATATCCATAACGCTTAGCTTTCTTTTTCAAAATTAACTTAAAAATTACAATTTTCTTCATATCTCCGTTAAACAAATATAACAATTTGCAGTTTGCATTCTATTTGAAGTTTTCGAAAAAATACGTAATATCTAAGAAAAATTGTCAGAAAGCGTTATCTGGCGATCGATACAAAACTTAAAAGGATATAATTCATACTTTATTTGAAAACTGAATAAATGCCCTTTTCAAAACGAGACCCAAGTCGCCTAGATCGACACTAGTGCTGAAACTATTTTTTAACAATAATGTTGAAATATACAAAATATAAAATATAATAATTCTACTGAAAATGTTGGGGTGCTCGTAGGAAAAATAGTGTCCCTCCTCGTTGCACCTATTACTCAGAACAAAAAAATAAAAACTGGTCTATTCGACTCTATTTCTAACAAAAGAACGTTAGATTTATCAAGAAAGTTCTTTAGTATTCTTGAGTAACAGTTTTACATTTTTAAATCTTAAGCAAATTATAAAGGAACGAGATATTACAAACCTTTTATTACATTTGTAATTTATAAAAGAAACATGCTAACAATTTGTCATGCAATTACGTGCGAAAGATCATTCCCCTGTAATAGTCTCTCCAAGGATGGAGTTTAAGAGCTACATGATTGCTGGGGCACCAAATGGATCTCTTGGATTAGCGGCAAAAGACGATTGGATCAACTCCAAGGTACAAGTTCTTAAGCCTTTTATTAAAAACGCGCCAGGCTTTATTGACAATCTTGCCTTTCTTTTGCATTTCAGCCATGAAAGCCATCGAAGCTCTTGATTTAACAGCAGTTTAACACTTTTAGCCATACCTGCACCTTATACATATATTACAGCGCTTTAAGCCTGTTAGAACTTTTTAGAACGCAGCAAAAGATTCTTAGATTATGTCTCACCCTACCGAAACTTTTAGAATATATAGTGTAGCATCTTGCATTGGAATAAGATTTCCTAAAAACCATGACAACTGTAAATACAGTATCGGAATTAAAAACAAAGAAATATTTCTGTTTGATAGACATATTATGTTTAAAGACTAATATTGTTTACCTAGTATGACAAATGACAGAGGAGAGGCAAAGAAATTTAGAACAAAGGTAGTGAAATCTTCTATGAATGGAAAACACGTGTGGAAAAAACTTCGGGGAAGTTGGAAAACTCGGATTTAGGAATAATGAGCTTTATAACCCCGAAAGATATAAGCCGAAAGCTAAACCAAGAACCTTAAATAGGAAAGGATAAAAAAAGAAAAAACCGTGATCACGACGATATCCCAGAAAAGTTGGAATTGACGACGGAAAAAATAAAAAATGCCCATAAATAAAACGGCGATTAAAAATGCAAAATAATAGCCGCTTAAACAAAGTGATGGAAGTAACTTGGATGAATCTTAAGTAGAATATCAGGATTCGTCTGGTGATGGTGCCTTTATACGTTTTTTTATCAGAAACAGAGAATATCTTCTCTTTCCCCGATGTTGCTCTTGATCCGATTGTAAATACATATATTCTGGTCGAGTTTCAAACTGAAAATGATAAAAATGTATTATATAGGCAAAGTTTTGTTTTGCAGATCTACTGACGTAGAAGTTATATTTCGACGTACTGCGACTGTTTATTTCTTTAAAAACACGGTAAAAAAATTTATTTTTACTTCCCTCGAAAAGTTCGTGGCATTGCTAAAAAACTAATATATATGGGGATGACCTGGTAATATTTTGGTAAAAATTCAATATGGCAAAACAAAATGGCGGCCTAGTGAAATGTTAAAAAAATTAAGACTAAAAAAGTGCTCATCCGATGTATCTCAAATTGTTTACAAAAATCAAGCATTATGTGGGAATGAACTGGTAAAATTTTGGTACGAATACAAGATGGCGGAACAAAATAGCGGCTTAATAAAATATTTAAAAATTCAGCCTTAAAGAAGCTACTTAATGAACTGATTTCAAATTGTGTGCCATAACTAATTCTAGTATAGAGGTGAACTAGTAAAACTGTGGTACTAATTCAAGATGGCGTAACCAAATGACGGCCAAATAAATTTTTTGTAATCTGAAAAAGTCACCCCCTCAGGTTTTACATACCTTGCAGTTTTAGCGTTAGAGGCCAAAAAATATGTTTTAAGAATTCTGTCGGTTTGTCTGTCTGTCAGGTGGAAAATAGCTTAAAAAGTACTCATCAGATTGACTAATATTTTGGTAAAAATCCATGGCGGCCTAGTGAAACATTAAAAAAAAATATTACTAAAAAATCTAATTATCCAATTTTTCTTAAATTTTGCACAAAAATCAAGTGTTACGTAATAATGAACGGGTAACATTTTGGTATGAATATAAGATAGCAAAACAAAATGGCGGCCTAAGATATAGAGATAAACTGGTAAAGTTGTGTTGCGAATTCAAGACAGCTGATCTTACTCAATTAACTTTAAATTGTGGAGAAAAATTAAATATGATATAAGGATAAATTGGTACGAATTCGACATGACGTGCAAGGCCGCCGCCAGGAAAAAATGTAGGGGGGGTCAAAAAGTAAAAATGAATGTCACAAGGATGGCTCCCAAAACAAGGTAATTTTTTTGCGACACCACGCCTTAATTTGTTAAAAAAAAATCACACATTGGGCAGAATTTGAACCATTAGAATTTAAAGCTCTCCCAGTCTAGTAAAAGCTCCAGTGTCTAACATTAAAATAAAAACACAATAGCAATTTCACAACTTTTATTTCTAAATCATACAAAAACGTTATTCGCTAAATAAAAACTACAACCTCCTTTGGTCCTGACCAAATTTATTTAAAACTTTGTTTATAAAACTTTCTTTATTTTTAAGGACTTTTTGCCTATGTACACTTAACAAACATAACCCAGACAATCTATCTTCTGATAAGGTTGATCGTAACCATGTTTTAACACGTCGCAGTGTGCTAAACGATCTTTCAATGCTAACATTAGTTGGTGGTAAGGCTAAAAATATATTTATAGCCTTTTTAATTGATGGGAAGAAATGTACGTCGTGCATTAGAATATCGCGAAATTCTACATTTTCTTCAACTGTCTTTGTTTTCCAAAGTTCCACCCATGTTTCAATTTCTTCTGAAAAATTGTCAAGATCATATTTCTGGGAAATTTCATCCTTTTTAAGTACCAGTTCTGTACCTAATTTTCTGGGATGAATTTCTGAAAGCAAAAATGCAGTGCTGGCGTTGTCAGAGAATCTGATTGAAATGGACTGTATAATAGAGTCCAAATAAGGGATGAAAAGGGAAAGTTTATAATATTCTTCAGGTCCATTTGATGAATAGTTAGCTCTCTGTGTTTGTCTAGATGCTATTCGTGGTATTTTAATTTCTAATTTAAATGTATTGGCGTAATCTACACATTTGTCATATTTTTCACGAAACCACTTATCAGGATCATTTCTATGTGACTGAAATAATCGAAGAAGATAGATATCTTTTAACTGAAAGTAGGTCTATGTCTTTAGATTGCAATATATTACAAATTGGTTCCAATTTACTCGAATATTTTGCCATAATAAATAGGCAAACAATAAATTTTGACGATGATACGCACGTCAAAAGCTGATTGGATTTTGTTCTTGTTTGCAGATTAAAATTCGGACTAAAAGCTAGTGTCTCAAGAGCATTCGTAATTTCTTTTAAGTTTGAAGCAAAAATTTTTATGGATTTATATTTAGCTGACCATCGTGTTTCACAAAATAATGGTAAATTAGGGACGTACTTTCTTCTTAAAGGGCTATCTCGGAAAAAGTTTATAATTTCTTAAATTGTTGCAGCTGTATTTTGAATATCTTGTATTTTATTTAAGTCATTTATTACTAAATTTAATTTATGGGAAGCATGTGGCTTTTGGATATTTGTCCCTAATTATTTTTTGTACGCCATTCTCATATATAGTGGAACACCCGTCAAATCCCAAACCAACTAGATTTTCCATATTCAAATTATTTTCTAAACAATAATTTAAAATTGTATTTGCAATCCCTTCAGCATTTAAAGTCCTTAGCTCACAAAATCCCAAAAAATCTTCTCTTACACAGTTTGTTTTGTCTACAAATCTAATACCGAGAGATAGTTTTTCTATACCGGCTATATCAGCACTCTCATCAGCCATAATGGAAAAACCATCACTGGAATTAATCTTCTCTACGATATCCTGCCTAATTAGTGTTCCACAAATAGAGATTAATTCATTTTGGGTTTGATGTGACGTGTATTTTGCATTTTTATTTGAATTAGTTAAATGCTCACTTAATATATGATCCCCACTTTCCACTCTAAAATCTAGAAGATCTTCAAAGTTACCTTTCATCGTACCACGTAAAGGTAAATCATGTGTGCCACAAAAAATTATAGTTGAAATAATTGGAAACAGTTTTTTCCGATTCGACTCTATCAACTCCCGTTCTGCATTACTAATTTGTTCAATCACAGGGATAACTTGGCCCTCGATAGATTTAATAAAATTCTGAGCTTTAATTGTTGATTGCTTATGCCAATCAGAAGAACTATGCGCTTTTGCAGAAGCCATGAAATCATTATTTTTATAAAAGGCTTCACTATAAACCCTCCTTGTATGCCTCTGTTTACTACAGGTCGAAAAATAACACAATATTTACATAAGGCCCCTTTTAACCTAGGCGAATATGCCAGCCAATCAAACTGTTGAAACCATTCATATCTAAAGGCCCTTTTGCCTTCCTTTGAGTCACCTTTAAAATTATATTGAATGCCTGGCTTAAAAGGATTCTTAATCACTTCAAATCTAGTATTGTCTGATAGTGGCTGTTGCAAGTTAATAAAATTGCCCAAGTCTAATTTATGATATGAAATATCAAGCTCATTATTAGGAACAGGAACATCCTCAATCGATACAGTTTCTAAAAAAGAAATTTAACCTAAATAAGAAACTAAAATTCCGACTATGCTTTTTGTAATAATTTTACCTAAACCTTTTTTATTAGTAGTACACGATTTTAAATTGAAAGTATCACCTCACCTTTATTAGAAGCCTCACCACCTAATTCGGGCAAACCATAACCAATACGACTATTACTACTACTAGCAATACCATCACCATTACTACTAATTTTAGATTTCTCATTTTTGTCAGTTTTGGATTTAAAAAATTTTCTAATATCCATTCTCAACAAAAATCTAGAAAGAATAAGAATTAAAATAAAAGTAATATTTTACTTATTTTGAATTATTGACCGATATAGCCCTAGCACATGCATTTCTGGCGCGTTAATCATGTTTACAGAACAGAAAAAACATATTTTATTTATAAGATTACTTACCAGTTTAGAATTGATTCTCTATGGAACTACACACACAATAACGAAAAATTACAGACTGCACAATTTAAATGTCTAATAAAAAAACAAGCGCTTGATTAAACATAAGAAAACCAACACGTTAAAACAGAGCAGCAACCAGGGAAACAGCAAATATCTTGGTCTTGGTTATGAGACCCGCGGACTGCGGCACCACCTGTATTAATTTGTGGGACTTTTCGCATTGCTATGCTTTATTTTAACGTTTACTTCTAAATTAATTTGAATTAATTAAATTTATGTCAATTTTGGATTCCTAGGCAATATTGTATTATAGAATTTGGAATTACCTTGTTTTTTATAAATACACAGGGGGGGTATATATACGTGTCACAATGTGTGCGGTGTGTGTCAATGTAAAATCTACTTAGTGAATTTATTTAAAATTATGCCCAAAAATTAAGTGTGGCATAGGTAGAAACTTGTAAAATATTGGTAGGAATCCAATACTTTGGAACCAAATGGCGTCCAATAAAAATGTTTCAAAAGACAGTATATATACATATATATATATATATATATATATATATATATATATATATATATATATATATATATATATATATATATATATATATATATATATTCATTCATTCATTTTCATTCCGGGTGTACATCTGTTCACTACTGTCGTTTTAAAAAGAACAGTTTTGCTGACGTTTCGCCAAAAATCACATTTGGCATTTTCGAAGCTTTCTTTCTTGCGTGCGGTGGTTGCGCTAATTGCGCTTGAGTTTTTGCGATTTTAAATTTGTCGATTATTGTCTTCCATACTGTTGGTAGTTTTAAGACACAACAGAACATACAAACAATACACAAGCCACAAACAAGAACTAAAAGATTCCAAGAACTAAAAGATCATCACCAAAAAATTAAAAATGTTTTTAACGGTGATTCGAAAACTATTCAAAATCAAATACTTAATTATTAATTAAATGCATTTCTGATTATTTAAAAGATCATGTAAAAAATGAAATGATGAACACACAGTTTTTTCTGTGCAAGTGGATGACACCTCCATAATTTTAAAATACGTTAATTCAGAAGGTTCAGTAGTCGAGAGATTCGAGATTCTTAGGATTTTGTAATGTCAGCTCCGATAGAAGGTCGGAGAATTTATAATCTCTATTGGATCAAATTTTGTACCAATTTGACTATAAACATAAATTAATAGGTCAATGTTACGATGGCGCAAGTGTGATGTCTGGCCATCTAAATGGCCTTCAAAAGAAAAAGCATCTGCATCTACGAGGCGTATACCAACAATTACAGAAATTTGTTGGTCTTCAAATTCAAAGTTAGTAAATGTGATTGTTCAAGTTGCGTTCTTCAAAAAAATCGTTTGACGTTCATTTTTGCATATCCAATATAAAACGCTGTCGTGCGGCGCTCTGTAAAAAAAGAAATGAACATTTTTTTTAATACCATGTTTGATAAAGCAAATTCTATTACAGAAATAAATCATTACAAATGTGAGATTGCTAAGCTTTCACCTGAAAAAATTAGGGCTAAGTATAGAGCCCTTTTTTATGAAATATTGGACCATATTTTAATGGAAATGACACTAAGCTTTCAAGACTCTGAAAAACTTATATTTTTATGTTTGGCAGATTCTGCTAAATTTTCCGAATATAGTTTAAATTTTCCGACTGGCTCGTTTGAAAAGTTGTTACGGTTATATGGGGAAATATTTTCAAAATGTAAACGACTTAAAAATGGATTGGAATTGGAATAAACCGCTGCAAGAGCAAGTGAAAAAAATTAATGACAATAAAGATATTTTAACCAAAGCATATAAAGTATTTTCCCTTATTTTGACAATACCGTCGGCAAGTGCTTCAGTGGAAAGAAGTTTTTCTTGTCTCAAACATGTGAAAACTTATTTAAGAAATACAATATCTCAAAAAAGACTTACTTCTCTAGGCAACATTTCAATTCAAAAGGAATGTCTGGACGAGATTAGGGCAACTCATCCATTTTATGAGGATGTTATAAATAAATTTGCTGCTATGAAGGATAGGAGAATTGATTTAGTATACAAAATTTAGATAAGTCGTAAAAAATATTCTACCCCTTCTACATATAAAAAAAATTCTGGCAAAAAAATTGTTGCGATATTTTCTTGCTTCATTTGCACTTCACTTACTTTTTTTCCCGCGAGCCGCCACTGTGCTAGGACTGTGAAAAGATATACGTGGGGCAAACTAACAGGCGAATATCAGCAACAGTGGAAGAGCATAAATTCAGCATCAGAAAGAAACAAACAACTTCAGCTTTATTTCTACATCATCAGGAAACCGTCCATAAAATAAATTTCGATGGGTTGGGTGGTATGGGTTAGCCTTAATATAGAAGAAAACGGAAAGCTTGCTTGACATTCCCAATTTTTTGTAATTTTATTATTTTATGATATGCAAATTCCCTTTCGAGAAAAAAAATGAGAAATCAAAGGTTTCTAAAACAGAAATACACTCTACTACAATCCGTGCACTCTGTAGATGTCATCCACACCCTATCAACTGAGATTATAAAAATAGTAGGAAAATCTAGAAATAATGGTGCACGCCAGGTCCAAGCGAGTAACAAGTTAAAAATTTCGGGATTGCGCCTAAAACTTTCTGACTCCACGCACTCCACAAGGAGTGGTTGCAGCAAGGCCGAATTCTACAGGAAGCCACCAGAGCGATCCAAGAAGATCTCCAGATGGCGATTTGAGATCTCTTATATCGTCTCCGCAAGCAAATAGCGTAGAACGAGTTACGGTTGCGTAACTTTCAAAGGGCCACGCACACACCTTACGGAAAACCGGTTTCGGTGAAATTGGCGAATTTGTTATATTTATTGTAGTTCTTGACCTCCTGAGTAAAAAATACCTGGAGCACGATCTAATGCTATAGCTAGTTTTTAATATACAGGATGTTAAACTTTGTCCAAATCCTATATATAAAATACGTGGGGAAAAAGAACGACACCAAATTAGTTCTTTCAACATATTTAACGTATAGTACTTCCTAAATTAAGAAAAGTTTTATATAAATATAGGTTCGAAAACCCTTTAGTTGCGAGATATAGGGAGAATAAGATTTACAATATAAGACCCTGTATATTGAGAATAAAGCATTTGCAAACCTATGTTCATATAAAACTTTTTATTATTTTGAAAAACACTATACGCTAAGTATGTTGAAAAAACTAATTTGGTGTCATCCTCTTTTCCCTATGTATTTTTATCGAATTTGGACAAAGTTTTACACCCTGTATATTAAAAACTAGCCATAGGATTACATTGTGCCCATGGTATCTTTTGTTCAGGAGATCAAGAACTACAAGATATAAAAAAAATCAGCCTATTCTAATCTCTATTGGCCGGCGCTTGCCGCAGAAGGGAACTTACAAAAATATACACATGATAATATTGTACGCTAACAAGGAAACCTTGTTAGCGTAAAAAATACGGATTGTAAAAATCACACATTTGTGATCAGATAAAGTTTAAAATTTCTTAAATTTTAAAAATGGAAAATGGACTGTCCAGTAGATGGGCGTAAATACTCTTGAAAAAAGGCCGGCGATATAGCATCCTTTTTACTCCTACCTAATCCGGAACAATATTCCGGACGTAGTTTTAGACCTTCCTCTGTTTCTGCTATATTTTAGCGGATTCTGGCGAGGGAATAACAAATATAAACAGATATATGGCACTAAGTAAAAAAAAATCAGGCCCTTATTGCCGTTCTCAGTCTAATAGACTTCTAAATCTAAACAGAAGTCAATTTAGAACTATTACCGGGGTCCTAACTGGACACTGGCTGCATAAGATTGGACTCGACAACGATCTATACTGCAGGTTTTGTGTTGAGGTAGATGAAACTACCGAGCATCTAGTCTGTCGATGTGACGCTTTAGTCAACGCCAAACTGCTTTGCTTGGGTGACACCCATGTGGGACCCAAGCTTGTGGGACGTGCGCGACCTGAAAGGGTCCTTTCCTTTCTAAAAAGGAGTGGGCTCTTGGCCTGACACGCTTACTTGGGGGATAGCACAATGGGCCCCAGTGAGCCTAAGTGCTGCCCTTGTCGGGCTCCCCGTCTATGTCTATGTCTAAGTAAAAAAATTACTTGAAACTTGAACTTAACTTAATTACACAAATACGTCATCAAAAAAGCTAGCTGTCCCGTTTATCTTTAGAAATAAGTAAACTTAAACACACGGGTTTATTACCTAACAATCAAACTGACCTGAACAATTCACCTGTTACAAGTATTTTTTATTAATATAGATTTAGATAAATATAAAAAACTCACTGTAAAACAGGTAAAAAGGTTTTGTTCGTTCATTTTATTTCTATTCTATTTGTCATCACCCGATGAAGCCACAGTGTTGGCGAAACATATCATACGTTGTTTTCTATAATATATTTAATGGAAGTTTAGTAAAAATTGTTTTTTTTTACTTAGTGCCATATATCTCAGTTATGGATTTCTACCAAGTATCGGCCGAAACAATCCAAATATAAAAAGGTAAGGAGGCTGCAAGGCAATCTCCATAACCGAAGGGCACCTTGAACAGTCAGAGAAACAAAATAAATAAAATTCATGATATTAGTTCTCATGATCAGCAGTCTTTATCTGGATACAATTTGACAGCTTCTTCAATATCTACCTTTGAGAATAATACGTTGCTATCAACGAGAAGGTGTCGTAAATTAGTTGTAAGCAGAGCTTTTAAAATGGGTCGGGAATCCATTTGGTTGGTGAAAAAAAAAACATGAACCATATCCATCAAAAACATCCAAAAAAGTAATTATCTGTGCCAGCGTCAAGTGTTTATATATAGTAAACCGTGTTTTTCCCGGACCGGTGAGTGTAGGAAAAATACGTATTAGACTACATACTAATCACTATGCAGAAAAGGCAATTTTTCTGCACCAGAATCTGCATGTTATGAATTACAAATATCACTTTATAGTTTTGACTTGTGTTCTAAATTTTACAATTTATGTTTATTTACATGTAGTTATTTATTATAGAGTACATTACTTGTTTTTCGCTTTGTTATCGATAAACATACATTTTTGTTCTCACGTCCTACGTGGATTTGTTTAAAAAAAATTCTCGGATACGGCCGAATCGTTTTCAAAATCCGCTGAAACCGGATATTTAAATATTCGGGCGGATCCGCTGTACACCGAATCAGTATCCGGTTCCAGTGGCACTAGTAGTTTCAAATAAAGAAAAGAAACCTTTGACCAGGGAAATAAAAATGGTCTAAGAAAGTGACAAATATATAACATTCAAGTTTGAAGTATGTGGTACACCTCGCCAATTTGATCACCATAATTCAAGTTATTAAAATTTTAAACTCAAATATTTTAAAAACATATATAGGTTGTTGCATAAAAAAAAGGAAAACTGTGATTGTTTTTCAACTTTGCGGTGCGCATGGTTTTATTTGACAAGGCAAAAAGATAATACGGAAAGACTTATTCAACTTTTGTATTTAAATAAAGTTTTTTGTTACTCAAATTAACCTCTGTAGGAAAGGGTGCAAATTAAAAAAATAACCCTGTACACTGCCCAAATTATATTTAAATTTAAGAAATCAGAGTACTTTGGGAAATATTGGAAAAAAACCAAAAAAATCGACTTTTTAAAAACCATTTTTGAGCGTCATTTACAAAGAGAATGCAAATAAATGACACTTTAACATTAGCACTTTTTGTCTTTTATAAAGTGACGTCATCATGAGGAACTATTGTTTTACTTCATGTTTTCAAATAAGGCCCTAGAATGGTACTCTCAATTTTAAACAGCCCTTGACCTCCTAAATAATCGATATATCACACATTATTTACTTTGCTGACCTTCCTCACTTAATTTATATACAGTGCATATTTTTCTTCAATACGGAATACGGCCCTGTTTTTTAAATACCGATTTTTTATTATGTTCAAATATTTAAATAATGACCAGCTTAAAATTAAATATTCGTATTTTTTTGCTACTTCTACTTAAACAACCCTTAAAGAAGATAAAACTTTAGTGGCATGTGTCATACATTTTTCAGCAAAATCGTGAGAGAGTTGTACTGCACCGATTTTTATGATTTTTTTTGACCGAGACTTTTCAGCACTAATTTTTGTATTGTAAATTTATATAGAGTGTTTCAAAAAATCGGGCCACTAATTAATCATAATTCTACCCAAACCTTGACGTAAAAAGATGAATTTTGGCATGCAGGTTGATTGTAGAATGTAGAGGTTCGATAAGCAGGGATTTTTCAAAAATCAAATTTCAAGGGGATGAAACCGCCCTTAAATATTTCAATATTTTTTATTTAAAAAACGGTTAGTTTAAAAAAAAACACTTGAACAGGTATATTTTTATTTTATTTTTTACATATTTTTTAAAAATTTATACAAGGTGTTTTAAAAAATCGGAAATAATTTATAAACAAAAATCTCCCAAGCCCCTGTTGACAAAAAAATTAAGTTTTATTTTAAGAGAAGAACCAAACGCTTCTAGTATAAATTACTTTTTGTGAATAAAAATATGTTCCGACGTTTGTGGTCCTTAGCTGCCTTGTAAAAAATGTTTGCTTCCCCTCCATTCAAAAAGATTTGAAATTTATATTTAGTTAACAATAATTTGTAAACCATCTACATAAACTAGCTAGTTTCCTTATGGTAAATTCAGTAAACCTTATAAAAGTAAATAGGTTATAGATTCCCTCAGTTTCACTTAAAACTCCTTGTAAGGTAGTCATTTATTAATCAAAGAAAGCCTAGAATCGCGACAGGAAGTTACTAAATTAAATTTTCTAATCTGACAAAAAGAACATTTTGAAGTCGCATATTTTTACTTGCATATCTCGCCATGTTGGCGATGGCTCAGAAAAACTAGAATGTAATTGATTTGATAGAATGAAAAAGAAATTTAAGTCATATACAATTCATATGACGCATTCATTGTCCTCCTAGACCGGAGGACAATAAAACAAGGCTGCAGTGGCGGAACTACCAAACAGTAAACAGAGCACTGCATGGGGGGGGGGGCGATAGTGTGTCCGGCCATAATGTAATGGAACCCGAGGAAAATTATTGATTTTACACTGTATATTCAGTGTTCCAATCTCGTGAAGTAAATATCCCTGAAGATGTCTCGAGCCTTCGAAGGCGAAACGTCGGAAGGGAATTTCATTTTGACGCGGTCTAATCCCAAGAATCATGATTTCTTAATTGGCGACAGCCGTAAAAGCTTTTGTTCTATGTTAAATAAATTCTATTAGTTTAGTACTATCACAGTTCTATCTTGAGGAAATAAAAATAGGTTAATAGTGTAACTCTCTTTACCTACTTATTTTTTTCCACACTTGACAACGTTGAACGCACCTTGTCCCGCTGGGCGGTGTCAGTCTGGTCTTTATCGAGGGAGAAAGCGTTATGAAATGCTATAGTCCAAACAGAAATAACAATATCTTCTCATCGTCGGAAGGAGCAACGCGTGCGCTTTCCAGTCCACTGCACATTTTTCAGGTTGTTTGAAACAGGACCCGGTTTGCTTCTCCGCGAGTTGTCAGAATTACGGAAATGCGAACAGACTGTTGAGGGTAGACGACTGTGCCTTAGAAACAAAAAGTAATATCGCGCGATGGTTTTGAAATAAATGTTTAGATAGTGAATACTTATATCAAACAATTTTTAATGGCTGTGATGAGGATTGACAGTGTTCGAAGCAAAATGTGCCGGTTTCAAAGTGTCGGTTTGTTTTTCGTTGTTTCTTTGACTGCAACAGCTCTCGCTAACCCCAGGAGTTGCGATTTAATTAAAAACGATATTGAAGTTAGGGGATTTCCTGGCCAAGAGGTGCTTGATAAACCTCAAAATGGTAAGTTTCATTTATCAATTGTCGATTCAACATGTTTTTGTTTTATTTGGGTTTTACACACGCTTTTAAGTAATAAGTAAAGGGTTTTTTTTATTAAAATAAAATAAATTCCACGAAAAAGGTGAAATAAATAAAATTGAATTATTTTACGATATAATATTGCTAACTAAAACGGGAAAGCCGGAATTAAAAAAATCTGTACTTTTGGCAATTTAACCTGCAGTGAACTTTTGTTCAAAAGTTGCTTTTAGGAATATTATTATTAAAGTCTGACGTAAGAATCGTGGGCTACGGAAACTATGCGGACAAAACATTTTCATTGCAAATATTAAAGGGATTGACGAGGCGAATAAACCGGCGAAATATCCAGACGTTCTTAACAACACACACAGCGATATGTTTTACCGCCCGATCCTTTCAGACATTGCAGCCCAAGATCCGTGCGTCGGACTTCATTAATGTAAATTTTGGATTTAGGTAGTCAACTGGTTTCTACATTTCTGACCAAAAAAAAATAGAAGTTTTTGATTATGCTTACTTATACAGGATGATTTTGACGTTTTTTTTTTATATATTAGTGGTAGTCAGTGATTACTATCACTAATTTTTTCTAGGGCGACGGTTAATTCTTGACTTGTATTCATATTCAGAGTAAAAATGAATAATTTTATTATGGTTCCACTATTTTTCCTAAATCCTTACAAAACATTATTTTCCTGGTTCACGAACTACTAGTATTTTACAATTTCAATCAATAACATCTGTTGTAAATGCTTTATCAGAAAAATTAAAATTAATAATATATAAAAATAATAATATATATAAACAATTTATGAAATAAATAAGCTGCATCTTTAATTTTTTATAAAATTTTCAATAAGTAGGTATGCCACGATTGATCTAAACTATGCGTAACCTATTCCTAATGTCATTTATAAGTAAATGATCTGGATTTCATTTTTTGTTTATGAAAAATATTGTGACCTGCCTACCTTGACTAAGTCTTCTATCGATTTATATTTTTAGACAAATATTTGTGAAAACAAACGAAACTACTGCCTTATATTACTATTGATTATATTATTATGAACTCTGAAAATTCGTATAAAAAAACCAAGCAATTTTTTTATTTAATTTTTGGACTTTTAGTGTTTTTTAGTTCTCAGTGTAATTTGCTCATTTATATTGTTTCTTTAAGGATTTTTATCATTTAAAATGTATCTTCTATTTGTCTAATGTTTGAAAACAGAATATCCAAAGTATGTGTGGGGGTATATGTGTAAAAGTCCAAATTAATTTCCACATTTAAAATAGTGACTAAACCCTCAATGAAATGTTAAAAAATGCCTTAAACGGCAAAGGTTTTACAACATACCCTTGTTGATTTTATTAAATATATATGTCAGGAACATTTTTAAGTTTATAAGATGAACTAAAAAGTAAAAAATAAAATTTTAACAGTTTAGCACATATAGCTATAAACAGGGCCGCATTACCCATTAGACCCGTGAGGCTTGGGCCTAGGGCCCGTAGCCACACTGCATCAAAAATCGTTTATATACCCATTTTCCCTTGTTTCATTTCAGTGAGTAAGTAAAGTAATTTTTATCTTATTATATTGAAGAAGGATAGCTTTTGCTATATGAAAGTGCGGACCTTTTTTTTGGTCGTCACTTGTTCCCACGAACTTGGGGCCCGTAAATATGTTCGGGCCTAGAGCCCTAAAAATGATTAATGCGCTACGGAATATAAAAGAGGGTACACCGAAGCGTATACATTTAAAATTGTAAATTTATGACAAAAAAATGTGGGCAACAGATATATTCTCAGAGATATAAAGTGCTCCAAATGGATCTTGGGGCCAAGATCAAAGGGGGAGGATTGTGGATGTGCAGAGTTTTAACCAATAACCAATGCAGCATTTCCATAGTTGCTCGCATTCTTTTCGTAGGCCCAGATACGTGCGGCGAACTTTACTTACATTTATTAAACGAAAGAAAAACTTGATGCAGGAATAATTGTTTTAAATTGATATATCTGTGTTAAAATTTAATTTTTTACTCTTTAGTTCACTTTATAGGAACGTGGGTTCTAAAGTCTTTTAGTATTATTTATTTTATACCTTTTAGTTACCCAAATCATCTGCATTATCTCGATGTTGATTAAAAATTCATCATTTTCACTCTTAAATACCGAATTTCAGTTTAATCTGCACAAATACAAATAACTAATAATATATTTTTTTTATTTTTAAATGTTTACTAAAAATATTCATTATCTGCACTTTTAAATACCCCAGATCTACAGTCCAATTGAACCACAATACTTGTGCGCCATATTGGAGCCGCCATCTTCAATTTTATATACGAAAGTGTATGCACACGCGAACGATGTACGCATGCCAAATTTTGAGTTAATCGGTTATGTGGAAATGAGTGAAAATCCATATAAAAATAAAGTTAAATTCCAGGTTTAATTTTACGTAATTAATGAGCTGATTGTGTTTTTTTAACGATCATTTTTTTAAACAGTGCATATTCGTCATGGGGAATAAAGTGGTTAAGTAGGTACAATAGTAAAGTCGGTATCCTTAAAAAACGGACTTTAAACCCTTGCTTGTAGTTAAAGAAATGTTTTTTAGGTGTGGTTTTTTCGAGGGTTTTCAGCCAAGGAGTCCGGGCCTCTCACCAAGACAATCTATTTATTATTTTATTTAGTTTTTTTATTGAACATTTATATTTCAAGTTTGTTGGTTAATTGATGTAAGATGTAAAAAAATAAAAAGGAATTTAAAAGAATCCAACGATTTCGGAGAATTCGCCAGGATTTCAGTCTTGATTTCGAAGACAATTTCCTGATTTCGGGGAAAACGTACAGCGATTTCGCGAATTATGAGCTCTTGTAGTGCCCCTCTACTACCAGGAATAATATGCCGCTAGCTATTGAAATTAAAGTCTGTTTAATAAATATACTTAGGTGGTTTGCCTGTAATAATAATAGTTTTTCTCGGTGTTAATCCCGAGGTTAATCTTACGCTCTTCAGTTTTTTGATTTATAGTTTTGGCTATTGCAACGGATTTTTTTTTTATTATTTAGATGTTTAATTATTCATTTTCCGTTCTTTGTTAGTTTTTAATTCAAAACCTTAATTGATATAAAGTGACAAAGCTCGTGAAATGGCTGTTCGTTTTTTACGAAATCACGAACTAATTTCAAAATCATTTGAAATCATAGAGTACGTGTATGTCAAAAACTCGATCCGCTTAATCAGATATACGATATACACGGGCGCAATCGAAATTACAAAATGTTGGGATGCAGCATTTAAATCATTCCCGTTTTTCAATCCCGTTGTTCATTTGAAAAACATGGAATTGTCTTAAAAGCAATTATAGCCGATTACTTAGTTGATGCAATTTTTAAGTCATTTCCGCAATCTTTATACGTTTTTCTTTCTTATTTAGAAATATGAAGTATTCGACAGTCCTGATTCCAATAGAATTAATATCCAAATTAATTAAGGACACATAAAACAGATATAAAGGAAAATGTGTCCAGGTCCAGGGTCCAGGACTTACCTAAAAGGCATTTTTATTCAGTCTTGTATGTCTTTCACACATAAGTTTTTTATTACGTTTATTGTAATCTTTAGTAAATTACTGTGTGAATTACGCTTAATTTACAGTGTGTCTGGAATTCAATTCGATATTGGGGATCTCGCTTATTAGAAGAAATAGAGAAGAGATTAACTGGGGATAGTTTTTTAGCTGCTTAGGGCGGCTTCTAATTTTTATTAGGGTTTTTGAGATATTTAGAAAAAATAAAAATATTGTATTTTTGAAATTATGCTGTAAAATTTGTAGATTTGAAAAGGTATATCCCCAAAGCAACTTCGCTCGCTGTTTGTCGTGTAGTCAGATTTTGATTCTGGTGTTTTTTCAATGGGGGCCCATCATCATACGCTTTTTTTTAATAGGGACCTGGATTTTTTATTTTGTTTTCCCCAAGCATTCGCCTTCGCCCTTAATTAGGTATAATGGTTAAGTGGACTATATCCTTAGAAAACAGGCTTTAAACCCTTTCTTGCATTTAACGACATGTTTTTTAGGTGTGGTTTTCTTATCTTATCAGTAGCGCAGCCAAGGAGTCTGTGCCCCTCTCCAAGACAATCTATTTATTAAAGGATTTTAAAAGAATCCAGCGCTGTCGGATAAATCGTCAGGATTTCAGTCTTGATTTTGGAGACAATTTCCTGATTTCCGGAAAAACGTACAGCGATTTTGCGAATTAAAGGCTCTTGGAGATGCCCCTCAAGTACCAGGAATAATATGCGGCTATCTATTGAAATTACAGTCTCTTTAATAAATATAGGTGGTTTGCATCTAATATTAATAATAATTTTTCTGCGATATTACACTTAACCTTTTCAATTTGATTTATAGTTTTGGCTATTGTAACGTAATTTTTTTATTATTTAGATTTTTAATTATTCATGTTCAGTTCTTTGTTAATTTTTTAATTCATAATCTTAATTGATATAACGTGACAAAGCTCGTGAAATGGCTATACGTTTTTTTTACGAAATCACGAACTAATTTCAAAATCATTTAAAATAATGGAGTAGGTGTATGTCAAAAACTCGATACAGCTTAATCAGATTTACGATATACACGGACGCAATCGAAATTACGATATGTTGGGATCGAGGTTGGGATGCAGCATTTGAATCATTCCCGTTTTTCACTTGAAAAACACTTGTTTTTAAAATATTTAGGAAAAAATAAAGATATTGTATTTTTGAAATTATACTGTAACTTTTTTATGTTTCAAAATAGATTTGGAAAGGCATTCCCAAACAACTTCGCTCGTTGTTTGTTGTTTTGTCAATGGGGGCCCATCATATACTTTTTTTAATAGCGACCTGGATTTTTTAATTTGTTTTTCCCAAGCATTCGACTTCCCAATTCCAGCGATGTATTACACTTAATGTTTGGATAGCAGATTTTAAATAAAGAACCAATAAGAGAGACAGAAAACCAGAGTTCCGCGACGTTAATTAAGGCTCGCATTAAGGATAATTTTAAATACTTTAAATGTGTGACTGCGTTAAATCATTGAATTGAGGCCCTAAAAGGCGGCAAGAACCCGAATAGCTAGAAGCGACTGTCAAGTGCTATTAGTTTGGTAACAAAATTGTTTAAAACTTTTCCCATTTAACAGTTTCTCTAACTGTCATAATAACATATTGAAACTGTAATTTCGGACACACTGTATATTGAAACAGTGCCCTCTGGGGTACTGTTTCAGCTCATTATGTTTTGCAAAGCTTGCTAAAGTACAGGTAATTTAGTAAGTAACAAATTCTAAAGGTTTTAGCTCGGGTTTTAGAGTCGTGTCACCTTTTCAAAAGATTATAGTTGCAAAATTTTTCAGGTCTAATTTTTATTGTGCGTTCAGTCAAGGGTCAGTCACCTTCCAGGAATATGTACTATACTTTAAACCCGACCTTTTACAAGTTTTAACGATTTTCGTCTTTTAAACTACTCGTGTTTACCACACATTGTCGATAATGAGACTTTTACCATTTAATTGAAGGGCAAGGGATCTGCTGTAATTTTTTAAAAAACAATGATAATCTAAACTACTGATAAATTGCTAAGAATAACTGAAGTTTTTCAAAGATTAAATATCGATTCCTACTTTTTGGTTTTGTTATAATTTTAAAGCCGAATATCTATCTCGATATGTGCTTAGAATGCTTAGATAAAGCAAATCGAATGTGTTTTTCTACGTTGAATAAGTTATTTTATTAGGCTACGCACTTTTGAGATAGTGGGTGTTGAGAATCGAAATGTAAATATCTAGAAGACCGGGTGTCTTTAGTGTACCATTCAGTTTTTATATCATTTTTAATATGATTTAATGTAAGGTCTAAGAAATTAATTTTGTTTTGTGCTTCTTCTTCTAATGTAAATTGAAGTTTCGGGTGGTAACGTTCTTAAACAATCATCAACGTACCTGAAGAAGAAAGGTACATGAAAGTCGATATTTTTAATTCTAATTGGGCAATCACGCTGGAAATAGATGCTCCCATAGCACAACCATCAACCTGTTTGTAGAATTTATCGTTGTATAAAAAATATGTGGAATTCAGTGTGAGCTCAACTGCATTTAAAACCATCAAAAAAGGAGAGAATTCTATGAAATGATAGAAATACAAAAGAATAAAAACTCAATCAATGCAAAAACTGATACAAAACAACTTAGTAAAATATGCCATAACATTAGGTAGAGGCCCAGAAATCATGATCGCAGGAGGGCACCCTGTGACATAATCGAAAGCAATTCTTCTTGTAGACCGTTTTGCACCTGCAGAAAATATATATTTCTGCTATTATACATATATATTTTCCGGTCAGGAACTTTTGATAAAGATGTGTGAGAGCGCATTTTTATCGATTTTTAGTACATAACATTATTAAATAACATGTAAATTAAAAGAAAAGAAAATTTTGTAAAACTGAGTTGGACCCCTTAATAAAATAGTTTTTCAACTGTTCCTTTATTTCCACAGATAAATTCATTTTTAATATTAGCTTCTTGTTTGTCTCCGTATAAGTCCTTGTATTGTTAATGTGACACTGTTTTTTTTAATTTTCTAAATGTGTTACATTATTGAATTGAATTTTGAATTGTAAATGTTATTGTCTGTAAATTTCCTTTATAGAATTTATGTATTCTGATGAAGATCACGAGATGATCGAAACGTCAATTGGTAACATGACTTAGCAAGAAATGTATTGTTCGTTTTTATAAGAACCCTAACCCAATAAAAATTAAATATATAAACTAAAAGGTCCAAGGAAATACAAGATATATATACATATATATATATATATATCTAATATATAAAATTCTCGTGTCACGGTGTTTGTTACCAAACTCCTCCGAGACGGCTAAACCGATTTTCATAAAATTTTCTGTGCTTATTGGGTAGGTCTGAGAATCGGCCAACATCTATTTTTCACACCCCTAAAAATTAAGGGTGGTTCACCACAAAAATTTTTTTTTTAATTTTTGGACAAAATTGTTTTTATTTTTTCACGATTCAGCATTAAAAAATACATACAACCCTAAATTTTCACCCTTCTACCATCAACCCCTATTTTTTAATAGCTATTTTTGTATTATTCACGTTATTTACAATTTTTTCGAGTCCCGTTGTAAACTACTTTTTTTTTTATTTTCTACCACATTTTTTTTATATTTCCTTAAAAATCGGGTATTACATATTTAGTTTCAGGTTTTTTTTTAAAGAAAATTATTTTTGTTCTTTTATGTTATTAAAAATATTTATTGATTTAGCTGGCGGTCCCGCATAAATAAATCATTTTGAATTGAATTTCCCGTACAGCAACGCAACCGCAACCCCACATACACGGGTTATACGCGCCTGCGCAAGTATCAAATCAACTCTACCGAGTACTCAGACAGGATGAAACCTGTATTGTTTTGTTTTTAATATAGTTTTTTTGTTTTAATTGTGCCTCGACTGATACGCCTCTCAAGTTAATTTACTTCAGTTCAGTTAATAATTAATAATAGACATTTATTTTGTGCCAACAACGCCCTTACTTTAAAGGTATGTAATTTATTATACTTTAACATTTTGTGGAAATAAAGTGATGGACAGTTGTTTTGCTAAATAAAATTTATCCAAATTATCTGTTTTAAACGTTAACTTTTGAAGGAGTTGAGTTACCAAATTGAAAGAGAGGGTTGAAATAAATATATTCTAACAGCGAAAAAAATGAGTAATATATTTTATGAGAGTGTTAATTTCAATTTTAGGACTCACTTTGCAATTGAACAAAAAATTCAAGACATTTAATAAATTTATTTTATGAAGGGGTTTTATGATGTTGAAGTAGCTATTCCATCGACAGCGGTTTTTAGGGTTCCGTACCCAAAGGGTAAAAACGGGAACCCTATTACTAAGAGTCTGCTGTCCGTCCGTCCGTCTGTCACCAGGCTATATCTCATGAACCGTAATAGACGGACTGACCAAAAATATTGTACACTCCATTGCGCTGAGAGAATAATCTTTGTTTATTTTTTAAATGCCATAATAATTAGTAGTAGTGTCAAGCTATCAAAATCTGTAATTTAATATATTTGGTATTTTAATAAAGATTACTATATTAATTTAAATAAAGTATGCTTCAATTGTCTACAACGCTTCATTACTCTTTCAAATTCCCACACACTTATAGTGTCAGATACTTTTTTAAAACATTTCCTATTGTGTATGGCAAAACAACGTTTGCCGGATCAGCTAGTATATATATATATATATATATATATATATATATATATATATATATATATATATATATATATATATATATATATATATATATATATATATATATATATATATATATATATTCGCGGAATAATTGTCGAATATGAGTACAAAATCTACATCTTTCATCATGGTTTAAGATTCTACAAACTCGTGCGTTTTCTCATTTATTGGATAAACCCAACATTGTTTTGTACTTTGAAAGGCAAAAAGTACTACAATGGCAGCTAATATTTCTTTCTCTTCATCCAACCCATCCATCAGTTCTGATACATTTTTCATATTTTACGAAAATTACTCACTCCTCTGGTACGATCCATCCTGTAAGAAGTTGTTCCGGCTCTATAGTTAAAGGACCATTCGTCCTTTATTTTCAACATGCCTCCCCATTTGAAAAATGTACAAATTTTCAACTGTGGTTTATCCCTCGCGTGAAAATTATTTGCACCAAAATAAAGGGATAAACTGGTAAAATGTTTTTGTAAAGCCATTAAGCGGAGGAAAATGGCCGCCTAATGAAATGTTTAAAAATTCAGTACCAAAAAACTAGTTATTCAATTGACTTGATAAATTTTACATAAAAATCAAGTGTCAGTGTGAAACAGGAATAGACTGGTAAAATTTTAGTGTGTAATTATTCCTGTAATGAAACCTTTTTTTATGGGAAAGTAATTAATGACACAATGTTTTTTTATATACTATGTAAATAAAGTTATGAAAAATAAATAATGATAGCAATAATAATGAATTAAAAATAATAATAAAAAATTAAAAACTTAAAAAAATTGAAATTAATGGCAGCTTAAATGATTTTACAGATATCTGTACCTAGTAGAACTCTATACGTGGGACGTTCTGAACAGAGGGAATTTTACTGATTTTTTTCCTCATTTAATTCTATAATGACATTGTAGTTGAGTTAACTATCTCGGGAAAATTTCGCCATTTTTTAGTTGTCTTTTTGATTATAGAAGGTATCATTTTTTAAATTAAATTATCTATAGTTAAATGCCAAAATGTTGTAAGAGACATTTTTAATAAAACTATATTTTCTGTTCTCCAGATAAATGAAGCTTTGGCCTGCAAAGTGGCAAAGTGTTATATTGATTTTATTACAACCTTTTATTTAATTTGCTTTCTTCGTATGTCTGTCTTTCCGGTTTAAAATTCGTAATCGATTTTTCAAATACTTGCTGGCATCCGATTGAGCTAAAATTAGGCTTACATACATTTTGGTAACAATACAATGAAATAAAGCCCCAAGCTTTTAAGAAAATATTCAAATTTGAAAAAGTTCTGTGGAGTAAAATAACTTATCTTAAAATCCTGTCAATATGAAAATTTAAAATCAATCGAATAAGTACTTTTCCCACTGACTGATTTTTTAAACATTTTATTAGGCCGCCATTTTGTTTCGCCATATTGGATTCGTACCAAAATTTAACTATTTAATTCTGTCACAGTAGATTTTTGTACCAAATGTAAGGTAAACTGGTTAACCAGTTTTTAAATAATTTATTCTTTTTTAACATTTCAAAATTTTACTATTTCACCCCTATAATTTTTCACAAAATTTGAAGTCAGTCGGGTAAGTAGTTTTTTTTTAACTATGCCGAGAATATAGACTGACAGACCCACAGGGGGCTTATAAGTAGGCACGTAAGGCATTTTTATTATTTCTACACAAAAAGTTTGCCAATTTCCGCTGTTAAAGACAGAGATCAGAAAAATCTCTGCATAAAGGGAATTATACGGTGTTAATAACATGTTGTAAGCTCCATGTATATGAAATTTTAATATAATATGTTTAACTATTAGACACTGTAACATATTTTTACTTTAAGAATATAATGTCTAATTTAAAAAATTTTAATTGCATTTTTTATCAATCCTGTATGTATAGCATCAATTCTTCTGTCTTATTGATTATAAATTAATGTTCTCAAATTGTAGAGAAAATTCTGTCGATAAAGATTAAAGTCCTATATATTTTACAAAGAGGGGAACACATTTTCATAAAAAAAATCGTTACTTCCGTGGACATAATCGAAAAAATGACGGAATTGTCTAAGAAAGAAAAACAAAAACCACTTATGTAAAATTGGGGACATATTGAATATGTTTAAATTTTGCACAATATTATTATTAACATCCTGTATACATAACAAGCCCAGACAAATTGTACACAAATCCTTTTAGGCCCTAGCTTAACTAATACAATAATATATTTAACATACAAAAGTCGCATTCGATTCGCTTGATCTGAAATAGACAAATTGCAAAATTTTAATTAGTCTTTATTTCGTGCTTAGGAAATAGCTTTGAAAGTTCAAAACTAAATGTAAATATATATAATGATATGAAAACTAAGAAAGGACTCACATAAAGCATTGAAAACATTTTTACTTCCTTTGTAAGAGCGATACTATTGTAACCGTAAATTGTAAGGTTTTCAGGTTTCGGGGTCCCTAGATGCCAAATTTCTCAATTCCGTCGGTCTGTCTGTCGGTCTATTCGCGGCATTGTTAAAAAACTAGTTATCCGATTGCCTTCAAATGTTGGTCAAAAATTAAGGGTCATTTGAGGATGACATGGTAACATAATGGTGGAAATCCAATATGGCGGAACAAAATGGCGGCCTAACGAAATGTTAAGAAATAATTACTAAAAAACTGCTTATTCAATTTACCTCAAATTTTGCACACAAAAAATCGAGTAGTACGGAGAAAGGAACTCGGAAATGAAGTGGTAAAATTTTGGTACGAGTTCGAGTTGTCAGCTTAATAAAATATTTAAAAATCAGCCTGAAAAAACTACTTATTTTCTTGATTTCAAATTTTGTGTCTGATATAAAACTGTGTTACGCATTCAAGATGGCGGTCAAATAAAATGTTTCTAATCGTGAAAAGTCGCCATTCCGGGATTTTGTAGATTTTCACGTTTTAGGGCCCCCAGGTACCAAAAGAGTTTTTTCGATTCTGTCGGTCTGCCTGTCTGTTTGCGGCATAGCTAAAAACTACTTACCCGATTGACTTGGAATTTTGATTGAAAATTAGGAGTCATATGGGGATGACCTAATAACTTTTTGGTAAAAATTTAATTCGTCGGAACAAAATGGCGGCCTAGTGAAATGTAAAAAAAAAATATTACTAAAAACTGTTTATCTAATGTACCTCAAATTTTGCATAAAAATCGAGTTTTATATAGGAATAAACTATTAATATTTTAATATGAATCCAAGGTGGCATAACAAAATGGTGGCCTAATAAAATATTTTCAAAAACACCCTGGATAAACAACTTATTAGATTAAAACAATTGAACAAAAATTAAGTATTACCTAGAAATGGTAAATTTTTGGTATGAATCCAAGATGGAGAAATAAAATGGCGGCCTAATAAAATACTTAAAAAACAGCCTGAAAAACTACTTATGAACTGGCAAAATTGTGGTATGAATTCAAAATGGCGGAACAAAATGGCTGCCAAATAAATGGTTTGTAATCGTAAAAAAATCACCTAGGTTTTACATATCTTCACGTTTTAACGTCCGTAGATGTCAAAAAAACATGTCTTCTTAATTCCGTCGGGATATTTGTCTGTTTATCAGTTCGCTGCATCGCTAAAAACATTTTGGTTAAAAGTTAAGGGTTTACCTTAAATTTTACACCAAATTAAGTGTTGCTTACGAATGAATTGGTAACATTTTCCATTTTGGTACTAATCCGAGATAATAAAACAAAATAGCCACCTAAAAAACATTTAAAAATCAGCCTGAAAAAAGTACTTATTAGATTGATTTTAAACTTGTGCAAGTACATGTACCGAGAGAATAACAAAATGGGGGTCAAATAAAATGTTTAAAAATTCAACGCAAAAAATATCTTTTTATTAAGTTTTTGCACAAAAATTAAATGTGACATAAGGATAAACTGGTACGAATTCGATATGACGGAACAAAATGGCGGTTTAAAAAATGAGTGTAAGAACTATTTAATTATTCAATTTATTTTAAATTAGGTCCAAAAATCAAGTATGCCATAGGTAAAAACTGTTTAGTACGAATCCAATGTGGTGGAACAAAATGGCGCCTTATTATGTTAGAAAAGGCAAAATATAAGTGTTAAGAAATGACCGTGTGCGGAACTAAAAAAACTTCAATATCGCTAATAAAAAAGAATATGCATAACGAGGGAAGTTTCGGGTGAAGGAAATATACCAATTTTTTAGAACTCTAGGTGAGGATTAACTGGGAAATATTTTTTATCGAATTAATATTCAAATAAATGTTTAAACCTAGGTTTAACTAGTTTAGTTGGATCTATCTACAAGTACTTGATAATCTAAACAAGCAAAGGACACTATCGGGGGTGAAGAAAGTTATTTTCCTTATCTCGTGCAATTACCGAGGCCATTACTCTTTAAAATTGAGGATCTTACGTCGATTACCAAAAACACCCTGAAATATATTGGGGAGGGAATTCCTGACCAACAATTAAATCGACATGAATCGAATACAGCGTATTTAAAATCGTGCTAAAAGTTTAAATTCTCTTTTCTCGGCTGCAAATCCTTCTAATAATAGCTTCGATAATATTGTTTGGGTAATAAATAGTAAGTTCGATAAATATGACTATAAAATTTAATGTTAATTTGTTTTCATTGTTCTCTAGACCTGGACTGATTCATTCTATTAAGCTAGTAATAATTTAAACATATTTATATGTATACAGCTTGATATATTTATTGACCTATAAAATAAATGTAAAAAATATTTTTTAAAACAAGCTTTTGAACCTATATAATAGCTACAGAAACCCCCCACCCTCATTGAAAACTTTTAAAAATTTTAATATTTTCTTAAACCCTATATAACTTTTTTTTTCAAGTGTGATGACGTCTCACGCCAAGCGTAGATTTTTACTCTAAGTGGGAAAATGGTCTGCAAATTACCAGCAAACAGTCATATCCCGCAAGAATCTTCATGGTAGTCTTTTGTTCAATAGGAGGGCTGGTCCAAGGGGGTGGGGTGATATGAGCGACCCCTCTAAGGCCAGGAAACAATGAATAATAAACTAAAACACCTAATAAAAAACAGTTCCAATTATTAAACTGTCATATTTTTTTCCAATATATAAGTAGCTATTATTTTTTTAAATTTAATTTAGTTATTGTATCTGACGTGAAATAACTCATTTTTTAATGCTTTTTTACCGTCTTGATGACTTCTAAGATATCGAGAATTAGGGAGGAAAATGAAAACTGCGCTCTTTATGGTCGACGTAATGAACCTTCCTGTGCCAGGTTCGACATTCTCAGTACCCATTAATTTTAGTCTTAATGGGATGCTACAGGGTATTGAACGATCTAAAATCATTAATTCAATTCTTAGTGATCTCTCCAAAACGTTTATTTTTCGACGAGACGAAAAAAAACCTAAAAAAAATCACTTGCTACTGAAGAGTTGTTACTAAATTTAGGCATTGAAGAACTTCCGTCCAAATTTTAACGGACCCAATTTCTACAGCTTCACGAATTAAACCTTACGATAAGGACTGAAAAATATGAAGGTCTTCATAAGTTTTTATATAAATGAAGACGTTTATGAAAGTGAACAACTTGATAACATCCAACAAACAATTGATGAAAATGCTAGGCAGGATTAAATATTCTCGGAAAATTTCACTGTCTTCGATAGTAAAACTGAAGTCGATAAAAAATGACAAAGAAAAGCCAAATGCTAACAAATCAGGACCAAGAAACTATTCGAAGATTACAAAAAATGTAGAAGAAAATTCTGAATATTTAAAAGTTGATATTAATTACAAAATATTGTATAATTAAAAAAAATCGTTCCATGTTTGGCTGTTAGGTGAAAACGTAAGCAAAGACATTAGACGATTTATAATAACTTTTCAAAAAGTTGCTGGTTATGACTCTAAACCTTGTACATTAGATTTCTTATCATAAGCAAAATTTTAGCTTACAATGGTTTATGTTCATAAAGATTAGCATAATATTTTCAAAAGAACTTCTTAATCTGTTCTTATTACGACAATAATCACTTTGAAATTCCACTGAAAAGTTTGATTATCTGTTCCACTCATTTGTTTAACAGCTAAGAATGCATTAAATACATTAAACGATCAGTAGAAAATAATCATTTAATGAAAGTAAACACTGGTTTTTTTATCTATATATTTAAAACACTTAGCCAGATTTTTCAGCAAGTTCGTGAGAGAGTTGTACTGCACCAATTTACATTTTTTCTTTAAATGATCGTCTGGTAACCGAGACCTTTCAACACTATTTTTTGTATTGTTTCATTACGTATTTTTTCTATAAAATCCAATATGTGTTTTTTCAATAACATTTCTGGGCGATGTGGTGAATGCGCCTAATATTAATTCTACTAGAAACCCATCGCACCATCTAACGGAAAAGGCAGAACAAGGTCTGACGGGCCAGCTAGAATTTATTTATGAAGAATTATTTCAAAATGCAACGAACCCCCTCGTAAATATCTTTATGATATATACCACAGGGTATTTCGATTTGTTGAACAATAATTTAAACAATGTGTATATAATTTTGGTTTTTTAGCTAATTCAGTGTTAAAGTAATCTCTAATATTTGTTGATATCATATTTAGTAAATGATATTGTATTTTTTCCTTATACTATATCTGTGGGATTAATTATATTATTATTTATTATATTCTCCTTTTTGCAATAAGACGTGAAACATTTTTCATATTTTGACTATAAGCATGTAGGTATAAGAGTGTTTTACCTAGAGTTACACACCCTTCCTTTATTATGATTAAGCCTTAAAGTGATCGAAGAACACTTTCTCACATTCATAGTCGTATGGTGTTAATTTTATCATATTTCAACGTAAAACCCCCTTTAAAAGGCTGGTGTTAAAAGAAATTTATGATATAATGAAGTAATTTGTTTAGCAATTTAATATTATGGTAATTTAATACATAAAAAAACAATAAAAAAGATTAGAGATTAGTATTATAGTATTGCATAGACATTGCTTGCGTCGTTTTCGAGGATTATTAAGGATCTAGTAGGCATTACTAGAAATTAATAGGCATTATTGAGGAATGACTGGGCATCGGTGTATAAAATTGACCCAAAATTAGTCGGTATGATCCTCTTCTCCAAGATACTCCTCTAGATCCGCCCTTGGACTCAAAATAATGCTAGTTCAAGCCTAACGTGAGTATTGTCAAAATGCCAAAAAAAATAAAATAAAATTCCTAAATAATTGAAAGAGTTGCTGGAATACAAAATTGTTTATGCCCGTGCCTGCTTAAAGTATGTATATCTTTATAAAGGTAGTAACTAAGCAGTAAATACACGGTAATTAATAAGTGTGGCATAAAGGTTATTTCTAGTCGGTCATTAAATATCTTGTAAAATTAAACTGCAGCGATCATTCATCCTTTTCTGTAAACATGTGGCAAATTTGTCTCATTCAATTTACAACTTAATCTCGGCTAATATTTCGGTAATACGATAGGGCGCCTGTGAATAGCCTAGCGGTATTTACAGGCATAAAATAACCCATAAAACTACCCATAAAATGTCTAGGTGGTCTTTGGCGTGGATTAGTGGCTTGAACGGGTCGCCCTATATAAAGCGTAAAATTTCACTTCCACCTCTGCTAAATCTCAGTAAGGAAAAGGCCATTCAGGGAGAGCGAAAAACTCGGCAGAAATAGGAAACCGTCCGAGTTGGAAAGAATACAGTAAATATTTTTCAATTGTTGCCACCACTGGGGCGTGTTGCATCCCTTTGTTAGGCGGCGACAGACCCTTGTTCTTTCAAAAATTCCACCCGGGCAGATGTGAGTGTCACTACATATCCTCATTCATCATACGGGTAGAAAAGACCAGTAACGGATCTAGCTCATGTCAATGCATAATATCGGAATTATCTCTAGAAATAAAACAACCTAAATGAAATATTGAAAACAGAATTTTTTAACAGAAAATATACGAGTATATAGGCTTTTATCCCTCTTATTCAATGTCCCGTGAGCTTAAATTCCTGGAGAAAAATAAGAAGGAAATAAGTGAATATTCCGTGAGAGTATTTTCTTCATATTAATCTCCAGGAATCTTGGCTCTCTTAGAAGATGTTCTTTTTGTCCATTCTGAAATTTTATTTCAACCGGAATATTTTTAAATCAGCGAATGTTTCCTTCTACCTAAAATTGGCTGTTGGTACACTTTCTCGTTAATCTCATACCTTATAGGCCTTATCTTCGGTCTTGATATAGCTAGAAGTATGATTTGATTCTGACTTTTTGATTTTTTTTCTTCAAAGAAGCATCCATTCAGGTCTATATAAATAAATATATTAGTGACGTACCAGTGCCGACACAGTTCCTTATCAGTGATATTCGATATTTTATCCCAAACTACGGTGACGGTATAACAGAGATCATAAGATAAACAGACGAAATAGTTTCGAAAAGTTGCTTTCAAGGCAGAGAAACAAAATGGCTATAATGAAAATTGCAGTTACATGTCCCAAATCCGAATATATGACATTTACCTTACAGGTAATAGTGGTCATAAGATACACAAGAAAATCATCCAAGAAGCTCCACTTTAATTGTAAATTCTCAGAAAATTTTGGATTTATTAAAATCCTATTGACAGCAGCCGTGAAATCGAGATTTTTAATGAGACAATTGAGTTACAAGATTAAAAATAAAAGGGAGGTCATCAGATACACAAATGAATTTTTTCTAAATTGAAGTTTATGTTATAACGATAATAAAAGCCTAGGTAGTATCTTTGACGATATTTGAGAAGATGGAAATTTTCGATGCCGCCTGCATGTGACACTAGAGATATTCAGGCGCTTGTGGAGCTCATCCAAGTACTGAGTTACACGACTAAAAATAAGAGGGAGGTCATCAGATACACAAATAATTTTTTTCTAAATAATAGCTTATGTTATAACGATAATAAAATCGCAGGTAGACCAAGAGCCTTTCATTGACGATATTTGAGAAGATTAAAATTTTCGATACCGATGCCGCCTGCATGTGACAATAGAGATATAATGTATTCGATATTAAATGAAAGGTAATTGTTTAACTTCTCAGAACACTTTCGGATTATTAAAATTCGGTTGCCAGGACCCAATTTAATTTTCAAATTAAATTGCAGTTTTTAACCGTTCTAATACATATAACAATCTAAAATTTGGTATCCTTATTAGTGACCAGTAGAAGTATCTTTCACAAGTGTTTACTAAAGCTGATTAAACAAAACTTAAATTATGAACAAAATTAAGAAATTTTTAAAGTTTTTGTTGTTTTATAGCTATAGGTACGTATATAGGGGCTATTTCAAATGAAATCCGTAGTGCGTCTGTAACTTCAGTAATACTGTAGGATATGTAGGACTTTAGTTTTTAAGCACTTGAACTATGGGAAAGTGTGTGCAAGATGGGTTCCAAGAGCATTAACCTCCGAACTCAAGGGTTGCTCTGTTGTGTTCAGACGTTACGAAAATGAAAGACGTAGATTAAGAAATCATGGTTCGTGGGATTAGACCATGTCAAAAAGGAATCACTTTCCGACGTTTCGCCTTCGATTGCACGAGGCATCTTCAGGGATTCAGTTCAGTTTCGATCTCGTGAAGTGATTCCATTTTGACAAGGTCTAATCCCAAGAACCATGATTTCTTAATTGACCACAGCCGTGAAAGCTTTCGTTCTATGAAAGACCTAGCTTTCTGGATTGAATAGTAACTGGGGATGAATTCTGGGTTCACTATTTCGAACCAGAATACGAACAATCCAAAGAATGATGTATTCTGGGAAAGGAGTGTTTGTGAATGATTATATACGATACGAGGTACGATATTTATAGTATTTCATATTGTCATGTATTAAAAGAGAAACTGAAGCCAGTAATAAGGACAAAACGTAGAGAATTCTTGGCAAGCGGTGTTTTATTGCAACATTACTACGCACGAGCACATTGCTCCAAAGAAAGAACTGGAATGATGAAAAAGTTTACATTTGAAGTCTTAGAACATCCCTCTTACTCCCCAGAATTGGTTCCAAGTGATTATCACGTCTTTGGTGCACTTAAAAGGGATCTAAAGTCTATTCATTTTCAAGATAGAGTGCGTGCAAATAATATTTATTGTGTGTGTAATACGCTTTTACATAAGGGTCGGCCAGAATGCAAAACAATTCTCCAAAGAATGGCGTATTCTGGGATAGGAAAGGAGTAGTTGTGGAAAATTATATTATATACGATAAGAAGTATTACAATCAATAGTACTTCATATTGCTATATATTAAAAGAAAAACTGAAGCCAGCAATGAGGGCAAAACGTCGAGGATCCTTGGCAAGAGGTGTTTTGTTGCAGCATTGCTCCAAAGAAACAAAAAGTTAAAATTTGAAGTCATAGCACATCCCCCTTACTCCCCAGATTTTGCCCCAAGTGATTATTACATCTTTGACGCACTTAAAGGGGATCTATTTTCTTAGGTGGTCTGCATTTTGGGGATGGCGACACGACAGCACAAAACAAGCGGTGCGTGAGAGCAACCAAAACAATTTTTCTCCAGAGAAATAGAAGCTTTGTATAATCGATGGAGGAGATGTATTGAGAAGCAGGGGAATTTATATTAAATAGTGACAACGATAGTTTATCAAGCTATTTGCTTTAATCGATGGAGGAGATGTATTGAAACGCAGGGGGATTTATTTTGAAAAGTGACAGCGATAGTTTATCAATCTATTTGCTAATGAACTTGTATTCACAATGCGGATATCATTTGAAATAGTTTAATATGTCTTTGATAAAAAGAGGTCAAAAACGCCATTTTTCTACAAAAGTCAAAAAAAATATGGCTTCCGGTCGCGGTGGTTGTGCAATGGATAAACTTAGGATTCCTTTTCATTGTAATCCCAGTAAAATATTTTGCAAAGAAATCCTAGTGGAAACGCAGTTCCTTGTTCACAACAATTTCCCATAGATTAAATCCGCTATTACAACGAAAACTGCAAAATCATCTTGAGACGATGGTCCAAGAATAAGATTTAGATGACCAAAACGATCAAACAGACGTTGTCTTTTATTGAGAAAAGAAAGTTTTCAAAAATCGGTTAAGAAGTAAAAAAGTTTTTAGCTTTAGAATTTTTATTAAAGAACGGGGTGACTAAGTTCATTTGTTGACCGGTTTAGATACATATTTCATTTTTAAATAAAAAAAAGGAATTGCCAAGAACAGCTCTAATTATATTACCAACGTCCTCGAGAGGGCTAATTCAGTCCTGGAAAGGGCCCTTCGGCATTCGTCGGACTGGCGTAATTGATTCGAACGCTCGAGGTGGCGGCAAGGCAAAGGGCTGAACGGAGGGGTCGGAGGAGGAAAGACCCTTGGAATTGCTCGATAAACATAAAACGCCTCTTAATTTTTGTGTTTCATAATTGTAATAAGTGTCTTGAAGAAATTGTATGGTACTTCAGAGTTTGGGGATGATGTTTTTGTGTTGATGGTTTTTAGGGTTTGATATTTGTCGGCCTATGGCCTGTATAGGATAAACTTTAATTTGAATTTTTGTAGCAACTGTATTGATTTTATTAAGGGCTGGTTTGGAGTACATATAAGAGGACACAATTACTAGGAGATTATTTTTTAATAATTTCTTGTTGACAAATAGTTTATCTGAAAAACTACTGAACACCTTACAGTAATATATTGATTGACATGGTTTTTATGAGGATTAAAGGTTTGCGAATGTAGTGGTAATTTTTAATTTTTGTCGTACTGCAATGAAATAAAACAGGATAAATTTAATATTGAGCTGGTTTATTTACAAAATTAGAAGTATATTACGAAAGGTTTTAAGGTAAAATGTTGCATTGTTTCTTTCAGTATGCATGCGTTGCTTTGTATGGCGATACACTTACTTAACGGTATGCAGTTTGTCTCCTCAGATTTCGTCGAGTTCGCGCAGCTAATGAGAGAATTAGAAATGCATCTGATATTTCCTCCGTTAATTTGATACAATATTTTCGCATTAGGTTTCATTTTGCGGTAAGGGAATTATTTAGTATAAGTTTTTTTACCAAATATTGATATTTTCTCTCTACAAATAGTTAGATACTAGTTTAAAACACAATATTATAAAGCAATATACTAGCGGAAATGATTTGTTGTTAAGAAATTAACCACTTTTAGCCATAAAAGCGAAGAACTGAATAATTACCCCGGTTTTGTTAGGAAGCTTATCCTAAATTGACCACAATGAAGAAAAAAGTTGTTGGATGAATTACTTTTTTCCAAAAATAAAGATAATTAAAATGTATTGGCTAGTCGCGCTATCGGACTATTGCCCATATAGCAAAATATTTTCTGAGAACATTCTTAGAATATCTGTATAATCAATGACTCTCCAGACAAGCTTTTAGATGTATTAAATAATGTTGGTAAAATGTAATTTAGTTTTTTCTTTTTAGCCCTATTTATCAAAAGATGTCTTCTTTTAGTTTAAAGTTTCTATATGAAATTCAAACTAGTTTTGATTATTTTATATGCACTGGTTTCGTTGTTATTTGCAGTTCCAACCTTGTGATCCGATGAACTAACTCGGATTGTTTTGGGAATATTCACAATGTGAATTCATGTTATAATTTATATAAACCCGTATAATGAATGACTCATTATATTATATATATATTTTTATATATTATACAAATACAAATATATAAGCGTAGATAAAGCGCCCAACATTAACAAAATTAAAAATAGATTGTTTTTAAGAGAGAAAAACATTGGGATTTTAATGTTTTAAATCTTTTTATTAGAAAGTTACTCTACAAGTTTCATCTGTTTAGGACTTTCTCAAGAGACAATTCAGTGAATACTAAAAATGTGCTTTATCTAAGGGTTTGTGAAATGCAAATTACTTTCATTGCCTATCTATTTAAAACAGGGTTTTTACATTTATAGTATTGATTCTTAGAAGGCTGTCTGTAATTGGTGTAATTTGGAAACTTTGTAGGTCATTAGTTGTGAGCGGATTTGTTGACAAAGATTGTTTTATTTCAAGTTGTTCAAAAAGATCCAAACGTTTACCTTTATTTTCTTGGTGTAATAATATTAAATTATCAGTGTAAATTGATACTGATCAGTGTTGATTGACCCCCGTTTTAAATAGATAGGCAATAACATTAATTTGCATTATACGAACCTTTAGACAAATCAAATTTTTAGTACCTATAGTATTCACTGAATCGTTTCTTGGCTTAAAAAGCCGACATATTTAGAGTAACTCTCTAATAAAAAGATTTTAAACACTAAAGCTAATGTTTTTTCTCTCTTAAAAAACCACTGTTTAATAAGGAACCATCCAAAGTCAGTAGATTGTATATAAAAATCAATGTCAGTTCGTCATACAAATTAATGTGCTAATAGCACATCTTAATTGCAAATTTAAAATATCTGAAATAAAATTTCCTGGTAAAAATTTGCACCGTTAATATAATTAACTCAGGCTGAATATGAATCTTTTTCTTCATTATATTGCAGAAATTAGGTTTTACTTCTTGTGTGTTCGAGACTAATCCGATGAATCCAGACAGAAAAACGAACAAACCCCCGAAGCAATTTAATTTAGAATGAAAAAAGTTTGAAAATAGTACGAGCACTAGGGAAATTCGCGTGATATGTGGGCAACTTCGTAGAAGAAAATTGAAAATTACAAAACCTATTTTTACGAGAAAGACAGTAATTAATATAAACTATGTTTATTCATTTCTATATAGAGGGTGCGGAAAAAATGTTACTACAAATTTCTGAAACTAAAATATGACGATCTAATCCAACCTACCTTAGCCCAAAAGTTCATAATTTCCGAAATAATTTCAGAGATGCGAAGTGGCGAAAGTACAATTTGGTTTTAGTTTTCTTTAACAATTGGTGTATTGTCATATAATTCGGGGTTGGGGGCTTTCGTAGGGTGGAAAATTGAAATCTGCTCTCATTTTTGTTATAAAATGTAGAGGGCGTTACCTCAGGTACTTTGCATACATTTAAAATAAAATAATTTTTTGAGTCACGCTGTATTGAAATTTTAAATAAAAATTCTCATTTTTCGACGTTTCTTTTTATTAAAAAAACGTTTACCTGATTAGAGTTGAGCAGCCGTTTTTTGAAAATCTCGATTTAAAAAATTAATTTTCTGCATGGATTGGTCTAAATTGTAATACGGAACTTAATTTGATCACTAAAACTGCTGTCAAACAATTTGTCAATTTGTTTTCGTCAAGGCCCTACAGTACACCAACAAAGACATGACCGATATGCTATTATTTTAGTTTTTGGATATTGCCAAGAAAATGGTTTATTATTTTTCAAAGTATATAATGATTGAAACATTTCCGAATCGTCTCTTACCAAACTATAAAACCTGATGAAACGGGTAGGTTTGCCCTTGTTGTTATTAATTATGGTCGTGCACGTAGGTACGGTAAGAACTAATGAAATTGAGGAAGATATTTTGGATCGATTTAATGAAGTCAGCAGCAGATGGTTGGGTTTGGAGCTTTTGTTTGAAGTTGTTGTTGAATTATATCATCTTTTTTTGTTCTATTTATAAAAAGTTTTAAATTTTAAAGCCTGAACTTAGGAGGTTAAAATTTTAGAGGTCCCTAATAAAATAAATAAGTAACTACTAGGTCCATTGCATATGCAATTTTGTCAGAATCACCGTATTAATATTAAAATTGTCAAAATTTAAAAGGACGAATAAAATTGAACTTCGTGCCATTAACAATAACGAAATTCATCCATATGAAACACAATATTACCATGTATACCTTTTCTTGATGATATGGTGAACGCAATATATATTGGCTCCAGCGTTCGTTTAAATTATTGAAAATGGAATCATTCCGCCATTTTTTAGATTTTTAAAATATGCTTGCTATGGGTAATATCCTAAATAATCCCTCAAAATGTCATCCAAATTCACGGAGTAATCGATGTAAATACATAAAAAATATATATAGGGTCAAATTGAAAACCTCCTCCTCCTTTTTGATCATAACAAAAAATATTTTAATTCGTGAGTTCCATCAACCCTACAATTGCGCTTATCGGCCTTTTAGCACTTCTATTATTTAGAAACATTCCTTTATCCAGATTTAGTTTCCTCGTTGTCATTTAAACATCCTTTAAAATGCCGAAAGGAAAGCGTTCGACAAGTGCCGTATTGAATCAGCTTGTCCAGATTTTACTTCTATTGGGAGTGTACTGTCTTGCGCCTGTTGTGAAGTAACTGTTACTGCCAACAAAAATTCTAAGTTCCTCAACATCCAGCAACTGCGAAACATCCGTGTCAAAAGAACAAAAAGTATGTTCAGAAACTACAAATTTTGATCACCACAGCCTTTCATCAGGACCCAAACGTTCGAAGTTCATTGAAGACTTATGCGAGGCCTTTATTTACGCAGATATTCCGTTAAACAAACTAAGTAATCCTATCCTATTAGTTTTTATACCATAGTTATACCAAGTATACCGGGACCTCAATTCCACATGATTCCACAGAAAAAATTATGTACCTTATTTGAAACAACTGATGTGGGACAAAGGTGTGTCGCTAATTTCGTTTTTGGTGTATTGGTAGTGGAAAAAGAAAGGGACACTAAATATGATATTTAGTGGCTTTAAAAGTATTGAACAGAGTGAATCATTCAACTATTGCTACAATGAATCCCTTAACCTTTGTGGTCTGGTGGCATCATGTGTGAAAAACTGTTAGTGACATTTACAGATGATGTAGCATATTTTTTTAAAGCAATGGGTTGTCTCTATATTTTGTATCCAAAAAATGATACATGTTACAACCGCTGCTATTTACTACGAGGAGAACGTCGATGTATTAAAGAGTGTAATAAACGCACACACATTTTTTTTATAAAAAAGGTGTACATAAGGATCTAATTTAGATTAAAACCCAACCTTGTTTATCCGATGCTAGTACTTGAAATAAAAGGTCTTTTTTTGTCAAAAGGTTTGAAAATTGTAGAACATATTAAAATGTCTGTATTATGCAATAAAAAATTAACTAGTGTTTTGCAAAAGAATGCTGAGGTTCTTGAATTTAAAAAATATCAGTGCGTTCTTGGGTAATAAAAAGAAAGGGTTTTTAACAACCAGTTATAGTTTTTTGTTAGTATATTGTCCAGTTGTCTCCTGTGATGACAGAATATTTTCGGAATATAAACTGCTACTATCAGATAATAGGGGAAAATTTGAATTTGAAAATTTATTACATCATATTGTTATGAAATGTAACCGTAATTTGTTTAATAGTATAGATTAAGGCTGCTGCTTGAATTAGTTTACTTTTTACTTTCTTACCATTTTAAATGTATAAAATTATTTCTATTTTGTCCCTTTTTGTATAAAATTCGCGCAATAAAATTCTACAGATTTTTCAATATCAATTTTTTCATAAACTATTTTATTGCCATGCATTTTATTTATTTATTGCCCTAAAATAAACGCATATTTGCATGCATATTATTTGATTTTTAAATGCATAAATACTCTAAAACTAAGTAATAATCATTACCACGAATAATTTAGTAATAATATTTAAAATTAACGCGTTCTGTTTATCTCTGGTTTATATTTTAATATGGTGATGGCAGCCATAGCATGAAAAAAGTAGATACTTCCTTCAGGAAAATGCTTTTCATTTCAACAACGGGCAATAACGGATTCGTTCCATACACATACATATATACATACACATGTAAGGACTTAAAACATTTGAATTTTTACTTTTTAACCCTCTATTTTAATATTCAATAACGTAAAATAATCCATAGTTTTTCGAATGATAATATGTATTTAGATAGTACCGACGATCATTCCATTTTTGGTTCCTTTTTTTATTAAATTGTTGATCAATAATAGTGCCCTTTGGAGAACAGAGGTGTATCCAGCATACAGCTTAAAAAACTACTTCATATACTACCCTTAAATATCTTATTAATATTTTTTTAATCTCGCGTGGGCGAGATCATCTTTAACAGGTAAGTAGCATGTCGTAGGTCTCTGGTATTGGAAAGTCTCTGTAGAACTTGTAAGAGAAGACATGCATAGCGAAACCGGACACGAAGACTTAAATTAATGGGGTAAAAACGAACATAATGCAGGTACTGGTTTGTAGGAGAAACTGCCCCTAAACTCACAGATCAGCTGGTTCAACGAAGTCAGCTGAAGATAATTACAGGCATCTTTAGAAGACACATAAGATGTTTTTGTTTCATCGTAGGTTCCAATTCTGGTTAACATAACTGACAGGTTAATAATGGCCTATATTTATATGAACCAGAACCAGAACGAGCTTTAAAATATAAACGCCTCAAATAATAAATTATACACTACCATGATAATCTCAATATATTTGCCACTGCGAGGCTTTTGTTTAAAAAATTTGAGGAAAAGTGTAAAATTAGAAACGAGGAGAATCACTACCTACCCAGTACTCTGTCTTTATGGGCTCGTATAGAGAGCTACGTTACGTTAACGTATTAAGTTCAATCGCTTCTAGGGGTTTGTACAATAAGTCAAATCTGGTTACGGTGCTTCACGCAGTTCACAAACTTCACGGAAAAAATACCACAATAATATTTCTTATTTAGTTGGAACTTATGTTCGTTCCAAAATGCTACCTTCTGTCAAAACATAAGGTGAATTATATTTCTAGTTACCACCACGTTCAGTTGTCTAGATAATATTACTACTTAAAAAAAAAACAAGAATTTCAATCATGTGTTAAATATCCTGTGATTGGTTTATTCAGTCTGTTGATTTTATTATGTACTTTCATTTTTATTATCGTAATCATGAAAGTTAATGATGTATATTATATAATAATAATTTAATCTAATTTGTTTTGACTACAGTCGCGGATTGATCCTTGCAAATTAGTTTAATGTGATTGTGTCAATGAACTACAGTAAATATTTTGATTTTTCATGAAAAATGTGCTTTGAAAATACTTTTTATTTTTCTTGTATCTGCAGGGCTTAGTTAGATATAATAAGAGTACTGTGTAAAGTGCTAGTTGTACATGTAATCATAGACGACGGTAATGCCATGTACTCTAATATACAATTTTACCTTTGTGTTTTCTTTGAGATTTAAGTAAAATGTCGTACAAATTGTCACAGACATCATTGCACCCTTATGCAGCAGTTGTGGGATCCTGATAAATATAAATACATCTCCGGGTATTGAAACGTCTTTGCTGATCTTGTAAGGCAAGAGATAGCCAAGAAGACAGTAGGCAAATACATAAAGTAACAAGCGTGGGGTAAAAACGAACATAATACAGGTACTGGTTCGTAGTAAAAACTGCCCCTAAACTCAGGATCAGCTGGTTTAACGAAGTAGGAGAAAGCTGAAGATAATTACACTGATCCTTACAAGACACATGAGTCGTTTTCGTTTCATTGTAGGTTCTGGTTCCAGTTGATATAACTAACAGTTAAACATATCTTATATTTTTGTGAGTCAGAACCAGAACTGGCTTTAACCTGAGTAAGGGGATACAGTACCATGATATTCTCAATAGTACATATAATTTGTCACTGGGAGTCTTTTATTCATAAAATTTGAGGGAAATCTATAATTACAAACGACGAAAATCGCTACCTACCCAGTAGCTTGTCTTTATTGGCTGATAAAGAAAGAATTTCATTTGTTTTAAATCTCCTGTGATTATTCAAGCTGTTGATTTCATTATCTGCTTCCGTATTTATTACCGTATTTATAGTTAAGTTAATGGTGTATGTTATATAATAGTAATTTATTCTAATTTGTTTTGACTGTGGTCGCGGATTGATCCTTGCAAATTAGTTTAAGTTGGTTGTATTAATGAACTCTGATGTAAATATTTTGATTTTTCACGAGTTTTGAGTAGGTTTTTTTATTTTTCTTGCTTGTTCAAGGCTTAGCTAGATAAAATACTTTCGTATTCAAGTACTGGTTGGTAGAAGTTCATGGTCACATGTCTGGTTTCACAGATTTCAGTTTTGGCACCTACAATATTCTTTCTCAACATGATTTATCTATTTTCGTCTACATGCAGTCATATACGTATCTATGAAGACGGTATCGCCCTCTACTCCAATATACAATTTTCTAAACCTGACTTTAATGCTGAATTTGGTTCACAGATAACACATTGGCAATCATGTGTATCAAAAAGTTAACGTATTGACTACATTAAATTTTTATTGGCAGCCCCTACATTACAGAAAGTTTACATCATTTTTTTGTTTTGTTTAGTAGTACACTAGACACTAATGCTATTCATTAATAACGATAAGTTCACAAATTAAAGAAACCTACTACTAAGAAGAAATTGGTAGTTCTCCTAGTCTAAAATCAAGGCGATGCTCGATGCATTCCCTAATTTGTGTTGTGGAACAGCTACCTTGGTTTCAAATATTCCAGATTTAGCGGTTGTACTGCGATAATGTGAAGTAAGGCGACACAAAACAGACGAGGCAAGACGGCGGCGAGATGCGAGCGAAAACGGGAGGACAGGTTTACAAGTTACTATAGACAAAAAGAATATTAATAATAAAATGAATACAAATGATAAGTAATGTTTTTGTATATATATTTTTGTCAAATTTTTAAATTTTGCTGGGTTCTTGGAAGATTTTTGAATGTTTTCGGGTAACAGGTTAAAGAATTTTGGACCGAAATAGGTTACTATCCTTTGTGTATGTGATTTTGTGTATAAGGTTGTTCTTAGGTGCGTTATTGATCTGAACAAATATTTTTCTCAACAAAAGGGAGATTTCAATTTTAGGTAGATATATTAAACAGCTATGAACAAACAATGCACGGAGAGGAAGAAATTTAGTCTCCTTTTATAATCAAACAGTGGAGTATCTTTTGTCTTTCTTCATTATAATTTTTATTATATTATTTTGAACAGTAATCACACTACGTAATGCGTTATTAAAACCCCCACACCATTAAACAATACCTCAAAATTAATTCTACTAAAGCCTTATAAATTATTTTCGTCGAAGTCGAACTAGGGAGTAAATGTGGTCGCTGCTGGGGTTGGAGTTGTTTTATAGTAAGTTTGAAATTTAAAACATCTCTAAGCTGGTAAAATCCATAAAAAAGTTTTCAAATTTTGGAAGTAACATAATAACAATGCTCACCCCATCTCAAGTGCTAATCGACCACAACTCCCAGGTATTTAATTTTATTAACATTTTCTATGCGTTCACAATTGTACTGGTTATTATCACAAGAATGATTATGAATTTTAATGATTTTTTTATCAGGTCGATCTACCATTGTTACAGAAAATGCAATGAACTTGTTTTTTTTTTAATATTTAGGCTAATAAGATGAAAATTTAGACACTCAGACATGACCCTAAGCCCGACCCTGGCTCTTAAAAATGATAGCCGCGTCGTCTGCGTAAGAGTTGACAGTAGCTTTCTCCAAAATGCTACCAATTTCATTGACATATGCCAGAAACAGGATCGGTCCGAAAACCGTAACCTGTGGGACACCTGTTGTAATCTCACCGTCTTCCCTATACCGATCATCAACTTGCATTCTTTGGTTCCGCTGAGTTAAGTAATTTTTAAAAAATTTAAGGCAAATTCCCCGTATCCCCAAAGAGTCAAGCTTGGTCAACAAAAGCTCGTGTGAGACCGTGTCAAATGCTTTGGCAAGGTCAATAAATACAGCTAATGACTTTTATCTTTATCTAGATTGTTATTAATTGCATGAATTAAATTAAAAACAGAATTCTCGGTGCTATATCCATTTGTAAATCCGAATTGTTTTTGGTAAAGGGTTTTAAGATAAAATTGTGTATATTTTTGATACGTTTTGCAGTTATACCATCTTCCCCTGGAGCAGAGTCGTTTTTTAGAGTAGAGATGTAATTCATAAGTTCTTCTTGTTGAATATGATTAAGAAAAAAGAATTATTATTTACAATAGTACTTCCTATGTTGATAAAATAATCATTAAAGATATCCGCCATTTTTTTGGGGTCTGTAATGACCTCATCATCATTATTTATAGTGTCTATTTTTTGTGTGTTTTTATTTATATTTACCACTTGATCCATGATGTTCCAAATTTTTTTGAAGTCATTTTTGGCTAAATATAATTTATTTTGTAATACGCATTTTTAGCATTTTTTATTATTTTTGTTAATTTGTTCCGATATGCTTGTATTGAATAATTGTAGAGTTAGAATGTTTTTTACTTAAATTTAGTTTCATTTTATCTCTTTGTCTGATAAAGTTTATAATTCCATGTATTTCTCTTTATCACTAAGTCTTATCATTATAATTTATTTTAAATAGTTCTAATGTAGATTAAAAAACATTATGTACATATATAAAAAGGGCCTAAACAGACTATCTCAAAAAGACGGAAAAGTTGACAAATACTGACGTCATAAAGGCAAAAATTAGAAATGCCCCAATTTGTCAATACATTTTTTTGGGAGATAAAGTTAAGTTTAAAATAATTATAGAACCTTTTTATCAGTTTTTTATTTTCTGGGTTATTTCTTAAATCTTTATAAAGCTAATGATATTCCTCACAATAGTTTTTTTGTTGTTAAAGTGGTAACAGAGTTAATAAATAAAATGCATCAATGCGATGTACCGACCATCAACATGGACACTACTATGCAATGTGCGGTGTACTGTTTATTGACATACCCTTATACTATGCATTAGGTAATAATTATAGAACCTTTTTATCAGTTTTTTATTTTCTGGGTTATTTCTTAAATCTTTATAAAGCTAATGATATTCCTCACAATAGTTTTTTTGTTGTTAAAGTGGTAACAGAGTTAATAAATAAAATGCATCAATGCGATGTACCGACCATCAACATGGACACTACTATGCAATGTGCGGTGTACTGTTTATTGACATACCCTTATACTATGCATTAGGTAAATCCTTTTTTGGTTGCTCTAACTTGGGCCCTATTCATAAACCAGAAAGATATGACCTATTTAAGAATGGCGTAAATGATTTCGATATAAAAAATATATAGTTTTATTTATTTTTATTTGAGCAAATAAGTTGATAAAATTGTTTGGCCCGTTTTCCTTAGAAGCTTGAGCCTACTACTACTACTACTACTAGTAGGAGGAGACCTTGAAAAAGCTGCCATATTTTAAGACTGTGGTATTCTTGATATTTTAACCGTTAATCAGATTATTCTAACTTTAGGCGAATACGAGTTGAATGCACAAACTTGTTAAATTGGGAAATGAGTCATAAATGTCTGGGGTGTAAATTACCGACAATAGATCGCCTTGGGAGGCTTATAAAAGGGGGCGATGGTGTGAAATAGAGCTCCGAACCTCTCACTTGTAATCCAATTTATTTGAAAAGTTTATTTAACGTATCCTGCCAGGCGTATATAAGTGTTCTTATTAATAAACCTTTTTAACTTTGGTATTATTCCTCGTTATTTTTAATTTTGAATTTCATATTGGGCAGCCTTCGTGTTATTACTTATTTTAAATATGTATGTACGTAGATCTGCTATAATGCCACATAAGTTGTTTTCTAGTAATATGAATTCTAGATTTCAGCAAATAGGTAAATAAACTGTTGTTCATTTAAAACGCAACGGCAAATTTTGCAGTGATTTTCATAAGCTACCAAATTTACCAGAATTCCGTTTTTTAAATACGTAGGCTATTTCTTCCAGAAAAAAAATTGTTGTATTTTTCATACATTTTTTACACTATGATTTTCTACTAAACTTTCTTAAGATCGAAAATCAGCAAATATATTTTAATCTTTTTTGGAAGTATATGCATGAACTTAAGTAGTATGATATATGAAAAAAAAAAGATAATCGGGTCTGTATATTTTAAGAAATACCGTTTTTTATTCTAAAAACCGTTCAGTTTTTCGATATATCCTTTTGTAGGTTCAATAATCCTTCACAAGAACGAAAGTGATTAGATATTTTTCTTTCACTTACCCTCTTTAAAAATGTGACATAATTTATTTTGAATCATATTTAACCTAACTTTAGGGACGTGTCACATACAGTTGTATTAATCGAATCAATAGAGAAAAAACCAGTGTTTTATTGCCAAAAATAGTAACCGGAAACCGAGTGCGCGATCACACTAGTCAATAGTAATATTCCACTCGCAGCTATCATTTGTTTATTTCTTATAAACAGTTTAATGCGAAAATTCGCGTTTTGTTTCGTTTTTGGCTTATAAAATCGAAACTAATGAAGCAATCTTAATGGTGTAAAGATACGAATTGTGGAGAATAAAGCTACAAATAACATGATATGGATACACAACTTGATCGGATCATTAGAACAGGAGAAAAAAAAAATGAAAAAAATTAAGCTTTTTTTCGAAAATTCGTATCTCCGTTATTTCTTAAGTTGTAGCGAAGGCCCTTTGCATCTTATGCATATCAAAACCAAGCGCTGTGGGATTATTAGTTTTTGCGATTTGAATTTTTTAATGATGATGATTAAAACCGGCCGAGCGCATGAAAGTAGCCGAGTAGTATGATAGCAACCGAGGCAGCACAGGGGCAACTGCAGAAGCTATTTGATAGCTTCTGCAAGTGCTGTGGTAATTAAAGTTGAAGAATAATACTTAGCGCGCTGAGCGACTCTGTTACTACGGTTCCCATCGGCTGCCATGTCTTCCGCCTTGGATACTTTACCGCGTCCGACCGTTTCAGGTCATGTTTGGAAGCATTTTTCGCGTATTTCTTAGAATACTGGCGGGAAATGAGAATTACGTTCTGTTTTATGATACTTCTACTTTCGATATGATTTTGCAGAATTCAAATTGGATCATCCACGACGCATCCAGGCACGCTTAAAAATAGTGCATTAAAAAATTCAGATCACAATTATGTAAAAATTAATACCCGACAGTGCCTGGTTATTTCGCACAGTTCCTTCGCCACTATCTAAGAAATAACGGAAAATTCTAATTTTTCCGGTTTTCCGTTTTTTTCTACTGTTCTAATGATCTAATTATGTTGTGTAACATATCATATTGTTTGTAATTTTATTCTCTACAGTTCATCTCTTTGCATCATCCAAATTGCTTCATTAGTTTCGATTTTATAAGCCAAAAATCAAAGAGAACGCCATTTTTTGCATCAAATTGTTTATAACAAATATAAACAAATGATAGTTGCTAGTGAAAAAGATAATGGAATATCTGAATTGTAAAGGCGCACTTGGTGACTAGTTTGCCACGAAAAAATATCTATTTATTGGCCAATATGTTATAACTAAAGATTGTCACTTACCTAGATAGCTAGATCGTTTTAGGGAGATTTAGGATATACCTCGAAACATTTTTTTTTAGTTTTTTGAAAGTCACCATAGACGGAGGTAGAATTTGTTCTTTATATATAACCATTTTTACTTTTTACACCCAAACAAAGAAATTGGTATAGTAATCAAAGTCTAATTAAACAGGTTTACTTAAGAAATACAATAGAAGTTTATATATTTTAAAAGGACAATTTTAAAATTTTGAGAAATTACTTTGTTGGTTTAGTTTAGGCCAGTTTTAAAACAAGGAATTTTTGTTTTCAAATTATTTTATTTATACTTTTTTCTGGGTTCGGTCTTTTTCAAAGGAACGGAACGTAAATATGTTAAAATAACAAATGAATATTATATGTATGATTGTTTAAATATATCACACACTATATATTGCACCAAGAGTATAAACGTGACCTAACTCCAAACAAACTAAGCTTGATACCAACCTTTATATTAAAGACAACCGATAAATCTGACTCACAAACCCTACCATAAGAGGAACTGTTTTCCCTCAGTATTATCTACTTATCTATCATATTATCTCTACGATTATGTGCTATTCTAGAATAAAATATCACGACATTAATTGGTTTTAATATACCATACTAATAAAAGTCTCGTTTATGTCAAATCCTGGGCAACATTTTTTCTCTCGTTCTCAAAAAGTTTTAGTAAATTTTTTGCAGAGATGGGAAGAATTCAAAGCCTGCATTCGAATATTTTTCTAGAATTCGAATCCTTTTTTTAATAGGTGATTCGGAATCAATTCCCGATTTCAAAAGGATTCGGATTCGATTCCTTTTTAGTTTTAGTTCAAATCACTATCGAATCTAATGTTAATAATTATATCGATCTACTGCGTAGCCGAAATATTTCCTTTCTATCTCTAAAGGTCCGTATAACTTAATAAAAAAATTGCTAGTTTAAAATAAACTAACTCAAAAATCGTTGATCCAAGATAAAATTAAAGGTTAAATTTTTTTTATTATGCTTTTCTGAAGATATTCAAGATATAAATAAGCAAAATTGTATAATAAAATAAATAAGACGAATAATAATCAATAATGACCGAATAAATTTGACACAATCCTGTATCTATTTCGCTACCCTATCAATTAAAGAGAAAATTCGGGTCCGGGAGAAGGACAGTCCACCCCTCTGGGGAAACTCCCCCGATCCCCACTCCTGTCTGGACAATCCTACTAACTGGCAGTAAACATATATATTCAATAAAAATCTTCAGTATGAGTGTGGCAGATCCTTTGTTAATAAACTGAAAAATTTAATAAAAAATAATATTATAATTAATATTTATTTTCCATATCCATATATCATTTATTTAGGTTCTAAATTATCGTTTAACGTTTTATGACAGTTTGCATTTAAAAAATACAGAAGAAAATGTAATGGTTTAGTTTTATCGTAGCATAAAATAAAACAAATCTAAATGTCGTTTTATATATATTATTTTTTTGTATTACCAAAGACCCATTATAGCTTACGCAATAGATAACTCGCCGAAATTATATTATTTCGTGCGGTAACCCTTGATTCGCGAACGGGAACGAGACGCGGCCTTTCCAATCACTAAATATTAGAAGAGATCTTTTAGTTAAAACAAGAATATTGTCTGCGGTCGCTACTCTCTGCCGGCTTCCTCAACACACTTGGCAACATTGCGCATTAATTTTTCGGATGGATGCAGGATTTTTCAAGGCCTGCATTCATTTAGGGGGGCTTGAACGTTGCCGTGTCTTGTTCGATCTACTGCGTAGCTATATTGATTATTGAATTACACGTACGCAATAGTAATAGCACCTAGAACCCCGAAACCTAACATAGGAATGTGTAGTTTTGGGGTGTAAGATTCCCATTAAAATTTTTTCAATCTATCTGTTTCACACTTGATTTTTGTGCAAAATTTCAACTCAACTAGGCAAGTATTATTTTGTTAGTGAGTTTTCCATTTTGTTCCGTCATAATGGCTCTATAGAAAAGTTTTATCATTTATTCCTTCATCACCCTTTATTTTCATACAAGTTTCGAAATTAATCCTATAAGTAGTTTCTTAATAACATTTTCTTTACATTTTGTGAGGCCGCCATTTTGTTCCGCCATTTTGGATTTTTACCAAAATGTAACCATTTCGTCTCCATAGGACCCTTTGACCAAAATTTGAAGTCATTAGGATAAGTAGTTTTTGAGCTATGCTGGATACAGACAGATCGATAGATTGACGGAAATGGGAGAACATGTTTTTCGTTGTCCAGGGACCCTAAAACGCGCAGATCCGGAAAAATCTCGGAGGGTGATTTTTTTACGATTACAATACTAGTAAAACTAAGTAGGATTTTTAAATATATTGTTTTTATATGATTACAGTTAAACTAAATGTTTTATTTATTTTAATCGCCCATACAAAACTCAGGATTTAAAAAAAGTAAATATGCATTTACTTTAATTTATATAAATATAATCTAAGCATAGAGCACTAATGCCCTATATATATATATATATATATATATATATATATATATATATATATATATATATATATATATATATATATATATATATATATATATATATATATATATATATATATTTATTTTTTTTTATTGTTTACATAAATTTATAACTTTTCAAACTTCTCACTTTTTTTTCGACTTTTGTGTGTGACACCAACATAAAATCGAAGTTAATGAACTGATGTTTGATGAATAAAAATACCAACGATAGAATTTGGATTCGTGATTCGAATACTTTTTTGTTATCAAAAGGATTCGCGATTCGAACCGAGGATTCGAACCGAGGACTCGAATCCTGATAAAGAATCCTTTTTGGGAGGATTCGTCCCAGCTCTGAGAAGAAAAGAGAAATAGCTTTTAGATGCGTTTAATAATGCACATATTAATATCACTACCTAAGTTTCATCATAGAAAATATATAACACATGTACATATTTCGTTGTTCATAAAGTTAGTCCACCAATTTAGTTGTTCATTTAATTTAAAATGTTACAGGACAAGTAGTAAAATATTTCTTGTTTTGTATTATTACTTATGCCTGCCGAGTTAAATACTGACGCACAATTAAAACTAAAATAGTACCCATAAAATAGGGATTGATTATTTAGCTGTTTTAGAGCTGTGGCACGTGCATTGTTTCCGTTTCTAATTTAGTTTTAACACGTGTTTCCGATGTTTATTTGGATTGCTGTACCGTTCCAACACGCAATAAATCAGGTATAACTGTAAATTCGTCAGTTTTTAGGAGCATAACTAATTTTACAGTTCTGCTGTTTGCAGCTGAATATCGAAAATTTACACTTAATTTAAATCCAGCTGTTATTTCCAATTCTGGAACTGCAAGATCAAATTTCAGTGCGTGGCTGTGTTGGGTTTTGCATATTAGGGACAATAGGTTTACATTTTAAGACAATTTACCATAGGTATTAAAATTTAAACAACTATAATTTATAGAGCGAACAGATTAATTCAGCAAATTGTTAAGCACACTGTGCTACGCGGATCTGACACTACAAAGATTTACAGAGGTGGAAATCAATCAGGAATAGTGAAGTGTGACCCAGTTTAGTTCAGTATATAGTGTTATATATAATGTCTTTTCAAACATTTTTATTGGGCGCCATTTTGCTTCATTATATTGGATTCCTACCAATATTTTACCAGTTTCTTTCCACCTATGCGACATTTGACTTTTGGGCATAATTTAAAATACATTCAATAAGTAGTTTTTACATTGACACATTTTTCTGCAAAATTTAAAGTCAATTGAACAAGATTATTTACGTTGCTTTTTTTGTCCCCATTTTGTTTCGCCACCGTAAATTCGTACCACAACTTTACCAGTTTATCTCTGTATCACACTTAATTCTTGCACAAAAATTGAAATTAATTTAATAAGTAGTATTTTCCTGCTGATTTTTCAAATATTTGATTAGGCCGCTGTTTTGTTTCGCTATCTTCGATTCATTCAAAATGTTAGCAGTTCATTCTTATGTAACACTTAATTTTTATGCAAAATTTGAGGTTAATTGGATAATTAGTTTTTTTAGTAAATATTATAAGGCGAACTGACAGACCGACAGACGGACCAACGGAATTAATGAAAAATATTTTTTGGCATCTAGGGACGCTAAAACGTGAAGATATGTAAAACTTAAGAGGGTGATTTTTTCATAATTCGCGAAATTCTGCTCATCGGGCTTACTTCTGGGGTGTGCGGAATTATTACAAACGTGCCTTGAATGTGGAACGGTGGATTTACTTTTCGACTACACTCAAGTCTTTTAACAACTCAAAGATAATCTGGTTACACCTTCATGAATTGGGGTATCTCTAAGTCTAATAAATCTTCTAAGATCCCCGATGATCTTTTTATTCCAGATGAAATTAACTTGCATTTGTTGGCTCTTCTCATGCGCTCTCGGTTGATGATGATTATATTGAGCAACTTAGGAACTCACAGTTTGGCAACTGTAGAATCGAACTTAGACCCTAGTTAAACTACTAGTTTCAAGACAGAAACCACATACTTACAACGCGGACCTTATCTCCGCGAAAATGCTACAACTCTTTTTGGAAGTAATAGCAGCCCCTTTAACTCACATTATCAACGTATTTCTTTTGTCTGGCAAATGTCCCGTACTCTGAAAAAACAACTTACATGAGACCTATTCCGAAAAGTCCTTCCATGCCAATAACTTCTCTTAATGATCTTAGACCTATTAGCCTCCTCTGTGTCCCTTTAAAGGTTGCTGCAGAAGTCTTACACGAACAGCTTTGTGACTATTTAGATGAGAGTGGAATTTTCTCAAAGACTCATTCTCGTTTTCGCAAGGGATTTGGAATGGTCACGGCACTGAGCCGTCTTATCGATGATTGTCTGATTGCTCGGGATGATCGGAAGGTGATCTCTCTTACATGTTTGGATATGTCCAAGACCTTTGACTCTGTTAGTTTTGAATGTCTTCTGGCGAAACTGAAATACTATAGCATAAATGGGCACACTCATGATTGGTTGAATAGCTATCTCCATGGATGCGAACAAAAAACTTTTCTTAAATGTGCGGGCAACACACTGGTGTCGGACTTTGCTCAAATAACTTCCGGGGTTCCTCAGAGATCAGTGCTGGGACCTCTTCTGTTCTCCATTGCGGTGACTGATTTACACTTTGCACCTAAAACGTGCAGTATTTATTTTTATGCTGATGACGTCCAACTTTTCTGTACTTTTGCCCCAACTTCCATAAGTGTTGCTGGTGAGTTGATTAACCAGGATTTGGATTCAATATCTTCTTGGGCAAAAAACAATGGTTCAATGGTTTAATACTGAATCCTGAGAAGAGTCAGCAGATGTTGATTGGTTCGCCATAACTTCTGCGAGATGCGGTTGGACTGAGTCTGGGGATCGATGGACGTGAAATTCCTTGTAGTAGAGTTATTAAGAGCCTTGGGCTACTTCTTGATTGAAGGCTTAAATTTGAAAGTCATGTCTAGCTGGTGTGTCGTAAAGTATTCCTCAATCTTAATTATCTATACTAATTTAAAGATCTAGTGGATGAGAATACAAAGAAAATGCTAGTCAACTCTTTGGTTTTGTCCCATTTTCGTTATGCATATGTCGTTTATGGACCTTGTTTGACGAATGAGAGTCGCATGAGGTTACAGGGAATGCAGAACCTTTGCATCGTTTTATAACTAAAGTTCAAAGATATTCTCATATCACACCCTTTTATGAAAAGCTAAACTTCATTCATAAACTTATTAGAAGAAGCGATGTCCATGACAGACCACTTCGGGGAGTTTATGCTAACTTGGACATCCCTCGGCCTAGAACTGAAACTTTTCGAACTGACTTCTCTTATCTTGCTCCTTATGCCTACAACCAAATGACAAGACTATTGCCAAGCTTGACTTCTAAATCCAAGCTCACTGTGAAACGAATACTGAAGCAGGAAGTCAGACAAAGGGTAAAAGCTTTTAATCTTAATATGTTTTAATTATTGTTTTTTTTTGTGTTTTGTTTTCCTGTTAATGTTTTCATCTATTTTGACATTTGCGGCCTGGTTGTTAATACCACTATCTAGTGTATCTTGACCTTTTGTGTAATAATGACTGTTTGTATTTTTTTATATCTTTATACAATAGATGTTTTTGAATTTGAATTTGAATAATTACAAACATTTTATTTGGCCGCCATTTTGTTCGGCCATCTTGAATTAGTACTACAATTTTACTAGTTGACCCCTATACCATTATTACTTATGGCACACAATTTGAAATTAATCTATTAAGTAGTTTTTCAGGCTGATTTTTTAAATAATTTATTAAGCCGCCATTTTGTTCTGCCATCTTCGATTCGTGTCATGTTTGTGCAAAATTTGAGATAAACTGGATAAGTCATTTTTTAATAATAATTTTTTAACATTCCACTAGTATATTTTTTACCAGGTTATCCCCATTTGAATCTTAATTTTTGATCAAAATTTGAGGTCGATCGTGTAAGTAGTCTTTAAGCTATGCTGCGATCTGACAGACAAACAGACAGGCCGAAAGACGGACCGACGGAATTGATAAAACATATTTTTTTGGCATGTAAGGACTCGTACAGATACGTAACAGCTGAGTCTGTGATTTTCTCACAATTACAAACATTTTATTTGACCGCCATTTTATTTATTTATTTTATTTTAAATTAGTACCACAATTTGACTAGTTGATCTCTATACCACAATTAGTTATGGCACACAATTTGAAGTCAATCATTTAAGCAGTTTTTTAATAATTTTATTAAGCCGCCATTTTTTTTTCGCCGTCTTGGATTCGTACCAAAATGTTACCAGTTGATTCCAACATAATAAATAAATTTGAAGTCAATCGGGTGAATAGAATAGGCATAGCTACCGTGAACAGACAGACCGGCGGAATTGAGAAAACAATTTTTTCGGCTGAAACGTGAAGATCTTTAAACATCTCGGAGGATGATTTTTGCACGGTTACAATACTTCCTTCTTACGAGGGAAGTATCAATCAGATACCTAAAATAGTGAAATAAGAACAGAATGTCTCATTAAAATTTACAGAGAGCCGTGATTGCAAAGAATGGTGGAGAACAGGGAAGTCAATTGTTTGATCAATCATTTTATACGAAATTAGTTGGGAATATAATATTTATAATTTTTTTTTTGGTTTAAGAAATACAGAATATTAATCAGTAAGCAATATTAATATACTTGCCTAATTTTTATTTTAATTATCTTAATCCTCATATAAGAAATAATAATATAATTCACTATTTAAATGAATGACTCTCTGCTACTGGTGTTGTATTAACAAATTAATAAAAGCTTTAAATTGTATATATTAACCTATTTACATCCATTATCCCTTACACAATGAGGCGCCAAAGTAGGTTTCTAAATTTCGACGTCCTCTATTCAGTTTTTGCATATGGGACCGGCGTCAAATTTAAAAGGGTTACCACAGGACCTGCATGTCTTAATAAATCAAAACATAATTTTATAAAGTAGAAAGTGCGTTCTGGTTGCGCAAATTGCAGGCACAATGTTTTGGTAAATATTAAAATTATAAATATTATTGGAAGGAATTTTTACTTTTATGGAAATTTTGGAGCTTCACAGGATAGCAGGTAAGCGGGAGGGGTCAATTGTTCAAGAGAAAATTAAAATGATTAATGATTTCTTAAATTGTGCTGCAAGGAACATGGGAAAAAGTTTAAAAACTCTTAAAATTCGGTATATATTAGGAGCTTTGAATAATTTTATACGATATAAGTGATGGTATGTGCACAAGTAGTTCATTGAGTGGTTTTTGTTAGCTGTGAGGCAGATTTTTATTCTCAGGATTCGTAATTTTATGTGTAATCGTATTTTGATTATCAAACTGCGTTTTTTGGGTAGCCCGTTAGAATGAGAGCTAGTCGTAGAACCCAAGACCGAGATTTTGTATTCATTGATGCGCGTCTGATAAAATTTTTATATTTTTATCGATAGGTCAGCGACATATCGAAAAGCAATAGGTAACAAAATATCGATAAGTGCCGATAGGTGTGCAATAATGTGGATAGGTAGCCGAGAACATCGATAGTTATGGATAACAGACTACATATTTACAAAGATGAGGACTTTTTTTGCTATTCTGTAATTTTTCGGAAATATACCGATCGATAATTTGATAAATATCGACATCGATAAATAAAATATATCGAAAGTGATGTGCTATCGCCTCTCCATAGGTAAAATCCTCGGTAATACATAATATTGCCCATTCCTTATTTGATACCGCTCCTAGATTTTAATCGCATTGAGTCTAGTATGATATTCTAGATTTAAGAAATATGAGTTACGTATAGCTAAATCTATACATAGGCGGAGTCTAGTTGTTACGTGAAAAAATCTCGCTTTCAGTCGAAAAAATTATACAAAAAAAGTAATCCCTACTAGTCTGATCTTCAAGATCATTTCTTGTAACTTCCCCTCTCAATTAATGTAGCTCCGACTGGACTGGACGTACAAATCTAGGAGAGCATTACAGAGTCATAAAAATCGGTAAATTCGCGTTTACTCACAACTTATCCTGTACAGAATTATAAGAATGTACATATAACAGTCTATATATGCATATAATTATTTGGGAATAACTTTATGCAATTTAATGTTTTTTTTTTGTGTTTAATTAATTTATTATATTTATATAGTCTATAAAAAATAAATTATGTCCTTTATTATGTTCCTAAATAAAAAGGTTTTATTAGGAAAGGAAAAGGAATTTTACCGAATATTTAAACATTTTATTTTGCAATATGGCATTTGCGCTAAAATTTTACCAGTCTATCCCTGTTTCACACTTGATTTTTGTGCCAAATGTCATTTTTTTATCAAAAGCGCAGTGAAAAAAAGTGCGTTAGACAACCGCCTATATGCCTGAAGTCAAAAATAGTATCGAATTAAATGCATGTGGCTTGCTAGCTAATTTTAAATAAAATTCAGATTTTCTCCTTTTTTTTAAATTGAAGTATCTAGAAAAATACTATATTAGTTTTCAGTGGCTCTGGAGAAGGGCATGTTTAGTGGACGTTCTGAACTTTTCAACGCGTAAACAATATGGACAACCACAAAAAGTCATCACTTTTTTTGAGTTATAAGTAAAACTGGCTTTGGGGGGTTTTAGCCGCCAATACAGAAAAAAAATCCTTACTTTATACTATTTGTATCATTTTAGCTGGAATAAAAGTGGCTCTGGAAAGAGTTAACCCTATAACCCCACATTAAATACGCCACTGTTAGATTTCGTTTATAAAACGCCTCGTAACAAGAAAGGTACTATTTATTAAATATTTGCTTCAATCAATTTAAAGTTAAATATTTTTATTCAGTTGCGAAAAAGCCAAAAAAGATTTTTGTTTGTCAAAAAAGGTACTATACTCAGCCCGCATGCTCATAAGAACATTTCAATTCAGAATCACGTGAGGAATAAAAAACTTAAAGTTTTCGAGATATTCTACTCTCCATTTTTTAGGTTCTGACACATTTTTGAATGGCCGCCATTTCAAATTGGGTAATTTGAATGTGTATTTTGGTTCTCAATTAAGGTTGAGAAGGCGATTTAAAAGGTGTGCCGTACTCGACTTCTCTTTTTATGAATTTTTTTTCTTTAAAATGGCGCTCAGCTCCATTGAAGTTTTTATTTGAAAATGTTTGCCTTGACTGGTTAAAATCAATTGTAGGGAGGGGCATTATTTCAAAACACCCCTCATCGAGCATAGATAACATTTATTTATTAAACGACATATCGAATTGCGGGAGTCATAGAAAGTAATTCTTGTATTTTTCATTAATTGTTTACATTAAGAGCAGGATAATCTGGTATTATTTTAAGGGCATAATTTGTATCAAACGTAAAAATGAAAAAAAAATAGTCTTCAAAATACGGGAGAGTACAAAAAAACTACTAAATTGAAGAGGATTTTTCTTGCATTTTATTTAATACTTTCTATTTTCAATATTTGTGGCGAATTGATAGGGAAGTAATTACTAGGATATGTCATCCAGTAATGAAAAATTATGCCGTACTACAAGTTTTTACCATTATCTCCCTTTTTCATAAGGACCCTTCATAATAGATTAATGGATGCATTCTCCATTTTAAACCTCGCTACTCAATATATGCGGTGCTATGTGTCAGTTCGATTCGGTTATGCTATTCATCAATTACATGCATTAACGAATTGACGCATAATTCACCGAATTGGCGCATATTTCATCCATGCAGTGCAACAATTTTGTTCATATATAAAATGAACGTAAAAAAATCTTTTTAAAAACATGTTTATATTTATAAACTATAAAAGTAAAAAATAATATTTTAGTGTATGAAGTTAAATAGTAAACATACAAAAAAACTCCACCCTCGCTGAAAACTTTTAAAAATTTTATATGAATGAACGAATTGGCGAATCAACGAAATGATGAATATTTCAGGACACTATTTATCGATTTTTATTACTTCCCTCGTAAAAGGGATGTATTGTAACGTTTCAGGGTCCCTAGATTACGAAAAACGTGTTTTTTTCAATTCCGTTGGTCTGTCTGTCTGTCTATCTGTCGGCTTGTCTGTTCGCGGCATAGCTAAAAAGATCAAAAATTAAGGGTCATATGATCTGGTAACATTTTGGTAAAAATCCAAAGTCAAAACAAAATGGCGGCCTAGTGAAATGTTAAAAAATTATTAATAAAAAACTGCTTATCCAATTTATCTCAAATTTTGTGCAAAAATCAAATATTATGTAGGAATCAACTGGTAAAATTTTGGTACAAATCCAAGATGGCGGATTAATAAAATATTTAAAAATTCAGCCTGAAAAAACTACTTAATAGACTGACAAATTGTACCCTATAATTAATTGTGTTATAGAGATGCACTAGCAAAATTGTGGTACTAATTAAAGATATCAGTACAAAATAGCGGCCAAATAAAATGTTTGTAATAGTAAAAAAATCGCCCTCTCAGGTTTTACATATCTTGACGTTTTAGCGTCCCTAGGTGTCAAAAAAGTATCTTATCAATTCTGTCGGTCCATCTGTGGGTTTGTCTGTCTGTCAGTTCGCGGCATAGCTTAAAAACTACTTATCAGATAGCCTTCAAGTTTTTGACAAAAATTAAGGGTCATATAGGAATGACCTGTTAATATTTTGGTAAAAATCCAAAATGCCGGTACAAGATGACGGCATAGTGACACATAGAAACATTCTTATTAAGAAAACTAATATCAAATTTACCTCAAATTTTGCACAAAAATCAAGTGTTTTGTGTATGAATATAAGATAGCAATACAAAATGGCATCCTAATAAAATATTTAAAAAATGGGCTTGAAAACGCTATTTATTAGATTAATTTCAAATAAAAAGAGATAAACTGTTAAAATTGTGGTACCAATTCAAGATGAAGGAACAAATTGGGAACTAAAAATTTTGCAGAAAAATTAAATGTGATAAACTGATACGAATTCAAAATGACGTAACAAAATGGCAGTGTGTGTCAATGTAAAGGAAAGTATTGTAATCGTGAAAAAATCAACTTGCGCGATCTTTTCAGATCTTCACGTTTCGGGGCCCCTAGATGCCGGAAAAAATGTTTTCTTAACTCCGGCGTAGCTAAAATCTACTTACACGGTTGATTCGAAATTTTAAATATTAAATATTTTTATTCAGTTACGAAAAAGTCAAAAAGATTTTTGTTTGTCAAGAAAATGTTATTCAAAAATACCCAAGGATACAAACAAATTCTTTGTCGGTCAGACGTGAAGACGTTTTTTTTTTCGTGTTTTTTCTACGTGTTATGAAATGATCTTTTTTTGATGATTTAGTTTTCCTACGTGTTCTTTTCGCTATCCAATTATTTGTTATTTTAGTGTAGTTTTACTTTAATGCCTTATTTATAATTGCCATCCACTCTCACCTATAATCTTGCTACGCCACTGGTTAAATAGTGTTTAAAAAAGACAAATAGAAAACCTTTATTTCATACTTAGATTTAATTAGAATCGATAGAAAAGAAAAAGACTTAATTTATTAAAATTACTCTTGACATATTTAAACTAGTTTGGTGTTAATCACTAGACTAGCCACAAATACCTAGAATTATATCCCAGATACATTTCTAATCTTACATTATAATCATTAATATTTTCTTTTTTAGTAATAATAATTGTTCTTGTAATTTAAATTATTGATTAAATCTGGCTAAACCTGTAGAAATAATTAAAATACAAGCTTTCTTATTATTTAAATCTATATTTGTATAGTTGTAGTGACTTTATAATTAGTGGAACTTACCAGCAGTATTTTAATCGTAAAGAACGACAAAGTACGTATCAAATATTTGGATGCTAATATCCACCTTATAAATATTTGCTCAAGCGATAAAAGTGTCTCTTTGTAGCGTCGAGGCCCTGTAGCGACAAATGCCTCCAGGAGAGAGGATTAAAAATTCAAAAAGGAAAACCGAAAAAGATAAAGAATGTTTGAGTTTACGGTACCTCGCACTGGAACGACGACGCTGCGGCAAACATCTTCATTAAAAATAAAAAAGACCGCCTCGGTTCTGAACAGTCACTTTGGGCCATGACAGTTTTTGATAAAAATTATCAGTTTGCATTATAAAGGCATACCGGTAAGTGTGAAAACGGTAAAAATGGGGAAGCAGAGGTTCTTAAAGTGAATATATTTTCGTTTGGTCGATTAATTTTAATTGTAATATTTGTAAAATCAAAACCCTGCATTTTTTACGCTAAAGCAACAAAAATATTCGAGGACTTTTATGTCATGTTAGAAAGTAGAATAACATAGAGTCAAATTGCTTAAGTCACCAGATATTCAAAATTGGTTTTTTTAATATTTTATTTAAAACATGATGTAGACTAAAAGGCATTACCTACCTTAAGAAAGTGGAAAATGGGTTCCAAAAGCAACACATTTTTAGAAATTTGTTGAAGTGTTAACTAGCATTAGTGTGGTTAGTATGAAGCATGCCTTTAGCGAAATATTTTTTATTACGAATAAAGAGCGATACTTGGCAATATTTAGAAAATTTAATCTGTTTTCAGTTTTAGGCTAAAGGAAAAATACTAGGGATGTCAATCCCGGGATCTCAGAGCAAAATTCTGTCTCGAATTTACCGGGATTAGACCGATCAATTTTGCTCGCGTTTAACGCGTTGATGATTGTGTTATTGTGTCATTGTGCCTGCGGCTTTGAACATATTAAAAATTCGTTTTGAATAAATTATCCAAAATTAAAACACCACTTAGCACTGAGTTGCACCAGACTTTAATAAAAAGAATCAAGCAACGCAGAATCATTTATTCTGATATTCTCTGCTATCTCTCAAATCACGACTCTATAAACTGTAAAACAAGATGATTGTTTTAAAACATCAATTATTTATATTATTAAACCTGAATTAGAAAAACATTTAATCAGACTAGACAACGAAAATGAATGAAATAATTAATATAAAACAGAGATCAGCGACGAAGATATACTTCCCTTGCAGAAATGAATCTTTGAGCTTTAAATTCCAAAAGGCATTATAAAAAAGTTCGACGCATTAACTAATACAAAAGCAAGTGCCCTCGAGGGGGAATCGAACCCACAACCTCCGTCATACCGGGACCTATACCAACTAAGCTATCGACAGCAAAATGGCAAAACGAGGCCATATCATTCCCCCCACCCGCCGCAGACCTGCTCCACTCTTCAACACCTCACTATTTGGCCTCTGACGAGGGCCTTCCATCTCTCATCAACACATTTTGCAGGTTTCGTCCGTGTGTGTTGAAATTTCATATATGTACCCCAAGCGACGTAAGCTGCAATTGCAAGTAGGAAAGGCGAGTTTTTGTCAGTTGTAGAAACCGAAACCGGTTGCAATTGTAGCTTCCAATCACTTGGTGTACATATATGAAATTTCTTCATACACGAACGAATCCTCCAAAAAGAACCGATGCTGAGTAGTGGGGCGTTGAAGAGTGGAGCAGGTCTGCCTCGCTTTGCCACATTGCTGTCGGGGCCCTTTTTTCCACTTTTTATAGCTTTTAATTTCAAATTTCGCTAACTTTCTCACCGGTTTCGGTTTCCGTACCCGACAAAAACTCGCCTTTCCTATACCTGTAATACAAAAGCAAGAAATTGATATATTCGCAAATGGTGACAGTCGCTGCCATAATCATTAAACAGCTTTTTTAATAACTATGCAGCTCACAAGCTTGGAACTTGACAGAAGTTTAGAGACGAAACTTTAGTTGCACTAATATTTTTGCGTTATTTTTTTTTATTTGTAAACTTTTTTTACATTTTTAACTTTATTAACTTGGGTTTTCGGTTAATTTCTGCGTGTTAATTTTATATAATAAAAGTTATTAATTATATTTTTTGTCGATATCTAATCCCGAGATTCTGGAATTATGCAATCAGTCTCGAAAATCCCGGGATTAGAAAAACCCTTCGGGATTGACATCCCGTTAAGGGCTTGCAATAACATTTGTTTTACAGAAGGAAATAATTTCTATACGAAATCCGACAGAGATGAAAACGAGTTCACATGTTAACAGGGACTCAAGTCTTTTCGGTCTGACTTGATAATACCAAGAATCTCGTGTGGAATATTCCAATTTCGAGAACAATACTAAATCTACATGATTAGTCATTAAATCAACTTAATTGGTCAGTTGAGATTAAACAAGGCGCCTTATGGGAGATCCAAAAACATATAGCTGACCATAAGGAATAAAGAACAATTATTATAGATGTGATAGTAAAAAAACATAAAAACTATTGACAATGTGTTGAGTAAAGCGTTTGATGCTGCCGGTATTAGCAAAATAAGATCATTTATTACTAAGTAAACGGAAACACTTTCCTCTTAGACGGGGGTTAGAAAAATTGCTTTTAATTAGATCCCATATACAGGTTTGTATAAATAGTTTGAAACATGCTTCAAGTATTTTGAGATAGTTGGGAAAGTGTATTTCCAGAACGTATTGGCTCCAATAAAAATTCTATTTTCATTGAAAGATAGAAACAAGTCTGATAGAAGACACATTTTTTGTTATGTGTGCTTGGCAATATACGCAGGATTGATTTTAGATCGTGAGAAAGAAAAAGAAATGAGTTAATTTTTCATAGTTTAGTTTTAAAAGAATCAGGTGAAATTAATTACAAACAAAAGATTAATTTGAGGGCGTAAATCTCAAAGAACTCTAACATTCGTTTTCATCGTCATTTAGTTGAGTACACAGCTTGGAGACAGCAGGAGTAAATACACCAATTAGGGTTTTAATTTTTACCTTAGCATCATTGCCAGTTTCAATTATTCGATCTAAAAGCGATCTTAGTGGAGGACTAATCATCTTCCTTTCATAAAACAAGATTATTGACGTTTAGATTTGGTAAATGTTTTAGCCATTTAGGGTGTGTTTGTAAATTAATAAAAAAGCGTTAAATAGTTAAATTTCATTAGAAGGGACTCACTTATCACAAAACACGTTATTATTTGATATAAATCAATGATTTTTATTTTTTAAAACATAGTTATTTGGTCTTTGGAAATTTCGTTATATAATTAAAGGTAAGAATTGAAATAATTTAAAGTAAGAAAACAAATTTATCAAAAAACTACAAACGAGGAATACTTTGCGGAAAGAGGTAGTCAGTTCCCTGTAAACGGTAGTTTTGATTAAATTATTTTCGTGGTTGATCAGAAGATTTTTTTGAGGTTCTGTATACTTGACTTTTATTCTTTTTCTATGGTAAACTTAATGGAAATGCCGATGTTATTTAAATGGTCTACTTCCATGTGTTAGTTATCCTTGTTTCATTTAATGAAAGTGTCGTAGACTTAACCGTACATTAGGTTTAAATTTTATCGTCTCTGTCGTGATTTTCAAATCACTCCATATTTTTTTGAATTCATGCTGTTTTAGAATCTTGTGGTGTTTGTTGTCATTATGGAAAGCGAGTGGATGGAGGAGACTAGTTTCCTGAATGACTAGTAAAACTACGAGGTGCGCAACCTGTAAACATACCCTTGCTGACTCATATTGTTTTTGTACCTTACTCAGTAAAAACTTTTGGTCCTTGGGGTAACAAGAAAGCTTTTAGATAAAATATACAACAAAATTCTTGCAAACTGTCAACTACTTTCTTAACTGAAACGATTGGTTCTGTGTTAGGAACTGTTAAGAGTGAAACAGATTTATTTTTTTATATTTAGTACTTTATTTTATGTCATATTGTTAATTAAAGTTCACTAGGAAACACAATAACAATTTTGCCAAAGATATTACACTTTAGAGAGTATTAAATGTTATTTTTAAATGTGTTCAAATTATTTGTTGCGTTTAGAATGACAAACAAAAATCTTTTTTGGCTTTTTCCCAACTGAATAAAAATATCTATTGAAGCAAATAAACTGCTAGAACTTCGAAGTGCACCAAGGAAATTTTTACTGGAAATTCAAAATGAAATATTTTCTATACGGATGAAGATTTTGAGTTGCGGTTTTCGGTTTTCGTTTGATCAATATCCATAGTATGCAGCCCGATAAGGACAGCCTCAGGACACCTTAGCAATCGTCTTATACAGGGCGTTGTATAAGACCCTGTAATTTTTTTAAAGTTCGACCAGAATTCTTTTTATGGAAGATTTCTTGTTCTCCTTGTGCAACCAAAATAATCTAGAGCTAGGTACGAAAAAACAATTTCTAGGGATTTTGAAATTTTTTCCGTTTTCGACTTACGGTTTTTTTTTCGAAAAATTGATTTTTTTAAAATAATCTGCTCAACAAAGCACACTTGTGGTAATCAAAAGTATATCTACCAGATTATGAACGAGGTTGGCACCCTTAAATATTCCAACATGAATATTGTATACAGGGTACACCAGAAACTAAGAGCTGGACGTTAAATAGTGATTTGTTGTTTTTTTTTATCATTCTTGAATTCGATGTTGCTTTTAATTCCAGTTTTAGTAATAATGGACATTTTTACCGAAACAGTTTTTTTGCATTTAAAATTTGCTCTAGTTCTTTCAGATATTGTCCTTAATTTAATAACATAAAATAATTTAATTAACAGATTTTTTTAATAAAATATGAAAAATTGCCTTTTATTATTGATATAATTCTCTTTTTCCCCATAAAATACAGTTTCGCATGTTATTTTTGTTTATACAGACTTTCTTTAACTGTTTAACATCATTTCGAATTAAATGGGAATATGTCCTAATAATACAGTGGGTAAGAAAGGTCTGGCATACTACCTACCTTGCTGAGCAGAAATTCAACATTGTTAAAGTTTAGAATCGGTAGAATTTTTGGTGCACCCTGTATACAATATTCATGGTGGAATACTTAATCTGATAAACTATACAGAATCTGATTGCCAAAAGTGGAGTTTGTTCTCCAGACCATTTTTAAAAAAATCAATTTTACTAAAAAAAACCTGCATGTCGGAAAGGAAGAAAACATTTCAAAACCGCTGGAAATTGTTTTTTTTATACCTAGCTCTAGATTATGTTGGTTGCACAAAGAGAAAAAGAAATCTTCCACTGTAAAAGTTCTGGTCGAATAAATTTTTCAAAAAATGTCAGAAAACCGTAACTCAACATCGTTATCCGTATTGAAAATATTTAATTTTGAATTTCCAGTAAAAATTTCCTTGGTGCACTTCGAAGTTCCAGCAGTGTGTTTAATAAAATTACATATCTCAGCATGTAGACTAGTCTGTCTACAGAATGTTTCGATACATGATATTAAACAATATTATTTAAACAAACAACTATGTGTCTATAAAAACTTAAGGTAAATGTAACAATTTCTTATGTTTGCTTAAACAATGTTGTTTATATTATGTATCGAACGATTCCGTAGACAGACTAGTCCTACATGTTGACTTATGTAATTTTATTAAATATTTGCTTCAATCAAGTTACAGATATTTTTATTCAGTGGCCAAAAAGCCAAACAAGATTTATGTTTGTCAGTATAAAATGTATCCCTTAAAAATATACAGACGGTTTTGTAATTTATTCTTTGAAAAAGATACCTAATTTTGTAGAATAAAACTGCACAATAATTTTGATAGTTCTATTTCATAATTTGTAAATTATACATAGGTTGTGCAATTTTATACGTCATATTATGTATTTAATTTATACGTAGTATTATCCAAAATCGACATGTACAAACATTCACAAAACATATTGTATAATTTATTCTCAAGAGTCATGTTTTCATTTATGGCCACAAAATCAGGTCCAATATCTAGGAAGTTGTTATAATCTGTTAAAACTGTTTTAACTAAACCTGCAATATTTTATCTTCTTCACATGTTGTAATCACGCTTGCAACGCTAAGTTGTGCTTTCCAATGAAAATAATTAGGTACATCTCTTCAAACCTATTTTACATTAATTGCATTCGTAAGCAGACGATAATACGAACAATAAAAAGTGTATAAACCGTTTTCAACACTAAATAACTGATGTAGTTCATTTCCGTAAGCCGCTGTAGGCCACATAATCTAAAAGCCATTTTGAACCGCTAGTTGAAACATAAGCAACATAAAAGTATATTTATGTTGTCCCCGTGCCACCGTGTATAAATCTGCTTCTTATCGAAAAGTGGCCGTCCACACTTACAATGTGATTCCCCGACGTGTTCATTTCTTGCCGACTTCTACCTCTAAGGTTCATATTAAAATTATGATATGGCGTTTTATAGACTTCTATTAACTGGAAACATTGACTGAAAATGAAGGGGTAACCGGTCTAGAATTTTTCAATTTTACTTTATTGATGTTAAGTCAGTCTTGTTTTTAACCGACTTCAAAAAAGGAGGAGGTTATCAATTCGATCCTATGTCTTTTTTATGAATGTACATAGATTACTCCGCGATGGTTTCACCAATTTGGATGAAATTTTCAGGGAATATTCAGGATGTTACAGGAGTGGTCCCAAAGCAAGCATATTGAAAAAATATAAAAAATTGTGGAATGACGCCATTTTTATATTAAGCAATATATGCGTTCACCATTCTGGCAGGGAGAATAAATATATATGTTATTATTGTACATTGTATAATAAGACTTCTTATTATACAACGAATATGCAACAGACCCAGTGGCTAGGGATTTGCTAAACTTAATTTTTACAATAACTGGTATAAATAGAACTAAAAAGGAGAAGATAAACTAATAAAGACAGTAAGACATTATTCTCTTGGTATTAGACATCAAAATACTCAGTACATAAATATATTTTTGTTATTAGGTTTTTATTAATTTTTCGCTTTTTCGTGCATATTTTTGAAGTCGGTTTTATTTTTATAAAAATTATTATTTTTTTTCGGAAGCGGTTGTTCAGATTTAGATTTTAGTCATTAAGAGGATATCAGAGTAACTCTAAAACGCGTTGACTTTTCAACACCTTGTTTATCAACAAAGAAAAAAGTGTCCTGAATAAAAAAAAATATGTTGCTTTTTTCAAATCTTTGAAAGAACATTTCACAACTATTCGAGTCTCTAGATCAAACTGCTTTGGATACAGTATCTTTGATACGGAGCATACAATACATTTGTGTCTTACCTGATTTTTTTTAAGAGGGCCTTATAAACAAACAAATTTTAAAAAAGCAAAAATCGCTTAATTGATCGTTATGAAACACAACATATTTGTGTCTGTCGTGTTCTATTTGTGACACAAACCTGAAAGGGTTTTATATACAGTTGCAGTAGGAGTATTGAAAATCACTTAATGATCCTCAAAGTGATATGATTAATATCAAAAATGGTCTGACAGCTAGATTTAAAAAGCAATAAAAATACCCGTCTTTCAACGACTTGTGTTTTATTTGTGTTCGACAAAACACTTGTAACGCTAATGAAATGGAAGTTTAGGGCACTTGGAAAAAGAAATTTTATCGCCTCGCTTGTGAAAGACAGCTCTTCGCTGTTTTAATTAAAGTCGAATTAGCAGATTTAATTAAAAAAGGAACAGATGCCGGGCATTTCTACTATTGTGGGACATTTTTTACTGGAAAACGTCGAATACGGAGCAAGTCGGGTAATTGACAGATTTATAATATTTACCAGTGGAAATTAAAGGAATGTTATTTTACGAAGAGGAATAAGAAATATATGAAGTTGTGAGTACTTACTTTTTATGGAGTTTTAAATCACATATTGGTCCGACGTGATAAACAATGTCATGCATTGTTGAGTACTTGGTTCGGTGATCACCTAGGGAAGACCATGTACCGTCGTAAGGAGAGCTGCTAACAATAGGTAGTCGTTGTTGAAGCGGTACAATAACGACCGTGACAGTACTACCGCGTTGTCTATAGAGGTACTGTGACGTGCGATTGCTTGTTTCGGTATTTGTAGAATGTCGACTAAAACTCCAACTCAGTGCTGTGTAATGCAGGGCGTGAAGTCATTAAGGCAATTACGGTATAATTTAACAACAAATGGAAAATATGAATTTCTAGAATCTAACATGTGAAGAGGATTTAAATCATGATTGTAATCAAACGATTTTTAATAAAAAATCATTATTTTTAAAAAATTTCCGTAAAAAACTACACTTTTATTGATTAAAAAAAAAGTCTATTTAAGAAAATATCGTTTTGAAAATGCTTTCGATAAAACCACTTTCTGATGAACTCTTATATGTATAGCATTCGAAACTAACTAAAACATTACAGAAGTTCAAAAAAGCTAAATGCCTAATGTTAACAGAACAATTAAGTATTAAATTTTTTAAAGGCTTTGTCATTTCTAATATCATAATGAATAAATCCATATGCAGAAAACATTATTTCCAAGGCGGAAGAAGATGCATAGGCACATATAATGGTAATAATTATGTGTAGTACCTTATTGATTTTTGGAACGGCTTGTTTATTATTAAAGGGTATTCATTTTTATTTCTTAAGGAATCCAGTAAGTACTCCAAAAAGTGAAAAGGTGTTAAAGCTTGATTATATTTTGTTTTGAAGAGGTGATATTGACGGGCATACTTTTGCAAAAATCACTGAATCAATGTTCTTTGTGTTTTCCCAAAGTTGCAACAGTTGATATACATACACTGATATACATTTTCAAATAGTCAGAAACTGTATTCCATAGAGTATCTTATGGTAATATTAACTTCGTTCCTCTTTTTTGTTTGTACCAAGCATTTGACAAATTGGTATTTCAAAATTATTTTACAAATTACACTAGATGCTATTTCACATGTCTTACTTCTAAATTCTTGGAAAGCAAATTGTAATGTAAATATGTGTAGAGCACTTCCAGTGTAACACAAGTGGTAACCGTAGCTTTTTATCTTTACACTTTTTTGTTAAACCAATGGCCATCTTGACATGTTCTTACAGCAATGGAGAATAAGGAGGTTAAACTACTGCTGCTTTCACTAGCTTGGTCTCACAAATATCCGCCAGCGTTATAGTATTTTTATTTTTACTTTTTTTACTGGCTGGAGACTCTAGGTAGTTGTTTCTTTATCATCTATCTCACTTAACTGATTGTTACTTCTTTCCTGCTCCGACTAGCCATAATAATTAACTTTGTGTCAACTTACAAAACAAAAGAGTAAATGCGAAGCAGGTTTCTGTTCGCTTGCTAATAGCCGGCACGTCCGCGACAGGGACGCACCGAAGAGAAAATATTGAGAGGGGGAGTAAGATAGAAAAACCTAACTGAGAACTAAAAAAAAAGGTCCGAGCTTATTTACTAGTATCATTCCTACTGACCCTTGGTCTTTGAATGAAAAATAAGTCATTTTAATTTTAATTTTTTGACAAATGAAATAATTCAAATACAAGATAAGATTTTGCTATAATATTTGGGGGACGCTTCTTCCATCCCCCCTATATGTCCGTCCCTGGGGCGCGACAGACCGTTCGCTTATTGCAAGTTCCTGCGAGTTTTAACAGGATAGCAGGCGAGCTTTCTGAACTTTTCTTGTTAGATTTTCAACCGAATTTCTAATCGTGTTTTAATTTTTTTGTATTTCATTTGAAAAAACCTTACCAATAGTAACAAATAAATTTTAAAAATTACTTTTAAAAAATCAGAAAAATCGTGATTTTTTTAAACTACTGATTTTTTTTTAAATCATGAGTTTTCTCAACCCTGTTTTCGAGATATTCAAGATTAAATATACAATTTTTCATAACTTTAAATTCGTGTTATGAGAGATATATACCTAATAGAAACAAATGAGATCATGCCCATGTGCCTATGTTACTTTTTTATAATCTCTACAAAAGAAAAAATCGGTAAGTTCGTCTATCCAAAACTTCCCTCGTATAGAATTCCAATACTTACAATAACCAAAATTACTATATATGCATATATGTACTTATTTGGTAATACCTGTTTTTTTAAATGTATTTATTGTCATTATTACTATTATTATTATTATTGTTATTTATTTTTTGTGACGTTATTTACCTATATAATCTACAAAAAATAAATTATGTCGGTTATGATTTTCCTTCATAAAAAGTTGGTTTTTATTCCAGGAAATGGAATTTTACCGCCATTTTGTTCCGCTATATTGGATTAACACAAAAATTTTACCAGTTTATCCATATATCACACTTTATTTTTGAGAAAATCTTGTAGTCTTAATGGTGATTTTTTTGACATTTTGTGGGGCCGCCATTTTGTTTCGCCATAATAGATTTTTGCCAGAATGTAACCATTTCATCCCCTTAGGCCCTTGCTTTTTGACTAAAATTTGAAATCATTCGGATAAGTAGTTTCTATTAGGTATCAATTTTTCATAACGCGTGTTTAAAGGTAACTATCTTGAATATGAATAAAAGGTGTCTAGTTTTTCCGTAGATGCTGAAAGTAGTAAAATATAGGTCAATACATTAATTTAAAACAACAAAAATTTCATAGTTTTTCATATACCTTGTTTTAACTGATATTATAACAACAACAACGGAGATTGTACACATATGTCGTTGATTGTTAATTAAATAAATGTTAATTAAAAACTTCAGTTATATAAATTCATACGCATAAAGAGAGATGCTTGCCATTTGGTGTATAACATACCTATCAAACATACACACACACGCTAAAACTTAACCCAATATGACTTACACTTTTTTACCCACTTGTCTTTAAGTTTTTTCTAAAAAAATATGTATTTATAGTCGTTGACAACTAATAGCTGCTTTCCACTTTCACTTAACATATTTTTCACATTAATTATTATAATAATTTTAAAAAGCCGTTAACTTGTAAAAAGTTCATCGAGCCAAGTTGGTACCAGGGAATTTACATGAAGATAAGACGAACTTCCGCTCGCTACTTGTCGGCAGGGACACTAGAACATTTCGTGTAGCAAAAAAAGTTATTTTATTCTTTTCTTTTAACAATTTATTGAAAGAAATAAAATATTGGAGGGGATGTTCCCCCATATGTCCGTCCCTGCATGATGCCGGGAACGAATCTACTAACATCGGAAATGTTTGTATTGTAAAAAAATAACTGAAAAGAACTTGAATACTTTCCTACCTAAAAATGATTTTGTTCAGGGCACCAAACTTTTCTGGTGTCAGTTGAGCCAGTTCTTAAGGTGATATTGTTCATCTGTGAGATTCATTGCGTGGGGATTCAGTCTTTTCGACGAATAATCAAGTATGCTTTGCTTCCTCGAGCCATGCGTCCGCACTAGATCTTTGGTTTTTTTTGTGTATGGTCAAACATGATACATGAAATCCATGCGAACGAATTAAATAAAAATGTACGAATAGTGTCTATGAAATATTCGTCAGATCATTGATTCGCCAATGCGTTCATTCATGTGAACTGACGATTCGAATTAATGACCCGAACCGACGACTCCAACCGAATAGTGAGTAGCAAGTTTTGATCTAAAACGCATCGACTTTTCAACGTCTTATTAAATGACCAAAAATAAAATGTCCCGAGTAAAAATAGGTACAGTGTGACCAGTAAAGTCTGCAAAATACGGGATTTTTTTAAATAATTAATGAAAGTTGATTTTGTAGGTATGTGGCGAATTTCAGTGCTTTCGGTTGATTTCAGACTTCTCATTTTTCTGACTTGATGCTCTCAGTTTCGTTTTTATTAAAAAACTAAATAAATATATATGTATTAAATTAATAAATAAACCCAATATGAAAATATTATATGAAACTGGATAAATTTTCTACCATGTTGGACGCATTTTTTTGAAATGTTTTATGTTTTCATCAACAAAATGTCGTGTAAAATAAAAAATTAATTAAGAAAGTGCATTTTATTCAAGTTTTTTTACATTCGGTGAAGTTAAAATCATCAAGTTAAAAAAAATAAAAAAAGTCAAACGATAGCGCTGGCATATATCTATTGGCTATTGTGATGAGTTATTTATTTTTCAATTTGTTATTAAAGATGATGTAACTTAAAATGATAAACGTTAAACACGTAAAAACGAAGAACATTGCACTTCTAAAGCGTAGCCGCATTCGCAGTCTTTATTAAATAAATCGTCTGAAGTACAAAATAATGATGTTGCAACCCGCATTCCAAACACTTTGCACAAGTATTTAAAACAGGATTCTGCGGGTATTTTCTCGGGCACCTTGCAAAAATGCAGCAGTAGGGATGTCGACTTAAGGTCGATTTTGACCTCGATTTCTATAGTTCAGCAACTTTAGCTTGAACAAACGTCTTGCATATATATATATATATATATATATATATATATATATATATATATATATATATATATATATATATATATATATATATATATATATATATATATATATATATATATATATATATATATATATATATATATATATATATATATATATATCAATTTGTTTCTTAAACCCGGTATATATTAATTGGACTTCTTTCTTGGGTATAGGTTTATTTGCAAAATCAAACAATGGGATTAACTTTTATTATTATTTTTTTGGTATATATGGCTTTCCTTACCTATCTGCAATTAATTTAAAAAACATTTAGTGGTCTAATTATAAAATGACATTTACAATTTTTCTAAAACTGATTTAAAATTTTATAATTAGACCACTAAATGTTTTTTAAATTAATTGTAGATAGGTAAGGAAAGCCATATATACCAAAAAAAAAATAAAGGAATGAGCAATTTTTGAGAAATCCTACTATGATAGGCGAAACGTCAAGTTAATCCCATTGTTTGATTTTGCAAATAAACTTATACCCAAGAAAGAAGTCCAATTATATATATATATATATATATATATATATATATATATATATATATGTATATATATATATATATGTATATATATATATATATATATATATATATATATGTATATATATGTATATATATGTATATATATGTATATATATGTATATATATATATATATATATATATATATAGATGCAAAATAATATTGAAAAAATGGACACACATGAATTCATTAATCTCAAAAGGTAGCATTTTTCTGTACGGCACGTTTGGTGTGGTTGGCCCAGTTTCAAAATTCGTAGCCTGTCTTTCTCTCGCTAGCATCGGTTATATTTCCGCCCCATTTTTATGTTTTTGGAATATAAAAAGATTATGCAGAACTATGAATGACATTTTTTTTAGTCCTCAGTTATTTTCTTAAGTGCATATAATAGAGGTCTCTTTACCGAAACCTGCAGAGCTCCCAAAATTGGGATTATGACTTTTTTTTTAGTGATCAATTATTTTCTGTACGTGCATATAGGCTCTTTGTCGAAACCTCTAGAGGGGAACCAAAATTTAAACTTCCGCCACTGTGCTGCCTCAAGGCTTTGAAACATATATATTAATAATATTTTTGTTGACTATACTCAATATTCGTTATTCGTTTATATCATTGTTATTTGCATTTTTTAGTGATGATGTCTATTGCCACTACATGGCATAATCGACAAACCATGCGTAGATATCCGTTGTCGCTTTTGACACTTTTTTTTCTTCAGTGTCATTGTTCTTTGTTCTTTAAATTAATTGAATGCCTAAAAAATAATTATGGATGAAGTTATGATAAAGTGATGTACATTCATCAATTTATTGAGAACTAACTCTGGAAAAATATTGCTTGTATACCCGATATCGATACAACACCACATTATTAAATCATGCTGAAGCTTTAGCGACCATTCCACCAAATTCCGTACTTTTAAGCGGCCAAATTCGTTCGTTGGCCCTCCGATGCTCAATAATGCGGAATGCAGCCTGGAGTCAATTTTAATGCATATTAAGTCAGATACAGATCCCGAGAGAAATATGCAGCGATCCCAAAAAAACAACTCTGACTTGACGCAATATCAGTTTTATGTATTAGGAATCGAACTTGAGATTACTTTCTAAAGTTATTTCATTATTGATCTGTGCAGCTACAGGTTATCCTGATATAAGATGGGTATATAATTTTTGGTTTTACATGTGATTGTTTTTTCAAACTTTTCAGAACGGTAAACATGAATAAATTATTGTTATATTGAATGGGGTACTGCGTATATTTTTTAGAGGCCTATTCAGATTATCCTTTTAATTTCCTTTGTGACGATAATTATAATAAATATATGTCCGAGTTGTGGTGAACGGCATACCGGACCAACACAAATTCTCAATATTTCCGATGTGTGTTTTGCAAAATTAAGCTGTGCCGGAACATATTTTCTTTATTTTCTAGAAATTTTGGGTTGAATACCACAATAATCTTCTGCTGATTACGAAGATCCTAATTGGTATACCTAAAATATTTTTTCCATATCCTTAGAAGATAACAATGTGAAAACCAAGGCCCATTAACTCTAAGGTTACGTCGATGAGCAGCTATCGGGCGAGGGTGAGACGGACTTCGTGACGTCGACTGGCGACCCGATCTGACAAGGCGGCCAGTTTATTGCTAATTCAGCTTGACGTTTTTGGTGCCATAGTTGTCAGTTGTGTTTTTCAGAGTATTTTTGAGATGTCTGAACAGTTAAATAATTGTGTTTACTGCAAATAGTATGCCTATAGTTAATAAAATATGAAAAATACTTATAATATACATAAGCTGTCCCCATAGTGTGTTCTCGGTTGATATCTTGGTACCGGTTAGAAATAGAGAAGAAATGTATGGTAGACTATTAAAAACTAAATCAGGAAAGTGCAAACCGTTTTGTTATAATTTGAACCGTTTAGTTTAGACTCTACAGCTGTTCAAAATTGAAACTCCCAATTTTTAAACGTCAATATCTCGACAACAATTAAACTTAGAGCTCTGGAATATATATGAAGTAGACGTAGAATTTTAGATAAAATTCAAATATGTAATAAAATATAAGGTGTTTCATATATGAAAAACTATTTAAGTGGGTATATAAGTCATCCTATATACTAATATTTATATTTAAACTTTTTTTCTATCTCTAACCATTATCACCAAAACCGAGAACGCACTACTGGGACACCTTGTATAAAAAAATGTACATTTCCTGAAGTTATTCAACTATTTGTCATGCTAAACCTTTTTACAAGATTATTTTTTAGAGACTTTAAAAATACATCATATTTTTTCAAATACGATGCAAACTTTTTGAAATGTACTCAGAAAAAAAACTGTGTTAAAATTTGAACCAACATTCCTAAACATAAGTTTAAAATTATAATAACTTATATCTTGAAGGCTGCATTTTATTGTAACAAAAAAGTTTCAATTTTGAATAAAAAAAAGATTAATATATGTAATTAAAAGCACACAGAAGAGATATGGACAATGCTGTGCTAAAGCAAAACGGTCGCCGAGTGACGTAGATCGTTCACACCAAGTTGGGATAGGTCAAGATCGCTCGAGGCAACCTATACAGTTAATGGGTCTTGTGTGAAAACAACCAATAATCCTGCATAATTAGAATGTGCCACAACATATTTTTTTTATTTTCTCAAAATATCGCTCTATCATATTTTATTTATTTCCTTGAAATTTTGGATCGGTTACTAGATTCATCTTTTAGAAGGCGATTCAAATGATGCTAAAGATTATGTGTGTAAAATATTTTGTCAATTTGTCAGGGGGTGAAAACAGCCTATAACCATTAGCAATTAGAACGTGCCCGAAAGTATTTTATTAATTTTCTCAAAATTTTGGGTAGGGTACCACATTCATCTTCCAGGAGAAGATTAAGTTGGTCCTGAAGCGTATATGTACATGTACAATATGTTTCCAATTGTAAGCGGATAAGGTGGTGGAAAACAGCCAATTACATGTAGGAATCAGAACATGCTACATCATATTTTATTTATTTTCTCGAAATTTTGGATAGATGCGAAATAGTAAAATATTTTTCCAATTGGTAAGGAATAAGGGGGCGAAAACAGCCAATACCAGTTAGGAATCACATCGTGCCCCAATTTAATTTATTGATTTTCTACAAAAATTTTTGTAGGGTACCACATTAATCTTCTAGGAGAAGATTAGGTTAATTCTTAAGAGTATATATGTATAATATTTTTCTGATTGTTAAGGGATAAGGTGGAGTAAACAGCCAATAATATATTGAGGCTCAACATAATCACCTCCTGATGAATATGGTACACTACCTAAAATTTTGAGAAAATAAACTAACTAGTAGCATGTTTTGATTCCTAAGTGTTATTGGTTGTTTTCCCCCTTTATCCTGAAAACATATTTTACGTACATAATCTTTAGCATCAATTGAATCACTAAAAGATGAATTTCGTACTCCATCTAAAATTTTGAGAAAATAAATAAAATATGATGAAAATTTTGAGAAAATTAATAAATTAAATTGGGACTCGGTGTGATTCCTAAATGTTATTGGCTATTTTCACCCCCTTATCCCCTACTAATTGAAACAACATTTTACACAAGCATCAATTAAATCACCTAAACGATGACTGTGGTACCCTACTCAGAATTTTGAGAAAATAAATAAAATAAGTAGGACCTGTTCTGATTCCTAAGGGTTATTGACTGTTTTCACCCTCTTATCCCCTACCAAATTAAAATATATTTTATACACATAATCTTTAACATTAATTAAATCAGCTCCTAAAAGATGAACGTGGTAGCTCATCCAAATTTTCGAGAAAATAAATAAAATATGAAGTAGCGTGTTCTGACTCCTACATGTAATTGGCTATTTTCACCACTTTATCCCCTAACGATTGGAAAACTATTTTACACATTACGAACCTAATCTTCTCCTGGAAGATGGAAGAGAAAATTTTGAGTAAATTAGTAAAATAAATTGGGACACGTTTTGATTCCTAAGTGGTATTAGCTGTTTTGACCCCTAACCCGCTTTCAGTATAAACCTAATTACCTCCGGTAAGATGAATGTTGTACCCTACCCAAAATTTTGAGAAAATAAATAAAATATTTTGTGGCGCATTCTAATTATGCAATATTATTGGCTGTTTTCACCTTCTTATCTTCTAAGGATATCGATATATATTTTAGATATACCAATTAGGATCTTCCTAATCATCATCTAGAAGATGATTGAGGTATCCCACCCAAAATTTCTAGAAAATAAATAAAATATGTTCCGGCATGTTCTGTGTGGTAGTTTTTATCCTTTTGTTGTCCAAATATCGCCGTAATATTTTACAGGGGTATCCAATTTAACCCCGTAGTATGTACACGTTGCCCTAGATGTTAATTAACATCTTAATTTTGCATAACACACATCGGAAATATTGCAAATTTGCTTTGGTGCGGATTGCCGTTCACCAAAATACGTTGCCGATAACCGTCGCTAACGTCTCGGACATAATAAGTATAACAGTGGTAAATATTAATAGGCAAATTGAATACATTTACATTATAAAGTATGCAGCATTTTTGTATTGCCTAAATTGTATCGGGAGTAGGAAACCTAACATTTTAAAACAAGTTCATTCCCTTTTATTATCCGTTTATTAGGACCCAGAAACAAATGTCTTGTATAAATGAATAATAGATGAAGAAGACCACCAACGGGCTCAATTTTTTTTAATACACAACTTCTGTTTAATCTGTGTTATTTTATTCTTCTTAAACGTTCAAACTCTCAGACAGTCAGCTTGTAGCCTGTGATGGGCGTGCCAGTACAACAAATTAAAAGTTATGTGCTCCCGGAATAGTCTCGGTGCTTTGATGCTTTCAACCCGAACGCAGCTCTGGAGTGTCCATGAATGATACTCTGATCCCTGTTTCTTCTGAGTCTTGCTTCTCTGGTTGGATCGGAAAAGTTTCATGATCCCTTTAATTTTGTCGTGGGTTTCTTGTGGGATCATCTGTAGCTTTTTTTTGTTTTCCCGCCAGTTAGTGGCGTGTTTTTTTTCTTTACGCATGTCTCTTGTTACTGTGATTGTACAGACCATTGGCTAATCTGTATGTACCGCTTCAATCTAGTCATAGCAAGCAGGAAATGCAAAAGTAAAAACTGGTCTTATAAACATTTTAACCTGTAATTCTAGTTGACGTTGCCAGAGGAGAATTAATTTAAAAGCTGGCTCATAACTGTCCATTTGTCATTTGAATTAGATAATTGGTGTTGGCAGACCAGGTGAGTCTCTCTCGTATAATAAATTAATTCAATGTATCTTCCTTGTCTGACCAGGGAACTTTAATGCTAGGCACTTTAACATAATTTTCCGGAAATGCCACGTAAAATTTGGAGAAAAATACGCACTTAGTTTCAGTTTATATAAAAATACATTAACAGTATTGTTAATATGGCGTTGGTGTATATTTGTTCAGGTATACACTTAACATATCCTAACAATATACTTGTAGAACTCATCCGTATCTTTACCCTTAGCAGAGTTCTAAAAAGGCATACAAACATAATAAAATTTAATATGTAATAGTTTATTTTAAATTTTAAATGTTGCATGTCCTTGGCTTAATGGCCTCTTGAGTTTTTGAAAGGTTTTTATTTTATTCGTAACTTGTAACTTACAATCCACTGCGAACCATATTATGCCTAAATGAACTTCAAAGAGAAAACTGAAATAACATGCCGTTTGCAATAGTTTAAGGAGAACTCAGAATTTTAATATATTCTTTCAACCGTAAGATATTTAACCACTCGACGAAATATACTGAGATTAGAAGATTTTGAAAGTTTGTGGGCTTGTGCGTTTTGAAACAGATTTATTTTCTTTTAATAAATATGACTATACTACGTTCCATATAAATAGAGGTTCATACAAAATGTTTTTCACTTTTTAAATCTAAATATCACGATCTATCAGATTTAGTGGGATGGGACTTCCGCGGTTTTAACAATACGAGACAACAGCAAGTATATCAAATGTCAGTCAGAGTATTGTCACTAAATTTGACATCCCCTAGTCTTCACGCTCACCGGAACTTTCCCCAATGGACTATTTTTTATGGGATATTTAAAAAAAAATTATGTTGACCCTCCTGCCGACAGTTACCAATTAAAGCAACAAATTCTTTAAGAAATAAAACGAATTCTGGTTGATATGTGTCAACGTATTAGTAATTAAGCTTCGTCGTTACAATATATTCAACAAACCCCAGACACGGTTTGATGATTGAACAAACACAATGGTGGAATTTTCCGATATTTCCGGACATATCCGCAGATTTAACAGGGGCAGCAGGTGCGAGTTTGATCAAGTTACTAGTGAATAAATGTAGTTTACAATTAATAATTATGTTAACCCATAAATATATTTTCTTCTAGATCAGTAGGCATAATGTAGTTGATGGCTAAATGATGTTGTTTGTACATTGTATGATACTGAAAATTATTTTTCTAAATTTGAATGTTTTATCTGTTCACATGTGGCATGTGTTTTTGATTCGTGAACGCGCTTACGATTTCAATACATAATTTTGTCTTATGGTTCCTGAAAAGTAATAAAACTTTTTTATTTCCAGGTAAGTTTTATAAGCCATCAGGTTGGAACATTGAAATTACCGTTTAATATAATGTAAGTATACCTTTAATGTAAATACAATATATTTTTGATTTGGTCTTTTTTGAAATGATGAGCAAAAATATTTTTTATACTATCGTGGAAAATTAACTACTGCATAAAACTGTATCAAAATGTTGCCTTCTTCAATTCTTAAGCTGTTATTCAAATTATTTTTTCCCATACTGTCCAAAAATTATACCATTTTTTATGGTGATCATTTTAGGATTGTTTGTCTTTTAAAAAGTTAAAAGGTAAAATGTTTATTTATTGTTAATCTACTATTTTCCAAAAGTTAATAGGAATTTTAGAGTGCAATTAAAAAAAAATTTATTTTTAACCAGCGAAATTTGATGCGAAAAAAATTTGTAATAAAGTATAAAAAGTAAGTGGTGTGTAACTTTTTACAGATGTTTAATTAATTGTTCTAAATATCTATAGTTAGTTATGAAAAAGGAAATTGAGAAAACGTCTAATAGGCTCAAGTGATAACGTTTAGTCATTCCCTTGTTCTTAAAAACGTTTTAAGACTCTATCGAAAAAATTAGGAAAAAATAGATATTGCAATATTTCATGTATACTCCCCAACGAGCAGATCTGATGATCAAAAAGTTGAACAATTATACGAGGACGTAACTAACAACAACAAAACAAAACGAAAATGTTAAATTCATAATAATTATGGGAGATTTTAATGCCAAAATAGGCCACTATAGACCGAATAGTTTATAATACAAGTGTTTAACGAAAATAGTTATAAACTGACATAAAATGAACGGACTCGTATCAACCACTCGATATAGGCTTCGGTCGATAGAAACTTCAGTACTGTCGATCAGTTACGGTCTATACACACTCCGATTAAAATGTGGGAATATATATATATATATGTTGATTCTTAGTCCGTTCACTACTGTCGTTCTGAAAAGAACAGTTTTGCTGACGTTTCGCCAAAATCACATTTGGCATTTTCGAAGCTTTCCCTCTCGCGTCCGAATAGAGACTGAAGTGTTAGCGATTCCGAGCATCCTTTTATACTCCCACCCGGGACCGAAGGTTAAATCTGAGCGGCCGTTGGTCATTATTTATGTTTTCCGGATGTTGCTGTTGTTGTTACGCTAATTCCACTTGATTTATTGTGATTTTAGATTTGTTGATTATTGTCTTCCATACTGTTGGTAGTTTTAATGATCCGCCCCTTTTATTTAAATCGCCTTGTTTTTCTATTTCTATGGCTTCTCGGATTATTCTGGTCCTATAATGCTCTATATTGGCAATCTCCCTACACCCATCGAAATCTATTTTGTGGCCGGTTTGTGTGATGTTTGCATGTTGTGTTTTCTAAGAATTCAACCTCTCAGAAAGTGAAAAATCCGGAATAAGTAAGGATTTTAATTTTGCGATATACGAAATTCCTAAAGAAGAAATAATAGCTGAAGTGGAAGCTGTCCTTGACTCCTCTGAAGAAACTAAAACAGAGGAGTTTCGACAAGAAGTGGCAAGAACTTTAAGATCATGCAAAACCTAAATGTCACTGAACAGAGGGCCCTAACAAAGCTTCGAAAAAATAAAAACATCACAATCGTTCCAGCAGATAAAGGAAACACAACCGTAGTTATGAAAACCCAAGACTACATACAAAAAATGCAGGATCTTACAAGAAAATTGTTATAAGCATGTTACAAGAGACCCGACTACATACCTAGAAAAAAAAACAACTAAAAATAAAATAAAAAGTTCATAAACCCTGAAATACAACCATAGGTATATTACTTGGAAACCCAAAAGACAAAAACAAATTGGAAACCACGGAATATACAGAATTCTCTGCCGGGACTGTAAAGACCTGTACGTTGGGCACACTAACAGGTTAATATCAGCAAGAGTAGAAGAGCATAAACTCAGCATCAGAAGAAACAAACAGACCCCCTCCTATATCATCAGGAAACCGGCCACAAAATAAATTTCGATGGTGGTAGGGAGATGCCAATATAGAGCACTCTAAGACCAGAATAATCCGAATAGCCCCAGAAATAGAAAAACAAGGTGATTTAAATAAAAGGGACGAATCATTAAAACTGCCAACAGTATGAATCGACAAATCTAGAACCACAAAAAATCAAGGTAAATTAGCACAACAGCAATAGTCGATTTTGGCAACAATAGTAAAGTGGGAAGTAGTCACATTGAGTGATACAGTTTGAAAAGAGGAAATCCTGAGAAGAACTCAAGCAACGGGCATACTCAGAAAAGTAGCACGACCCAACTGGAGGTAGGCTGCTCATATAACTAGAAGAAGCCCAGCGAAGTGGATAGGTTAGCGTCCAAGAACAAGTAAGAGAAGCGTTAAAAGACCCCCAAGACTATGGAGGGATGAAATTCAGAAGATCGTCGGGAGAAACTAGATTCTATAGATAGATACAGATATATACGTTTAAAAAGAATATTGATAATAACAAAATGGAGTTTCTTTATTCTTTTGCAAACGATATCTGTATTGCTTGCTGTTGATACTGTTTTGACGACCAAAAAAAGAAATTTTAAAATTAAAGCTAGTACAGGCGAATAAAATAGAAATATAGATTAACTTGATTATAAAACAGGCCACACTACGAAGTAGTCGAGGTCTAAGCGCATAGAAAAACTGTAATAATTTGCGGTCCGGGTGGGGATAGGGGTGGTGCAACTGCTTTCATTGATGGTTTTGAATCAAAACTTTTCTTCTGACACTAGCGAATTTATATATTCCATTCTTATCTTTTGTTTTGATACCGGTAACATTTTATATACGATACTTTTTCAGCTACCGATTGTATTTCCTATGTGAGTTGTAGTAAATATTAGGGAAGCTTTCCATTATCAGTTTGTTGGCACATTCGTTCTATTTCAGCTGTTACCGCCATCGGTTTTGGAAACGGATACAGGAGACAGCGTCATGTAAACGGACATACCGATAACAACTAATAACGCGGTTGACTGAAATAAAGTATAAACCGGATATTATTTCATTGACAGAGCAAGGAGGGCCGCATTCATAGTTGACTTAGATGTCTGTCTGTTTTTTTTATCAACTGTAAACGGAGTGCGAAAAGTTGAGCACTAGACAGCTCAAAATATGTCCGATGCTCATCTTGTGGCTCACATCTTTTCCAGTAAAGAAATATCGGTTAAAAAAGTGTTAAAAATATCCACTGTTTAATGAATGAGTGTTATATGACTTTATTATATTCACATGTTACTAATAACGGAGACGCTAACATTTAAAATAAATTCAGAAACCATAGTTATTTTTTATTATAAAATGTCTACAATTTTACATTTATATAAATAAACAAATTAAGGAATTTGGAATATATAGAAAAAGAGAAAAAAAAGTTTGAATCAAAATTTACGTGTTTTATAAAAACGTTAGTTCCTTTATGTTTTTAATTAAGTTTTTGTTTAACTTCTTAGGTGTTTTGGTGTTTACAATAAAATATTAGGACCTTAAAACGTTTCTTCTCATTTCTTTTGTAGCTTTCCTTTAGATTCTAAATAAATTAATTAATTAATACTGTAGAAAGTTTTTACTAGCCTCAAAATTAAAATTGCAGTAAGTTTCGAATATAGTAACCCAAATTGATTTATATAAAGAACGATATGGCGACATATGTTAACTGTTTTTTTGCTGGGTAATCAATCAATCAAATACTACATTGGAATTTTATCATTTAAAATTTTGGTATGAATCCAAGGTGTCGAAACAAAATGGCGCCTTAATAAAATATTAAAAATAAAACAGCCTGAAAAAACTGCTTATTAGATTGATTTCATAATTTGTGCAAGAATTAACTGTGATATAGAGATGAAAGACTATCGCAAAGACAATATTTTGTTTTACCACTAAGGTCATGTTTGTGTTTATTTAAATCTCTTAAGCGTATGTAGGTCTTTTTAGTAGGAATTTATTCTTGATATGGGCTTCAAAACGAAGGCTAGAATCAAAAGTTAATCCCAATATTTTGATCTTATTTACAACCGGAGTAACTTCCCCATTAATCTCAATATTAATATTTTCAGACATGCATCTTAAAGCAGCCTAACAAAATGGCTGCCTACTGAAATATTAAAAAAAATACTGAATATTTAATTTACCTTTTGCACAAAAATCGAGTGTTTTATAGGAATGAACTGGTAACATTACAAGATGGCAAAATAAAATGGCGGTCTAATAAAATATTTTAAAAAACATCCTGAAAAACTACTTATTTGATTGATTTCAAATTTTGTGCAAGAATTAAGTGTGATATAGAGACAAATTGGTGAAATTATGTAGAAATTCAAAATGACGGTTAAATATTTTTTTTTAATCAACGTAAAAAACCTTTGTTATACAAATTACCTTAAATTTTGCGTAAAAATTAGAATTGATATACATACACATACAGTTGTAAAATTTTGCTTCGAAATCAACGTAAAAAAACTTACTCAATTTATTTTAAATTATACCCAAAAATCAAGTGTGGCGTAGATAGAAACTGGTAAAATGTTGGTACGAATCCAATGTGGTGGAACAAAATGGCGCATAATAAAAATGTTTGAAGAAAAGACAATATATATGTGTTATTAAATTGGGTAACACTTCACTATTCCAAAAGGAAGGATTCATTACTAGGGAAGCTCCGGGTAAAGGAAATTTACCGATTTTTGAATAGGCAATTTCGTAATTGCCAATTTCTAAACCAATAAGCAATACTTAATTATCAAGTAATTTTAAGAAAGTTATGACATAAACATTTATTTTATATATCTGAACTGCGCCTTGCCATAAAGCAAAATAATGTCCTTTTTTAAGTTCGTGGCAGTTATCTTGATGGATTTCCACTAGGGTTGCGAATGTCACGACAAAAAATAGATGGCATTTTTTAGCATAATATAACATGTAATCATGCGAGCATTGCCGACTGCATAGTTGCTATTCATAAAATATAACGAAATAGTAATGTGTTACAATCTAGGATAAGTTATTTAAACTATTTTTTAATACTTTGCTATCGTACCCACACGTATACATGAAACTTTAAATATCTAAATTAGAATATATTTTCTTGATCTTTTACTCGTAAAAAAATCTAGCAGTGATACGCTCATATTCACTATTTGTAAAAAAATTAGAAGAAAAAAGTAATTGGTTATCAGTTTTTGAATATCTATCTTTAACCTGTGACACAACACCCTAAAAATAATATTTTACAGTATATATGAGTGTTATAGCTGCGTCTCAAATGCATTAAGTAAACTGCCAGAAAGAACAATGAATATTATTTTTTTATAAGTGACTCATATTCAGTCAAATAACTATGTGGTGTTGGTGAATGGTTTAGACGTTTTCTGATATTTTGTACAATTCATCTCGTAATATACATTCAAGTCAAATGAAATGCTTGTTTGATATATAACATCAAAGTTGATTAACATAAATCATTCCATGATAGGCAATAAGATTTTCAGAGATCCACGGCAGTATTGCTTCCTTCGTAACCCACAATCGGAATAAATCGTTACTCGTGATATACTCAAAGCCTTCGATCAAGTTTAGTATTGCCCCTCCTTAACAAACTCTGCGCGTTCTTAATAGAATTCTGCTTCTATAACAAGAAAATAGATACTTTTTTGTGCAAGTATGTTAGTTCTTAGACCTCAATAAAAGAATCCAGATAATGTAACTAATTTACTTTAAAAGAATTTGCGATTCGCGAAAGTATCTCAGATACCATAATATCTTAGATATTTGGTAAGAAACTATACATACAGAGCAGTTTAACTCATCTATTAAGATGTTGATTAAACATCTGCTATCAAACAGTTGAAGATTCGCGAAAAATCATATTTGAATGTCTTATTTTTTTATATATATAATAACTAGCAATAGTATATTACATTCCCGATACATTCTACCAACAGAAAAAACATTGAATAAAATATTGTTCCTAGAAATAAAATAGGTATCATTTTGAGCTCTGTGATATGATAACCCTTCAAGAAAAGCTGTATAATTTATTAATTTGTTATTTCAGAGCTATTGAAAATCGATAAGAACACAGTTTTTGGAAATTTTGTGTTTTAAGTTCTTCTGGCTTTTCGCGGCATTATATCAAAATAAAGTGAATTTATACAGGGAAATAACATACATTCAAAAAATCTTAAGAGTTAAAATACGCGAATACCATTAGACCATTCATACAGGCAAATAAGTAAGCTCAGTTCGATTTTCAGATAAAATAATAATAAAAATCGAATTACGCTATCTCAAGGCTATCTGTTATTTTTATTGGTCAAAGTCAGTGGCGTATTTTGGCTTTCCTGGGGGGGGGGCAAAACAATTACACTTTAATTAGTTGCTAAAAAAAGGTTTTCACTTATAAAATAATGGTAATGGACTATACAATAATTTTTTATTTCAAATATTTTACTTCGGTTAGTAACTTTTGGGTGTTGCCCCTTTTACCCCCCTTCCCCTAAATACACCATTGGTCAGAGTTATTTGTATTTGATTTGCCGTTTAAAAGGCAAAATCACCAGTTCTTTATTTTATGTATTTTCTTGTTTTGTTTTTATTTTTGTTATTTGTCTGTATAAATCCAGCATAAATTTCGCAAACGATAGCTTCTGCAAGAATTTAGCAAATAAATCATTCAAAGTAAAAACTTATTGATAACGTAGAATCTTATTAATAAGAATCCTTGTTTTTAGCAATTATTGCAAAAGTATCTAAGACATATACGAAAGTTTGAGATATTTTCTAAAAAATCTGGAATACTCCAAAAGTATCTACGATACTCTGAAAATATCGAAGACACTTGCTTCTTAAATGTTACTTAGATACTAACTCCCATATTCACTAAAGAGGTTTAAATTTAGACCAGGTCTAACTTGACAGTTATAGGATTAAAATGACATAAGCAGCAATTGACAATTTATTCTAAATTATAAAAAGACAGTGACATAAGCAATACACAACTGGTAATCTAACAGTTTTCACTTTTTTTGCCAATATATACATGAGCAAGGAATCTTTTTATAGTTCAACTTTCAACTACATAGGCCAAGCACTATTTTCTCTCTCTTAGCATAGTCTGTTTTCTATCTACATCTATAAACATTTTATGTGGATCAATTCGAATAAATGCTAAACCCACTCGATATACTTTTGTTATTGCCATTCTCTATAAATTTTAATTTTATCTTGGTCCGTCTATGTATTAAAGAAATCTCGTGGAAGTTTTCTATTTCAGTCATGTAATTATTATTCATCAGAGGATGCCTTACTTTTATTGTGTTCTATTAGCATAATGCATACAAATCGTGAAGCTTTTAATACAATACCTATTTTGATTTTCACATCAAAATGTATGATTTGTTTTAAATGTTTTTGTTTTTTAATTTTTACCTACATGTTTACTATTGATATAAAGTACAATAACGTGTTTAATTTATCTTCAGAATATAATAGCCGTTTCGTTAAAATTATGACTAAAACGTTCTTCTAACGAGTGTTGTACAGAGGGGGTTTAAAAAGAAATTATAAAAAAAGTCAATATTATATTTTGTTTGTCGGTCTGCCTGTTGACGGCATAGCTAAAAAAGACTCGGTTGGGTCCCTGATAAAAGGTCCCCACCTTTTAGAAATTTTATTCTGGTGGTTTATATTGGACCCCTGAAAACTGGATGACTAAAAAGAAGGTCCCCTACCTCCCGGTATATGATAGCTACGCCACTGCCTGATTGACTTCAAATTTTCATCGAAAATTAATGGTCATATGGGGATGGGGTTTTTATGATGTTAATTATCCATAGCTTTGGAGCGTTTTTTAATACTAAATAATATGAATTTATAAGATGTTAAATATATTTTTTCGTTCTTAAAAAACCTTATGTACCTATATCTTAAAATTAATTTCGATTCGATTCGATCGATGCAAAACTGCTTCTATAACAAGCGCCTGCAGCCTGCAGCAGCAATTTTATGCCGCTCCCATCTCTATTTGGTTTACGGATATTCACAATTGCGTTGTCATAGCAACTTCCGTAAACAAATCTAAGCGCGAAAGCCGGCGTGCGGGGGGAATCTGATGCGGAATTTGTTACTGCTGATTGTAATTTCTCAACGGGTGTTCAGTGCACTACGTTTTTAAATCATTATTATTTTTTGAGTATATAACGCATTAGTTTTGATATAAAATAATGGAATAATTAAGTAAATAATGTGAATTTATATAAATTATATTGCACTTTTACAATAAAAATGTAATATAATTTATATAAATTAAGTAAATAATGTGAATTTATATAAATTATATTACATTTTTACAATAAAAATGTAGATTATAAAATGCTTAATATTTTTATTTTTAAATCAATTGATTGGAAAATATAGGTGAAGCGGCGCTTCAGCCGTGTCCTCTGCAAGCTGCCACTATTTCATATACAATTGACATGATATTTTGCGGAAAAATTAGGTGTAATATAGGGATATAATTTTTTTATTAGGATAATATAAATAAATTAGTAATAGTAGTTACCTATACCTACACATTTCGAGACAAAAGGAACCTCACTATTCCTAATAAACGGAAATATGCATAACGCGAGGGAAGTTCCGGATAAAAGAAATTTACCGATTTTTTAAAGTTCTTAGCGATCTGGAATTCCTCTGAACAAAACAATGTCTTATTAAGGGTAACTGCTTAACAGGTTTTTTAAGGACAATATTTTTTTCAAAATCAAGGTGCTTTTTTTGATTAGAAAATTAGGTGTAATATAGGGATAAATTCCTTTTATTAGAATAATATAATTAAATTAGTTATAACAGTCTACCTACACTTTTCTAGACAAAACAAACTTCACTATTCCTAATAAACGGAAATATGCATAACGAAAGGGATTTAGGAGGTTTTTCAAGGACAATATTTTTTCAAAATCTAAGGTCATGTTTTGTTCAGAAATTTGTTTGTTATGTTTTTGATGTGTTTGTTTTTATTTTATTAACAACCTATTAAACTGAATTATGAACTACAGTCCCCTCAAACAAATGCGCACCAGGGAACTTTGCTCGAGCAATACAAAACCTCTAATTTGTGTTCATTCTAAAACTTGACTCAAAACCTCCTACGTTACAAAACTTATAGTTTATATTGAAATTTCTATTAGATATCCTGTTTATGCAGGTGCCATGGTTAAATATGATTTTCCCCGAGTAGTTGTAGTATGTAATTTTAATCCTGGAAAATGAGCTCCATACATGAAATAAATTAACGTTGCTTTGTTACTGTTAGCTTATCTATTTTCTCTGCTGATTGTTTATTATTACACTTATGGTGTTAAATTTGGATGAGAGTTAGAGGAGCTATTAATACAGCACTTGTTATGATAATGTTGATAGTGCTGGATTAACCCACAGGGTGTGTAGGCAAGCAATAAAGTTATAATTGAAAACTTAACTTACTGAGATTTTTTATTGGGTACAAAAACAGTTAATGAACTTTAGAATTAAATACGAAACAGATAGCAAACCCCTACATTATATAATAAAATAATTCATCTCAATGACAGAATTAGAAAGGCAACTAAAGCAAGTTTGATTTTTAAGTGTCAAAAAAATATATTTCGACAGTTAATTTTTTTTTAATACAAACCTGAGTAACTTATATCACTCAGCTGTATTTGTACAGCCTTAAGTCTGTCATTGTAAGCCCTTCGTTTCTGCAACCTACCAATGATATCATCGAACTCATATAGAAACAGAAACCATATTGCGGGGGCCCTAGCAAAGAACATGTTTATACATTTGTATCCGCAATTTATGCGGTATGGCTGGTAAATGTCTGGTGTTTACAATGGCATACGCGCCAAAGTTAGACAAGTGGGTAGTGGGTCCATAATCTTTATAAAAGTGTTAAATGTATTTGGTAAACTTATTACATATGAGGCAGAATTCGACGGAAATTATAGCTTTAAAATTACACTTGAAAACTTTTAAATAAAAAGTTGCACTCCGTCAAAATATATATATATATATATATATATATATATATATATATATATATATATATAATGACAATGAAACTACTAGCCAAGACGCCATTTGAGAACGGCTAGAGATAAAAATATGGAATTTGGTGTGTTGATAGGGTTGAATATTATGAACATTTGTAACATAAAAACAACTGAATATCGTTTTCGGATTCCCCGGAAATGACTGCGACTTCGTTATTTTAAGTGGATGTATATTTTATGTTTTTGGAACTTTCTTAACAATTCTAAACAACTTTTGTATATGGAAAAACGGAGTAGGCCGGGATAAAAACAATCATTGTTATTTACTCTTTATTCAAGCCTTTATCCAACAAAATGTCAAAAAATCTATTTTTCAGGTTTTGATCAGACCCTGTACCATAACGGGTCAATTGACTGGAACAAAACCTTCACTACATAATCCTACTTTTTCATCCTTTATCCACATATGATAAATCCAACTTCCATAGACCTGTGCAAACTTGAAAATTTGATACCCTATTTTCATGTTGTTAATGCTCATCTAAAGCGAAAATCAATATTACTAGCATTTATTTAATTATACCACCGGCAAAGTTGGCCATGGATTCAAAATAATCGACTGTTCAAAGGAATCCTCTTTTAATTTCAATTTTAAAAAAGAAACCAATATATACCTAGAGATGATTAATATTAACTAATATAAAATATATGTTGAGAATTTCTGCAGGAGGTAAATTGTTCAAGAAATCGGTAACTGTTGTTTCTAGAAAGTTCAAATAAGTTTGTGCTGTAAGGGCCTCATTAAAAAATATTGGGCCCACAATTCTTGTACCTAAAACACCCAGCCACACATTAACACCAAAGCGTTCTTGGAAAGATCGTTCTCTAAATAAATGTTGATTTTCATTTGCCCAATAGCTTACGTTGTTCCTGTTGAACATTCCCAGATTCGTGAAGCGAGACTGATCCGAAAATAATATTAATCTATTATATTAAAGTTATTATTATGGTTAGAATTTTCCATAAACCATCGGCAATATTCAACTCGCCGAGTAAAGTCATTATCACCCAAGTATTGGTGGATTTCGTATTTGTATATTGTAGCTGGTATTTAGGTTTCTTTAAAATGTTCCTTGCACTTTCTCTGTTAACTCCAACTTCACTTTCAATTTGGCGAGTAGAAATACTTGGATCAGCATTCACACATGCCAGAACGTTTATTTCAGCTTCTTCACTAATAATGAACTTTCCTTCATTTTCATTTTGGGGAACTGTTTTCAAATGTTGTACTAGCCACGGAAAATAGGCATAGCAGGGTTGGTTTCTGTTGGGGTATCGCTCTGCGTAGAGTGTTTGAGCCTGCCTTTTATGTTGCAAGCACTCGCCATAAACGAGAAGTATATCTATTTGTTCCGCCCTTGTAAAACTTGCCATGTTAAAGAGATTACAAAGAACTTTCAGTCTACACCAATAGAGACACGAAATAAAGAACGAGAATTTACAAAAAGTGCAACAACCTGCCAAGCCCACAAGTGATAAAAGTTACTTGTCAAAATTCAATTGTTTTTAAAAACCATAGCAACCTCTGTCAAGGCTAATATAATTATTTTAATTTTAGCAAAACTTTGTTTATAGGTAGTTATCACACTATAATGTGATAATGATAACTTAACCTATACTAGGCTAAGTTATCATTAACTTAACTTTCATAAACAACTGCAAAATTGGTACCCTATTTTCATGATGTTAATATCTATCCAAAGCGAAAAACAGTCAGTTAACCCGTTATGGTTTGTTGGATGAAGGCTTAAATAAAGAGTAAATAACCGTGAGTGTTTTTATCCTGGCGTACTCCGTTTTTCCATAAAATACAATTAAGTGGGAATTATGGCACATTTTTAAGTGGCTTTATTTGGAAGACTATACATTTTAGACATAGGTTATGTTATACAAAAGGTGTTTAGAATTGTTAAGATAGTTCAAAAAGCATAAAATATACAGGGTGTTCTATTTAAAATAACGAAGTCGCGGTCATTTCCGGGAAAACCGGAAACGATATTCAATTGTTTTTATGTTACAAATATTCAACCCTATCAACACACCAAATTCTATATTTTTATGGCTAGCCGTTTTCAAATGGCGCCCTGGGTAGTAGTTTCATTTTCACCCGGTATATATTTCAACTAATAAATCTTAAAGTAGACAAAGAATCAACTCATTATAATAATCCAATAATGACTAACCTGGCACAATAAAACTAAAACCCCAAAACCCTAATAAAATAGAACCACGTTACGGTAATGGTAGAATGGATGGAATTAATACATTTCTAGGACGTGTAGGGCAATTGAGTTCTGTGTTACCCCGTTTAAAGGGTTGTTTTCGGATTCACTTTTGAGGTGCGTTAAGGCAAAATGGATATTTTTTCTCTTTTTGGTGCAAGTAGTAGTAAAATATTAAAATTTGTTAAAGTAAGAATAAAAATACCGATATGTAAAATTTTCACCTCACGTGTAGGATACTTCTTACACATGGGCGGCAACTTTACACTTTGATTTTCGTTAGCAGTAGCTGCTTTATAATTTATTTATTATTTTTAAAGTAAGAATTATAATGGATTCAGATCATAAGTAATGATAATACTTTTATGGGTGGAGCTTTAATAATAAAAAAAAATTAAAATTACTATTCAAATTGGTAAAGGGGGATCCACTGGCCAAATCGGAGAAAAAAATGGCTTTGTGTTTTAAATATATGGCTTAAAAGGAAGGTTTATATACAACCCCTAATAATAGCAAGACATAAAATATGTAAAACATCGTGAACATTTTCGAACCTGAATAAAGGTTGCAATATGATTTGATACTGGTACAAGGAAAGGAAATATTAGTATAATAATTTATCTCAATAATGACAACACTAGAGAGTCAACTCAGCTTCTATGGGAAAATTTTAACAACATGTATAACTTAGGAGATTATACATTTTTTAAGCTGTCACAAAAATAGTTTTAAACGGCGTAAATTTACCTATTTTCATAGTAAAGGTAAACACGTAAATTATAGTTATTTTAAGCTTGAAAAAAAAAAGATATTAAAAGTTAAGAAATAAACAATCAAAAATTTAAAAAAGTCTGGGCCAAACCAATATCAAAATTATGTAAAATTTTCGGTTGTGCGTTAAATAAGTTGCGCAGCAGTATATTTTGAAGCCAAAAAAAGTTAAATTGTAATTTACCTTAAATGTTTAATAACTTGTAATGTAGTCATGTTTTTTGCTGATGTGGGACTAAAACTATTGTAGGAGGATTAGTCTAAATGTTGAGAAATATGATTTTTTAAAGTACTTTTCATTTAATATATATAAATTTATTTGGATTTTTTGTCTATTGAAAAATAATTGAGAGATAATTAAATTAAAAACGCGAAAGAAAACTACATTACTTCACAATTTGTTCACTTCCGGATACCATAGAAAAAATTAATCATAATTGATAATTACAATGAAGCAGTCAAGAAACAACTGTAATTATTTGCCGTTTCGCCTATGTATTCATTACAATAAGTCCATCTTTTTCGATTTAACACCATCATTGCCGGTCTTTAAGCGAGATAAAATACATAAAATACCAACATTGAATCCAAAAGAGATTTGCAATTTCTGCAATCGCACTTCCAAATTTTGTGTGGACCAGAAATGGTGACTTCTAGGGTAGTTACATTCCGATCTTGAATTATGTTTGGTATATAGAGATAACATTTATACGCTTTTTCTGGTAATTTTCCAAATAAATGCTATACCTTCTGTTGCCTCAAAAATAATTCTGTAACATATTAAGTTTCTCGTCGTGAGAAAAATTATGAGCGATTTAAGAAAAAATGTTAAAATTTGGCTGACCCACTTGGGCTAAATTTTGACTGATACTAATATTGAAATACTTGAAAAAAGTCACGACTTATTTTAAAATACCTCTCTTTAATGGTTAGTTTTATTGAATATTATATTCATTTCTATATGGTTGGTTGGTTATGCAAGAAGTGCATTTATTTCTTGTTTTTATTTAAAAAAAGTTAATAGAGAAATTAAGATTAATTTTTTGTGACAAATTTTTCTTTTTGGCCATATGTGATACACAGTTAAAAAGCCGTCTTTAAATGACGCAAAATCCGATATGGCTTTTGTAAGAAAAAATAAAGTTGATGGTGATTCTAAAAACCCAAACCTTGGTACTAAAATCAGAACAGGCAAACGAGTGAGGTATACACAAAATGTTGCTTCAGAAATGTTGTTACGGATTTCAAATAGAAAGTAACATAAAAGTTACACTAGGTTTTCGGAATGTAATTTTTCGAAGTATCTTAAAAATTATAATCATTCTGAAAGCGGAATCGTCTACAACTTTCCCTGTTTAACCGTTTCTCTATCTCCGGTACATTGCCCACTATTGCAGATCCCAGTTCATTGGCCACCAATTTGGAGCACACTGTATATATTTTTTGCGTTGAGGAAAAGTCAAAAAGTTTCTTTGAAACACTTTCGAACGCGACAAATAAACTTTTTAGTTGTAACACAAGAATCCTGATACTAGAATATAAAAGGCAGCACAAAGTTATATTCAACATTACTAATTTTGATATTACTGTGCCCCCGTATATCCATACATCTTATCTAGATCTTTTGCCTATTGAAAAAAAATTAAATAATGAAATTAATAACGAGATTTAACAAAAAACCTGATTTCCTCATAGTTTATTAATTGTTCGGAACACCCATTCGACGTCTACTTTAATCTCACGGATAACCTAGAAAAAAATAATGATTACTGATACTTACAATGAAGCACGAAATGGAATTACAGAAACAACTACTCCGATTGCTAATTCCACGACTGGCGTTGAATGTTCTTCTTGACTTTCGTTGGAAGAAATAATGTTAATATATTTTTGTTTGACGTTACACCAACGTCACAATAAGGATACCATAATCTCTGTTTGGAACATGTCCTGCATTGCTGCAGGCGCATTGATCCATTTCAGTCAAACGACGATTGCGATTTCGCTCTTTTTAGAGCTCATCAGGCCGCCATAGACTAATAAGTTCCGTATAAGGCAAAGATACAAAATGGAATTACAGAAAAAACTACTTCTCTGGTTAATACCATGGCAGGTATTGAATTACTCTTTTAGTTCGTGACTTTCGTTGAGAAATGACGTCAAACCCAATATGGCGTACATAAGAAAAAACAAAGTAAATGATAGTTTTAAAAACCGAAAGGTCACTAAAAGCTACCGCAACGTCACTAAAATCTAAGGAGGGCAACGAATTCCTCCCACATTCCCAACAAAAAGGAATGCATTCTAAAATGTTACTTATTTGAGACATTACGAGACCTCGTGAAAAAATTACAACAGGTCTTCAAAAATTGAAATACATTCATGGAAATTTGAAACAATTTTAGTAATATTTGTAATATGATATTTTATGATTCCTACAAGTGATTTAAATAAACTTTTTTTTGTTTTGAAGGTACATTATTAGACTTTATTCTTGGGCAGGATGTTTGACATAAAACACAATTAACGACAATATACAGGGTAGAACGGAAGCTTTCACGGCTTTAGTCAATTAAGAAATCATGGTTCTTGGGATTAAATCGTGTCAAATTGGAATTACTATCCGACGTTCCGACTTCGATTGCACGAGGCATCTTCAGGGATCTTTACTCTACGAGATCTGAACACTGAATGAGCTCGAAGAGATTCAGGCGGGCTTTTATACCGGACTTGTGCTCGCCGAACCGTGACCCTGTGTTAAGGTCGATTTCCACGTGTGATGTAGACCGTAACCCGTATCTGTATTGAAATTTTTTGTATGTTTAAATATTTCAATAGATTCTCTAACTTTTCGTTAAAAAAACCTGGAACCGATGCTAGAACCTTGGTTTCCTTTACGTTTAACAATTTTTTTCTTTTTTTTTTCTCGAAACATCGAAACTGACCGAAGCTCTCAGAGGGAATGGCTATTGCACTGAAGATATTACGCGTTCAATTAAAAGACATAGTAAACCAACTCCGCCAAAGGAGAATGATAAAGAGCCACCATTAGGTAGTGTTGTTCTTCCTTACATACATGGCACTACAGACAAAATAAGACGATTACTTCGGGCGGTCCAACATACGTACAATCTTCAATACACATAAGAAGATTGGGCAATGCTTGCGATCCCCGAAAGATCTTGTACCTTTCCAAACAGAAGGAGTATATACAATTCCTTGCTCCTGTGGAGACGTGTATGTGGGAGAAACAGGACGCTCAATATCAACTAAACTTAAGGAATATGAACGTTGTATTAAAAAGAAACAAATTGTTCAATCTGCTGTAGCTGAATACCAGCATAACACTGACCATTTCATAAATGTAAAGGAAATCAAGGTTCTAGCATCGGTTCCAGGTTTTTATAAACGAAAAGTTAGAGAATCTATTGAAATATTTAAACATACAAAAAAATTCAATAGAGATATAGGTTACGGTCTACATCACACGTGGAAATCGATCTTAACACAGGTTCACGGTTCGGCGAGCACAAGTCGGGTATAAAAGCCCGCCTGTTCATATCTCGTGGAGTAAAGATCCCTGAAGATGCCTCGTGCGTTTTTTACCCAACATTTAACTACATTTTTGAGTTAAACAGCAAATCCTAAAAGTATGATTATCATGTCCAATGATAGCCCCAAATTTACTTTAAAACATGTTTTTTAAAAATCCTTGCCAATTTATTTCGTTTTTAAATTATCAAGGTGTTTGCAGACCTCTGATCTCATGATACTCCCATATTGGTGAAAAAGTAATACAACAATGTTTAACATTAAAAAACATTTATTAGCAAAATTAACCTTGACTAAAACACTATTTTTAAAACCGAATGTAAAATAAAAAACTATAGACGAGTAGGTACTACAGGAACTAGTATCGGGTAGGTCCTCCTCGAACTCTTATAACCTCCCGACATCGTCTGAGCATACTTGATATAACATTGTCTATTAACTCTTGAGGAATTAAATGCCATTTTTATTGAATTGCTTCAACCAATTCATCAATAATTACAGGATGTATTGCTCTAGCACACTAACGCCGCTTTAAAGCATCCGATTGGATTAAAATCCGGGAAGCAGGAGAGCTAAACCATTCAGTTGTATTGATGATTTTCGTTAACTATTCCTGCTCTATGTGGTCTAGCATTATCGTCCACATAAATAAAAGTGTTGCCCAATCTGTCAGCTACTTTTGGTATGTTATTCTCCAAAATCTCTAAATAACGAAATGCGTTTACAGAGCGATTAATAAAAACTGTTAAGTCTGTTCCACCATCTCTAAATATTCTTCCCCACACTGTTACAGAACCACCTCCATACGGAATTCGATCTAAGGAACAGTTTTCTTCGTATCTCTTTCCTGTTCGACGCAATACAGAAATCCGATTGTCGTCAGGATGAAGTGCAACCTTTGATTCATCCGCAAATAAACAATGTGACCATTCGAGTAAATCCCTGTTAACATGTTCTTTGGCAAAAATCAAACGAGACCGTCTGTGTTCTCTTAATAAATGACAATGCCCATAGGTCCTTCGAAAATTTAAATGAGATTCATGTAACCGATTCCCAATGATTCTTGTAGAAATGGTTACATTTTGTGTTACTTGGAAATGAGTTTTAATTTTTGTCCTCTCGAAAAGAGCTTGACGTTCAATGTATCTGTCTGCCCTAGGGGTTGTTTTTTTCACCTCACCTCCTTTATGGTTGTATTGCACTGAACTAGTATTTTGATATCTGCGCCATGCTTTTGATAAAGCACTTTGTTTAATATGCTACCTTTTGGCCACAATTCTTTGTGATAAACCACTTTCTGGCATACCGATTGCTCGCATAAGTTCGTTCGCATTATATCTGGGCATTTTGACAATATTTTAAAGCGTTTTTAAGTAACAAACCCACAAAACAAAACCTTGAGTAAACTATTGAACATTGTGGGTGACAGATGACAATCGATGCGTTTTTGTTTCAAAACCTCCTTTTTTGTTCTAAAAATTTACAACAAAAAAATCATACGATTATGTAGGTGTTTACAAAAATCTCTATATAAAAACGGAACGACGCTGTTTAACTCAGAAATGTAGTTAAATTTTGGGTAAAAATCACGTGTTTTTGAATCACCCTATATATTGACGTTAATTGTGATTTATGTCAAACCTTCTGCCCAAAAATAAAACTTTAATAATGTAACCTTAAAACAAAAAAAAAGTTTATTTAAATCCCTTGAAGGAAAATATCATATTACAAATATTACTAAAATTTTGTCTGAGACGTTTCAAATTTCCATGAATGTATTTTAAAAACTATAAGAACCAGAATTGCAAGCAGATTCAAGTAGATAATGGAGTATATCCCCATTTACCCGTTTCTCTACTTCTAGATGGTTTTCGAGATCCCAATACATTCCCCACCAATTTATGACAATGTGTATATATTTTTTTTACATTGCAGAAAGTCAGATAGTTCCTTTAACATAGCTTCGTGCCCAACAAATACACTCTTTAATTTTAACAATTGAATCCTAATCCTGATGTTAGATTATAAAAGGCGGCAAAAAGTTATTTCTAGCATTAAATATTGATACATAGTCGGGGGGGGGGGGGGGACAAAAAAGGAATATTTGTTACAAGATTTCTTCTTTTGGATCTATTCCGATAAAAAAATTATTTCTTTAATGGTGACAATGGTATTTTGAATTTGTTAGACTATATTGAGATCACTTTTTTACCTATAAGATTGTATTTCACAGTGTATTTAGTTGGAATTTGTCATATTAACGAATTTATGAGTTTCTTGAAAAAAACAAATTTTCTAAGAGCAGTCATGTAAAAATAGTCGAATCGATAATCTGTATCCGATTTTATTACTATTATTTTTTTATATATTTTTGTTAGGTATTTTTAACAAACATTTGTACATAGCTGTGCCCCGGTATAAATTTTATCTTGTTTATTTGCCTATCGAAAACTATGAAGTAATTAAATTAAAAACCAGAATAAAAAAAACTTGATTACCTCGCAATTTATTCATTGGTCAGGTCAGAACACCCATTCAACGTCTGCTTTGATCTCACGGATAACCTAGAAAAAATTAATCATACTGATAATTACAATGAAGCAGTCAAGAAACAGCTGTAATCATAGGCGGTTTGGCCTGTGTATCCATTACAGTAAGTACACCTTTTTCGATTTAGCACCATCGTTGCCGGTCTCTAAGCTAAGCGAGATAAAATACAGGCTCGATGGATATACTTTACTGTTTATGAAAGTTTGTTTTAACTGGTGAGATAAAGCAAGCATGTAGAAGATAGACTTATGAGACAGAGCAAAATAAACAAACCACAAACGGAATGTAAGCAACGTCGGAGGAATGCGATGTCTGCCTGCGGTACGGTGACGGTAAAGTACGTACATAATAGCGAATAATGTATAAAATATACCATTTTTTATATGCGTCAGGTTTAGGAATATATATCTCATTTTGTAAAGGATCTTAAGCGTCGGATGAAAGCTCTGAGAACTAGTGTATAAATGCATGCACTAACATGACAAACTTATACAGGTTTAAGTATAGCTTGAAACTTTAAATAAATAACATCTGTATAAAAAAATCGGTAAATTCCTTTACCCGGAACTTCCCTCGTTATGAATTATTACTTTTATTGGGAAGAGTGAAGTGTGATCCAAGTTAGTTCAGTACATAGTCATATTATATATGTGTTACATATACTGTCTCTTCATTTTTATTGGACGACTTTTTGTTCCGTCGTATTGGATTCCTACCAATATGTTTACCATTTCCTTTCTACCTATGCCACACGTGATTTTTGGGCATAATTTAAAATAAATTCAATAAGTTTTTAATTTAATTTTTCTGCAAAATTTAAAATCAATACAACAAGATTTTTTACCTTGATTTTTTTAAAAATTGTATTTGGCCGTCATTTTGTTGAACCCATGATTATCAGTCTATAACTACTCCGTTGGTCCGCAGATATCCCAGATATTAAGTTTCTGAATGGTTTTTCTATTGTTGTTATATTAGAGTGATGTATTATTTGGGGTTAGGATCCAGTAAAAAAACAAAGGCCTATTTTTAAATCGCCGATGTTTCGCCAATTTACTGTTGCATCCTCGGGACACATAGATTTTATATCCCGCATGAAACCAATACTAGTCTTTTACATTCTCCATTGGTCCGCAGATATTTCCTAACCCACAATAACATACCACTCTAACATAACAACAAGAAGAGCGTTAGGGAAAACCATTTAGAAATTTAATATCTGGGAAATATCTGCGAACCAACGGAGTAGGTAAAGACTGATAATATGGGTATCATGTAGGATATAAAATTTATGGGTCCTGAGGATGCACTAATAAAGTTGCGAAACATCGACAATTTAAAAAAAATAATACACCACTCTAACATAAAAACAAGAAGATCGTTTACAAAAACTACTTGGAAACCTAATTCCTCGGAAATATGAGTGAGACAAAACAGTAAAGTGACTTTATTCGGAAGGTTCTCCATTTCAAACTGTTATGCGGTAGCATTTCCTTCACTTTTAGTGAGGCGAAACAGTAAAGTAACCAGACTTGATTCAGGCGCGGAGTCCGTCCTTACGCTATCCTCTGCTATTGTCTAAACGAAAAGTCAAGGAACGAAACAAAAACAAATTAAATTATTAGAAACATCCAAGGCCCATTGTTACAGGAAATGTCAATACATTTATAACAAAATAGAACCGGAAAAACTGACATTTCCAATGTGTCAGCGGTAATGGAAAATATGCGTTCCCACTGCCTTCATCATAGTTTTTGGTTTAAAATATAGCTTTTCAACCCCAGTCCAATAGCTCTTTGTCAATATTATTTAGTCAGTTTTAAAAGTGTATGTTAGGTACAACGAAATTAGTAAAGTGGCTGACTGAAAATGTTCTTTACTAAAATGAGTTGTATATAGTCAGAAGCAGTGTTATCGTGCGGGTCATATCCTCCGCATAAAATCCGGAAGATGAATTAAATAGACCTATATATTTTCATATGAAAAAAGAGGATAAACATATAAATACCAGCAGTTGCAAAAATCTTTGAGCGATGTCACTTCAAAGTCAGATTGACAAGTCAGTGACAAAATGAGTAATAGAAAACAATTTTCGGGTTTTTTGCATCCACAAGCGAAAAAAATGGTATTAAATCTAATAAAATATTACGAAAATGAAAATTCACCGGCCAATATCCAGGAGACAGTAGCAAAAGCTCTGGGAATCGGTATAAGGACTGTGCAGAAAATTGTGCATGAAAAAAAGCGTAATTTACTACCGAAGAAGACTAAGAAATGTACACGAAAAAAGCCAAAGACAGAAGACTTAAGTGACAATGTAAAAATGGATGTTCGTAATGCAATTTACGATTTATACACATCAAAAACTAATATAACCCATCAAGTTTTAAAAGAAGCTTTAAAAAATCGAGGCATATTGGAAATTGGACTAAAATCGTTGTTAAAATTAATAAATATGTTGAGTTTTCGATATTAAAATGACTGTAATCGAAGATTTTTATGCGAGTTGCCACATATAGCAAGTCAGCGTATCCAGTTTTTAAGTATTTTTAGACGAGACTTGGATATTTTCTTATGGAAGTGGTTCGAAATCTTGGCAGGACGAGTCTGTAAAAAGTGTCAAGAGAAAAAAGGGATGTGGGACGGAAAAACGGTTCATCATTTTGCATGCAGGTTCTTCAACAGGATTTCTCCCAGGTGCAAGTTTACTGTTTTCTTCGACATCCAAAAGTATGGTCTACCATGATAATATGAACTGTGAACCGTTTGAAAAGTGGTTAAAAGAATAATTGATTCCAAATTTAGATGCTCCATCTTTAATCTTTCTGGACAATGCATCTTATCATTCAAGAATCTTAAATAAACAACCTACTTCATCCTGGAAGAAAAGTGATATTTATGACTGGCTAATAAAACTGCTGAAACTAGAACTACTTTTAATGGCAAAATCTATTAAAAAACCAACAATATATGTCTTAGATGAAATATTACGAGAAAATGGACATGAGGTTTTATGACTGCCGTCATACCATTGCCAGTTTAACGCAATAGAATATGGGCTGGGGCAAAATCATGTTACGAAAAACACGTGAACGATGGTCTTACATCAGATAAAGTGCAAATTGTTTGCAAGATTCGTTAAATTATATTACGCCGGAGTATTGGAAGAAATCCGTGGAACATACGGAGAAATTAATATGGGATTGGTGGAATCGAGAACGAGTTCTAGATGTCGAAATAGCACCAATGATCATTATGCTATTTGAGGACGACTCAGAAGATGAGGACTTTTTAAGTGATGATGATATTTTTTAGTCTATAATATTAAAAAGTTTCTGAAGGATTATATTAGTCTTTGACGTGTATAAATCATAAATTGCATTATGAATATCCATTTTTGCATTTGGATTTTTTCGTGTACATTTCTTAATCTTCTTCGGAAGTAAATTATGTTTTTTTCATGCACAAGTTTCTGTACAGGGTGTTCCAGCGAGGACTGAACAGGGACCTATTTTCGACCTTCCTTGTATTTTGGAAAAATTCAAAATAGCCAATCGATGTATTTTTTCTTGTAGAATCCAAAAATGTCATCAAAAAAATATTTGAACCAGAAACAAAAGAGTTACGCTATGCATCAGGTGTTTTTTAAATGGAATGTATCGTTTTTTATACGATTTTTGGAAAGAGTGATTTTTTTTATGTCCGTTCTGATTAAAAGATTTGATTTTGCGATAGCTGTTTATATTACATTTTAATGTTTTACAAACTAAAATTTTAGCTTCACCTGTTTAAAATATAGGTACGATAGGTTGGTATAGGTGATCAAGGTAAAATGACGTTTGAATGCTTTGTCAATAAAAATTGACATTATTTTAATTATTGTCGAAGTCTTCACCTAAAAAATATATATTTGACTTTGATCGAAATGAAATACTCTTTGGACGAGAGAGACTACAGATTGTTATGCTATTTTACAAGTGCCAAGAAAATGCAAGAGAAGCAAGAAGAAGATTTATTGCAAATTTTCATAGAAATATATCCATCAATACAATTCTAAGGATAAAAAACCTGTTTGGGGAAAATAAAACTTTACATGATAGAAAAAGAAATATACAAAGAAGAAGAAATCGAGACCAGGCCATTATAAATTATTTTCAAGTTAATCCAACCAAATCTATTTCGGATGCAGTTCGGGAAGTTCAGTACGGTGGCGGTGTAAGGCGCAGAAGAGTTACCCGAGGGACTGTTCACAGGACTCTGAAAATACATAAATTTAGGCCTTTTCATATCCTTCCACTTACTTCAGCACCTAACACCGGCACAAAAAGAACTTCGCTTCCAATTTGTTTCTCAAATGGTAATTCGGCAAGAAAACGAAGACCCTGATTTATTCAAAAATATTGTGTGGACCGACGAAGCTACTTTCACAACATCGGGAGTATTCAACAGACATAATAGTCACCACTGGGCCGTTGAAAATCCAAAAAAGTTCCAGACTATTAAATTTCAAGGGAGGAATTCTATTCATGTTTGGTGTGGGATAAAAAAAAATAAAATTTTGGGACCAATATTTTTTAACGGGACTTTAAATGGGCACAGATATTATGAGTTTTTAGAAAACGAAATTGAAAATTTTTTGGAAGACTTACCATTGGCAGAATATCAGAATTTAATTTGGCAACATGATGGGGCGCCTCCTCATGCCGTGCATGATGTGGTTCAATTTTTAAATCGGCGCCATAACGAATGGATAGGGCGAAATGGAACATATGCTTGGCCGCCCAATAGCCCCGACCTCTCAGTTTTGGATACATTTCTTTGGGGCCATTTGAAGAACGTCGTATACAGACAACGAAACGAAAATATTCAAGAGATCATGGGAAAAATTGTCGATGAAATAAACCGCCTTAACCAGGAAAATCATATTGTAACAGCAAGTTTAGAAAGGCTACAAAGGGGTTATCGATGTTGTTTCGAGAAAAACGGCGGTCACATTGAAAACTCATGTTATTAGTAGTTTTATTTTATTATTTAATAATTATTTTTTATTGAATTTCTTTTTCTATCATGTTAAGTTTTATTTTCCTCAAATAGGTTTTTTATCCTTAGAATTGTATTGATGGATATATTTCTATGAAAATTTGCAATAAATCTTCTTCTTGCTTCTCTTGCATTTTCTTGGCACTTGTAAAATAGCATAAATCTGTAGTCTCTCGTCCAAAGAGTATTTCATTTCGATCAGAGTCAAATATATATATATATATATATATATATATATATATTATATATATATATATATATATATATATATATATATATATATATATATATATACTAAAATCAATAAAAATACGCTTTTTAGGTGAAGACTTCGACAATAATTAAAATAATCATAACAACAAAATGATCCTTGTTTGGAACATGTTCTGCATCACAGCAGACACAATGATCCATTTTAGTCAAACGACGATCGCGATTTCGCTCTTATTTGAGCTCATCAGGCCGCCATAGACTAGGGAGCCCAGTGTAGGGCAAAGGCACAAAATTGAAATCACAAAAACAACTATATATATATATATATATATATATATATATATATATATATATATATATATATATATATATATATATATATATATATATATATATAGCCTGTATTTTTCGCATGCATGGCCCTTAATTTTAGACTGAAATTTGAAGAAATCGGATAAGTAGTTTTTCAGCTATGCCGCGAACAGACAGACTGACGGACAGACATACCTACAGATAGACGGAATTGAGAAAACATGTTTTCCAGCATCTAGGGACCCTTAAACGTAAAGATCTGAAAAAATCTAACCAGGGAAGTAATAACTAATTATCTTGTGTTTTTAACAAAAGTGTATAATATTTTTGCAAAATAAATTTTTTTTGTTATCACAATACAAAAAAAAACAAGTTTTCTTTGCACAGGTGTGGCCCGCATTTAAATAAATGACACTGTATAAGTGGTTAGATTTTTAGGTCAAGCGGGGCTCATAATTTTTGGTGATTGATAAAAAAATCTCACTTCCATTAAGTGGCTGTATAAACAGAACATATCCTGATTGTTCCACTGATTCGAACCGCCTTCCGACTTTATTAAGGCGCTTGCCATTTTGTGTATTTTTGTTTTTGCCAACCAAATAATTTTAACCAAATACATATTTAGCGAATTTGCTTATTTAGTCCCTCGGCATTTAATATATAAAATAATATTAAGTGGCTATCTTAATAATATTGCGTAATATAATAAAAAAAAACTATTTTCTTTCTCCCTGTATATTTGTAAATAGCCCATCGAGATTTAATAGCTCGGTAAAAGAATCACACAACAATTTGGTATTCACTGTGTTTTCTGATTTGATTCATAATGTTGGTGACCTTTGGACTCGTACGATAAGACCGCATTCGACTATAGCTATAAAAAAGAATAAGTAAAACATAAGGAAACATTATAATTTTCATAACTGTATAATTGTCGCATTGTTTACCTTTTTGTGACATAATATCGAAAAGAACTATCAGTGTCTCAAGCGCACTAAAAATTGTTGCCTGCTAGTTTTCCTTGTCGTCTCGTAACATTTTCCTGCCTTTTTGTACGTGAAGTAATAAAATTTGCAGATCGATAGACTCTTCGACTGAAGTTAAATGGCGATTGCGAGTTTGCAGGACTATCTCGATTAACATTACATCTGTGATGACATGTTTTTAGTCCGTCCCTTATTTTGCTCAGAAGGTCTGTCATTTAAAACTGCCCTTTCAAATGTTCATCATTTGCGTTTCCTTTACACTTTATGTGGGACGAAGGAGATGAAGCTGAAATGTGATGTATTTTGATCGAACATCTATCAGTTTGCGGATAAGAATCCAGATCAGATGATATCGGGACATGGGTATAGTTATAAGACAGTTTATTTCAGTGTCATTTGTTCTAAACATTTCATTAGGGGAATAAAAAATAGCGATAAAAGAATAACAATATTACGTAGAATCGCAAATTCATTGGCGTACTTGATCTTCATTTTCATTTTATAGTTTGAACATATTTGCGTGCCTCGAGTTTGCATCATTGATCTCCGGGCCTGTTTTCAATTAAAAAAAATGTCTTATTAACTCTTCTAAACGAAAAGTAAAAGGACAAGGCAGAAATCTTCAATTTAAATTATTAGGAACATCGAGCAAAGGCAAATGTAAATATAATTATAACAGAATTGAACCGTAAATATGTTACTACAATTATTACGCTTAGACTGACATTTCCAATATGGCATCTGTAATAGGAAATATGCGTTCCCACTGCCTTCATCGTGGTTTTTGGATCTAAAGTATCACTTTTCATTCGTCTTTGTCAATAATATTTAATCAGCTTTAAAATTGGATGTTACACTGAAGTGGACGACTAAGATTGTTATTTACTAAAATGAGTTGTATAGCCGTAAATAAAAAAAAAGTACATAAGAAAACATTATAATTTTCATAATTGTATAACTGCAAAAATAGTAATATCTCTTCTCGTAGAAGAGAATTTATTTCCAAATTTCCCAAGTGGCATTGTTTACCTTTTTGTTATTGCAACATAACATCGGAAATAACAATCGGTGTCTCAAGCTCATTAAAATTTGTTGTCTGTTAGTTTCCTCTCCGTCTCGTAACATGAATATTTCCCCTCTTTTGTATGGTGGAGTAATAAAATGTGCAGATCGATAGACTCCCCGACTGAAGTTAGATGTCGATTGCGAGTTTGCAGGACTATGTCGATTAACATTATATCTGCGACGCCGTCTATTTGAATTACCTTTATATCATTTGTTTTAAGTTATTTACAAATAGTAGCAATATCTTGATTACAGTTGCAAAGGTTTGAACAAAAAAATAAAATAGTAAACCATTAATATTTTTAGTGGATGGTTTAAAATGTTTGTAGCCATTAAAAAAGACATTAACATCCACAATGAAACATAATTAGTATATTAGGACAGATTTTTATATGATCCTTTTTGTCCTGGAAGAAAACACACGGGCAGTAAAAATGTGTTTTTTTTAATATAATTGCATTTAGTCCTTACAGATTTATTCCAACTTTTTCTAGCTGTTTCACTTCCAAATTATTATGAAAAGTCTAATAATATATTCTCCTACCACCTTCTTAAGTTTACTATTCATTATTAACAAGATTATTAATAAATCACTCCAAATCTGGGCTGTAAGGTGAGTGTTACAGTTTCGTGAAATCACATCCTTGAACAATGCTGATGTAAGACGTTACATCAGCATTAGATGTTACATACCCCAGCAAAAGTACTCTTACCAAAGAGTGAATAAAATACTCTTACTAGTTTAGTTACAGTATCAATTACTTTTCTAATTACTTTTAGATGCAATTCTTAACGTTTAATAAAAAAAATGTATTTGATTATGTGATAATATTACAGATTTCTGGAGGAAACTTCCCTTCTTCCTATGTTTAAAAAAAATTGTCTTGATTTTTTTTATAAGGCATGCCCAAGTGTGCAAATAAAAGATGATGTCACAGAGTCAAAATTATCAATATAATTAAATAGTGGTAGGTAATGTTTATTTGGTAACTGAAGATCTGTACTTGAATTTATTTACTTACTTACTGTACCAAATATTTGCAAAACAGAATTTATGGACTAATTATATATGTTTTTTTATTTATAAGAATGGTATGAAAATAATGAGATGTTCTGTAAAATTCACTAGATTATTTTTCATTTTTACTCTTTATCGGTTAAGAAACAAAATAATCAGCCAGACGTTTTATCATAAACATCCTTAACAAAAATTTAAAGAACATAAACATTTTTTCTAGAACAAAAAATGATAATCAGGCTTATTCCGGTATGCATGAAATATGTGTCTATATTGAAACTTAACAAACTAAACAAAAGAGAAAGAAATGCAATATCAGTTTTTAACCGACTTAAGGGAGAACTGCACGCAAAAAGTGAAAAACTAGCGACAAGGTCTAGTCAAGTTCAATGTAAGATGAAAAGGTACCTACGTGTTAGAAAAAACTTCCGGCACGTCCGACCTCATAAAAATGTATTATGTATAGGCAATTTAAATTACATTTCGTTTAAAAATGGGTTCAAAGGGGTTCACGCGCTGCAGAAATACAAAGACATAAGTACGATTAACTATTTCAAATTTTGCAGTTACGTAAACAAAGGATCAATGCAAGGCGGTAAAGAGCCATTTTATGGAAAACAAATTATATGCGACGGATTTTGCGTCAAAAAGTGGTCGAAAAATGGTCGAAAATGGACAAATCTACTTCTATTTTATAATTCTAGATTTGATTTTTCATAAAAAATCGCATTTAGCGCCCAACTATATGTATTTCCCTATTGAAATCACATTGAAGCTAATACATATCTTTTATAGTTTTAACATAATATTGCAGTGGCGGAAGGCTTGCAAATGATCCATAATACTGCGTGCAGTTCCCCCTTAACAGGAGGTTCTCAATTCGAACTGAATGTATTTTTTTTATGTTCGCGCATATGGTCTAAACGGATTGTAGCCGATTTTGATGATTCAAACGCCAAATTATTGTATAGGACGTTTCTCTGGTGGTCCCATAAGTTTGATTTGAAATCCCTTCATCCGGTTTTTTGTAATGCTAATATATTAAAAAACACAGGTATAAAGGCGATAAAGACAGCGAGTTTTATAATTAAATTTACAATTTTTTAAATACCCTTTCCAAACTAAAGCATTGGGGTCGGTAACGGACATACAACCCCATTTGCTAAAAGGTATGCCTTTTGCTATCCGGTTATATAATTTTATGTATACAGGGTGACCATGAAAATGTGCAACCTCAAAATCTAGTATTTTACTTGACATTTTCGAAAAATCGAACAATATAATTTTTAGTATGTATACAGGTCCTGGTAAAAGAAACAGGTGACAGTAGTTTATATTAAATGACACTGTTCAAAAATTATCTAAGTAAACAGCTTTGATATTAATATTTAAATTATTTTATTTACAAAGTAGTTAAGAGGCAAAATCTCATTATTATATATCTTATGGGAGTTTCCTCAATCGTTGCATTTCTACAAGTGCTCTTTTATTATTAGGATTATTAAGAACTTTATTTGGTTCTAAATCCGATAAGGCTATGCCATGTAAGGTCCTAACGCGGCTTAGAGCAACGTATATCTGGCCTTTGGCAATTTTTTTTGCCAAGATCAATTACAGCCTTATCTAACGTAGTTCCGTGTAATTTATGTACAGTGACTGCCCAACTAAAAAAATCACTAATAAGTGAGAAAAAAATTATATTTTATTTGTTCCTTAAATGATAATGAAACTTATTTTCCTGCAACTTGCTCGACGTTTCGCTTCTTGTTTTTTTCAAGAGCATATTTTTGCATGTCTACCATACTACATAGGTTTTTAATAAAATAAAAAAAAATCAAGATAATGGGTTTTTATAATTATGGAACTTATATAGATCTGGCCCATCGGTTAAAACATTCAGAACATCAAAAATGTTAGTGTGAATAATATTGTCGTTTTCGAGGTAAGGTACATATAAAATTTTAATTTAATTAATTTAAGCTATAGTTGTTTTATTAAATGTTGTGACTACAAAAGTATTTTAATTAATTAATTGTTCAATAGTTAGGTATTATGAATTTTTGTTTTGTTAAGTCTTGTTAAATATTTGTGTATGTTTGTTTGAAAAGTACTAATTCGTATATTATGTAAATTTTTTTTAGATATGCAATAAAATGCTCTTGAAAAAGCTTCAAACAAGAAGCGAAACGTCGAGCTAGTTGCAGAAAAATATGTTTCATTAATCAAACATATACATATATTTATATATATATATATATATATATATATATATATATATATATATATATATATATACTTACTAGTAACCTTAAACTTACTAACCTAATATACATTTTAATATGTTATTTGGAGAGGTTCACGTCACTATTTTGAAGTCAAACTGCCGAGTAAATTTAATCGGGGTTAGAGTTGTATAGTTTACCATTAATTTACTTAGGTGTGTCTTTTATAACACAGCCGTCAATAAAATCTTCATGCACTAACCTAGCCAACAGTTGCAAGCCCCCAAAATATTTTTGCGCATGTCTCGAAATACGAATTCGTTATTGGTCTGTTTGGACATTTATATTTTATCCTATAGGAAATTAATATTGCTATTTGACTTAGGGTTCAGCGATTGGATGAAAATAGCAGTTTGCGCTTGCACTGCTCCACAAAGGGGCCCTGAGAGCAAGTGATTCGGACATCAGTTTTAAAAGATATAAGGCTTTGGGCGTTGACTTCAAAATGTCTATATTTAAGGAATAAATAAAATATAATTAATATTAGTTAACTTCGTAGTTTAACTACTTTTGAATTACTACGTCCAGCTCTAGTATACTGCGACCTGCAGCTTCTTGGATGCCTAGTTTTTTATGCAATTATCCGTTATATTATATTGGTTGTAACTTAGATTAACACTAATCAGCTTGTTATATCTGTTAAAATATTTCTTTCGTCTCTCATAAATTTATTGTGGTCCTTTCTGGGCATTGTCACATATTCTGTATGTTTTGTTAAAGGACAATTAATAAAGTTTTTTCAACAATACTAGAATGTTCTGTTTACGTCTTAATCTTTATATCGATCGTTAAACATCACTTTACAAATCCTAATAGGCTTTTATAATTGAATAACAACTTTCTATTGCCTTTTAGCTATTGCAAACTATGATTTACTTTCCTTATATTGCGTCGTTTAATTCTTCGAACCTTTACTCCTTGCTAGTTTAACAGAAAATCTCGTTAAAATGGGATTATTTTGGTTTGAAAAAAATTATATTTATAGTTAATATTAATATTACTGGTAAGCCTATATACTTATATCTTATCTAAATTTATAGTTATGATAAATTCAAGTTTACTAACACCAAAAACCATTTTTACTTTGAATAGCCAAATAAATGAAGTTTTACTTTGTTAACTCACTTATTTATTTTATTTTTGAACTAGGCGTGACTGCAGTTTCATACTACTAGTACAGTCACGCCCAGTTCAAGAATAAAATAAGTGACAGATAACAAAGTAATATTTGTGTTTTCATTTATTTGTTAAAATGTAACGGACGACTCCATTAAATCTTTGAATAGACAGTCGAAGTTACAAATAAATTAACCAGTGTGCATGGAAGGTAATGTAGGTTAAACGCATGGACCGATTTTCATAAATGGGGCATTAAAAGATTTGTCTTTATCTTTATCAAAAAAGAGTCCTGTCTTATATTAATTCGTAAAAAGCTAGAAATGATTTTATTTCGCTTTGGGCATACCAGATAATAGTAATATGAGTTTCCGGATGTTTCTGAGGTGAGCTTAACTTTTTGGAAGCTAAAAAAACCGCCAAATTTGGGCACTTTTTTCAGTTTTCCGCTTATAACATCTAATGCTGCCTTTTTCACCGATTATTCGCTCTTACATGGTAATATAGCTTAAGTTAAGTTTATGCGACATTCGTTGTGATCACATTTTCAATCTGTATTGAATGTTGAGTAGTGTTCATGTTAGTAATTTCAAAAAGGAACGACGTTTCACCGTCAGACCCGGCGTTTTGAGATTGTGTCGTTCCGCGACAATATTTTTATTCCGCACCGCGTAGTGGGCGGCCACTCTAATTAATTGCATGCATTTTTACGGGTGCAATTTAGCGTCCTAAAAAATTGAAACAGCAAATCGTGCCGTTAACGTTCTAAGTGCAGAAAGTTTCACTTGTACGAAAAATTAAAATTCTTCGTCGAATGGCCTTAAACCTTAAATCTGGTTCAGAGATTTGGTCAGAATCCGCAGTCAAAGATGACCAAATGTTTCCATTTTGAAAGTCAGACACCCGTGTCTCAAAAACGGCTATTCGGAATGAAAAATGTAAGGGTCTGTATAGGTCCACACTTCACGATATAACTGCACAAAACACGGAGGTCCTACCCTACCCCATCCACTATCCCTAAACCACCACAGCCCTCTAAATTAAATTAAAAGAGAACCAAATTGAACGAACAAACTGCATAGAAATTCGATTCGCAAGAGGAATATGGGTGATTTTGGTTTCAGTCATGAGACTGCAGAAGCATAGTTTTTTATCTTTAATAAATATTTGGTGGCAAAAGGGCCACTTATCTATGCGTTCTCATTTGGATTAGCCGTTTTCGGGTCACAAGCGTTTGAAAGTTGCTTATCATTGACTGCTGATTATGACCAAACCGACCAAAATGTTTAAAGAGGTACGATACACCCCTTAGATGTTATAAGGCAAAAAATGAAAAAGATGGCAAAATTTCGCAAATTTTATGGCTTCCAAAAGTTTCACGGCTTACTTTAGATCATTTCAAAAGCTGCCCCAAACTCATATTACCCTTATTTAAGATGAATGAAATGATGAAGTGAAATAATAAAATCTTTTCCAGCTTTTTACGAATTAATGGAAATGGAAAGCATAATTTGACTGGGCTAACGGGTGCGCCATGCTGTCTAGTATAAGAAAAAAATACTTTCAAACACCATCGTTACGAGTATCAAATTGTAGAACTCGTGTCAACAATTTCAGGAGGGACTCGTTCTTTTTGTTTCATTTTTAATCCCCGCCTGACGTGGTTAACACAAAAACAACTACTAAGTTATATAATATAAAATATATGAAAATGGTGTCAGAGACGAACTGGTAAAACTGTAGTTCGAATTCAAGATGACGGAACAAAATGGCGACCAAATGAAATGTTTGTCATCGTGAATAAACCACCCCTCCAGGTTTTTACAGATCTTCATGTTTTAGAATCTCTAGATAACAAAAAACATATTTTCTCAATTCCGTCGATCTGTCTGTCTGTCATTTTGCGGCATAGCTTAAAAACTACTTACCCGTTTGACTTTATTGAATTATTGGCAAAAATTACTAATCATATGGAGATAACCTGGTATAGTGTATCTAAAATCAATTGAGACAACATAAAAACTAAATATCCGTCAACAGTCGGCAATTTCTTTGTGAAGCATGAGTGGCTTGATGAAATTTAAACTTACTTTTGTAAACCGATTAACTGAATAAAAATAAATTTATTTGATATACGAGGTGTAGTAAATTGATCGTACCGCACATTTTTCGCTGTGTCAATTTACTTTAGATACGCTTTCCCATTTTATTAAAATTCAATATGGCGGAACAAAACGGCGACCTAATGAAATGTTAAAAATTATTACTAAAAAACTACTTATCGAATTTACGTCAAATTTTGCACAAAAATCATGTATTGCGTAGGAATGAACTTGTGAAAATGGCGGCCTAGCCTTAAAAAAAATTATTACTAAAAAAGGAATTATTCAGTTTACCTCAAATTTTCACAAACATCAAGTATTACATAGGAATGAACTGGTAACGTTTTAGGATGGCGGCCTAATGAAATGTAAAAAACAGTATGGAAAAATTACTTCTTATATTGATTTCAAATTTTGCAAAAAAATAGATTCAAAACTACTTATTCAATTCATTTTAAATTATGCGTAAAAATCAAGTGTGGCATAGGTAGAAACTGGTAAATTTACCGATTTTTTTACAAGAGAATTTTTGTTTTTTTTTATATAATTAATTTATTCTTATATTTTGTTATATAATATAGACGTTTAATACATCTTACGTAAGAAATATAGGAAAAAATGTTAAAGTTTTAGTGTTTCTTTTTTGGTAATCTAGTACTAGATGTTAGGATATTAAAAACCTACTATAGCAAGTTTTGGCGTGTAACAGTATTTTGGAATGAATTTTTTTGCTGCTAATAATAAAATACTATACGTTTTGTCACTGTTTTTATAAAAAAATATTTATAGATATGTCAATTTTAATGAGTGTTAATTCGGATCATTGATAAAACAGTTCGTCTAATTTTTTTTACCTTTCTTCATGTAGTAACTAACTAAATAAATCATTTAACTGTATTATTGTACATGTGCACGTTATGTTTCTGATTTATATAAAACAAAAATTGACAAATGTATAAGGCGAAATACTAAAAATCGCCATGACTCCTTCGTACCTTTCTGATACCATCAAATTCGCTGAATTAATTCACAAATTATCAAAATGTGACATTCAAAATATCGTCTCCATTGTTTTAATGACATTGTGATTTGTATGCATTATGCCAATAGAATTTAATGAGCTATAATAGTTGGGTCTACTGAATAACAATCTTGAAGAAACAGTGATGTTTTAAATGTTATTTATGGCGTCTGAAGAAGAGTGTATAGAATTTTATTATTGGTTAAATATTATGTAACTGGCTTTTGTTTATATTTTGGAAGGCATTAGAAATATTTAAAAGCTGATTTTTTTATTTTTTTAACATACGATAGCTTGGCTCTTTTACAACAAAAGTTTTACTAGTGCAGGTATTACTTTTAGAATTAAACAAAATAGAGGTTCCAGTATCCAAATTATGATATTAAATTCTATGTAAAAAACAGAGAGAGAGAGAGAGAGAGAGAGAGAGAGAGAGAGAGAGAGAGAGAGAGAGAGAGAGAGAGAGAGAGAGAAAACCTGCTCAAAATATTCCGGCTCTCTATTTTTTCGTTTTTTAGATCTTAAAGATTTTAACATGGTTAATATTTTATCCTTAAAATAATAAAATTTTCATTTTAGAATAAGGCCTGTTAGGCACCTGTGTGTTTCGATCAAACCAAAAGCCTGTTTTATGGAAGGCAATTTTATATGCGTTTCAAATGGTTGGCATGTATTAATATACAGTTATCTAAATCTAAAATTAATTAGTTTTATATTTCAACTAAGTTTTTCATTTCGACAGCGGATTTTCGATAATCTAAAAACAAACATCGGCACCTTTCATTATTTTTATAGCAAATCTGTCACAAAATAGGGAGTTGTCGATCAATCAAATTGTTTTCGCACCATTGCGGGATTTCTTTGCAAAAAAGTAAAGTAGAAGTAGTGGCCCGCATTTTTAATAAATTTGATGAATTCAAGATTGGTGATAAAAATTGTTATAGTAATTTAAGGCATTGTCAACTAATTTTGGTGTCGGGATTTTTAGTGGTTTAGTGATTTTTAGTGGAATTAGATTAATTAAGTTAGTAAGTATCAATATAAGTAATGCTGTGATGCCGCAATATACTGTGGTAATGTAGTTTTTTACAAGCCGCAGTTATGATGCTTAAACCTTTTCCGTTAATTTAAATAACGTGATCTCAAAATGTTGGCGTTTGTGTTTAATTATATTAAATATTAATTAATTGTAATAAACAACAAACAAAAATAAATGTCAAATATTTGTCTATCTCATGGGTTTTTGGATCGACTTTTGGTTTATAAAGCAGTTTATAAACATTCTTTTGGTATTTTTATTTAATTGATATTTATCAATTTCTTCGAATGGTATCGTTTATACAGTGTAATGAAAATTTTGAACAAGCCTCGGAATTATATTTCCAAAGGTAAGTAATGCTTAGTAAGTTTTTGCTTGTTAGATATCCAGAAAGAAGGCAACTGTTTTTTGAGATATTTGCTCGTTTAAAAGCAAATTTAGTTGAGCACGGATCATTTGTTCATCCGCGTCCTAAAACATACAACAAAGAGAAGAAGGAAAGAAATATAGATGTTTTGGGATATATAGAAGCAATACCTTCGTCCTTATGTAGAAAAATTGAGAAAGAAATTGGTGTGCCAAAAACTGACGGTCAGAGGATCTTGAAGAAATGTAAGTATCATCCATACAAATTTATTATAGTGCAACATTTGCATCCTGGCGATGCCGAGCGCCGGGCACTGTTTTGCCAGTGGTATTTGCAACAAATCGATGTTAACGATTTATTTGGCAGACTTGTTATCTGGTCAGACGAACGCTTTTTTTTAAGTGCGGAAATGTTTAATCGTCGCAATACCAGGAACTGGCATTGTAAAAATTAGCATTTAATGTTTGAAGGTGCACAACAAGGACGTTTGGGAGTTCGGGTGTCATGGTTTATTTTGGGCAGACATAGAGATTATAGGATTTTTGAATGAGGTAAATAATAAATCCTTGAGGAAGTTATTCTAGAACTGCTCGAAAATATTCCATTAGCCCAATATAATGCTGTTTACCTACAGCAAGATGGTGTCCCAAGTCACAACTCTAGGCTCTTTTTAACGCTATTCAAATCATTAAAAAAATGTGCCAATTTTGCATTAGAGAAAATGGTCGTCAATTTAAAAATCACCTTTAAAAATTTGTTTTTTCTTTTTTAATAATGTTATTTTTTGTGTTTGTAATATTGTTACTTTATGCTGTAAAATTGTTGTTACAAAATTAATGTTATTAAAATACTCTATAGGTATTTTTGTATAAGAAGATACCTATATATGCAAGGTATCCAATTCTTCGTTAGCAATATGTAACTTTCAATTGTTTATTATTATTCACGGCCCACTATTAAATTATGCATTTAATTTCAGAAAATTGTCATTTATTTGCGTGTTTCTGAGAAAAAGTGCATACTATTATATATTTTTGAAAAGTTAAAAAAAAGACAAATTTTATAGTTTATAAATATACAGGGTATTCTATTTAAAAAAACAAAGTAGGGTTTGATAACTTTTTGACCTGACCCTGTATACTAATTCCGAAGGCGGAATTTAGTTCTACGGGAAAAGTTATATAAGAAACAGTTTGCACATTTTCGATAAGTTATCTGATAGTTGAGATATGAGGGGTGCCTGAACATACAACGTTTTCAATTTAGCCCTGTATCTTAAAAACTAAAAGGGCTATGATACATTTGTTAACGGCATCTTTAGTTTTGTGAAAAAGTACCCAAAAAGGGACACCCTGTACAAGAAACATAAAAAGGTAATGAATATCGGCAAATTTTTTTAATGAATAATAATGTATGTAAAATTTGGCTTTTAAGATTATTTATTGTTATTTTTTTAATGAAATTGTTAGTTTTTAATTAGCCTACTTTCTGCAAAGTAAATTTAAGTAGACTTATGTACCATTCTCATATAATAATTAATAGATCCAATTTATTTTATGTAGTTTATTGTAATCCAATAATTATTTTGAATAATTGAATCTTTTATTACTATGTTATTCTCCAGGATTATATCAAAATACCTTTTTTATTATTCCAGCGTTGTTTTCAACTCTCTTAAGTTTCACATTTTCAATTATCGTAAGTAGAAGTAAATTTAATAAAGGGGAATATGTAGCAAATTCATCATTTGTCAATAAAACATAATCAATATAGAGATTGTGTAATGTGTCTATTTTATTAAGGCATTACGTCGTAAACTTGATGTAGATACTCTGTCTGGCAGAAAATAATAAAATGTGAAATTTGAAATTGTATATAGATTTAAACTACATTATAAGTAGAATATTTTGTTTCATGTGGAAATTTTACTCTGTGAAGTCGGCGCGAGATGTATTGTTAATTACCTAACAACAAATATCAGGAGTATAGTGTGTTACTGTCTTTATTAGTTTTTACTGTCTTTATTAGTTTTGCGCCGAATTCACAGAGTAGAATTTTCCGGATGAAACAATTTAATTCATCCTTTTTAGTTCTATTTATATTATATATATTTATATATATATATATATATATATATATATATATATATATATATATATATATATATATATATATATATATATATATGTATATATATATATATATATATATATATATATATATATATATATATATATATATATATATATATATATATATATATATATATATATATATATATATATATATATATATATATATATATACATATATACATACATACATATACATACATATATATACATATATATATATATATATATATATATATATATATATATATATATATATATATATATACATATATATATTTCCGCCATTTTTAACATTCTTTCAATATATTTGCTATGGGGCCTCTCCGGTAACATCTATATATTTAAAACACCAAGCTAGATTTTTCATCAAGTTCGTGAGAGAGCAAGAGAGATACTATTTTTTGTATTGTTATATTGTGTATTTTATAACAAATAGGTTTTCTTCAATAAAATTTGTGAACAATATGGTGAATGCGCCACATAAACTTATAATTCCACTGGAAACTCATCGCACCATCAAACCAAAAAGGCAGAACAAGGTCTGCCGGGCCAGCTAGTCTTGAAGAATATTCTATAAAAATTGTATCCAAATTGGTCAAACCGTCGCGGAGTAATCGATGTATACAGATAAAAAAAATACATAGGATCGAATTGATAACCTCCTTCTTTTTTGAAGTCGGTTAAAACACCTGTGTCAGTGTTAAAGTGAAAATAAGATGAAAGTGTGTCTATTAATAAAATATGATCTAGTTTTATTTGTTTCGTCTCAATTCTAATTTGTATCAAATATATGGTAAATTAAACGGGCTAATTATATATGTATCAGTTAAAGTGTTCTGTGCCACGGAAACTGCAAATCGGTAAGCTGTTTATGTTGCGACTAATAAAAGTGAATCAGCGTATATACATATGTTATATATGGCGCCGCTATATGCAACAACATATACATGTATATTGTATACATTATACAACATTTAGATAATTCTAGCAGCCTATATCTCACAGTTGACAGTTGGGGGTTGTTCAAACAGGACTAACATGCGAAGGGATGTTGGAGTTCTACTTAAGCTAGTTTCCAAGTTCTAATTAATAACGGTGGAATAAATCAAGTGGAACAAAGCAGGGCGGTGACCGTACATCTTATATTATCAATTATTGTAACTACCATATATGTGAAAACAGGCATGCTGTTGTTCAGAGTAGATATTACAATGGCCCAGCAAAAAAAGAATCAATAATCTTTTCATTTTTTATATATTTTACACGATTTTTAAGTAGTTTTAAAGTTGACCTTTAAATCGCCATATATTTATATTTATCTTGTAGCGTGTCTGGATAACACGACAAAAGACCTCATTGTCTCTTACTTTTTCATAAGGCTAGGCGGTCTAAGGAAACTTGTGTATTACGTTATACTTCTTTAACTGGGTCTAATTTGTTTTATCTCTTTAAACTATTCTGCATGTCTAACTATCGCCGTCTATGTTTCTGATTTTAAGCATGTTAAGTTTAATACTTCGGTCTTTAAAAATGACGGAAAAAAGATTAATCGTTCAAATCGCAATTGCAAAATTTTTCGTTGATATCCTGAGGGGCAGGCAAAGACCGATTACGTATATTTCAGATATCTCAAACGGATTCCGCCAATCACAATACAGATTGTTCAGTGTGCTGCCTATTCGTCGTTTATTTCAGTGGAGCATAAACAAGTTTTGTTAAGTTTTCGTCTCAGCTTCCTGGCTAAGTGGTAGGGTTCTCGAATTTCCTTGCAATTGATGTGTGTTCGACTTCCAGTTCAGGCGATGACTTTTTGTATTTAGATAGGCCTTTTTTGGGGTTTAGAATTAAAGTGTAAAAAAGTGAATATTATTATTTACACCTAAACTTATAGTAGGTGTATCTGTCCCGTTAGCGTTAGATTAGCCCACGTTCGTCGATAAAGCCTTCATTAAGGCCATAAATCATCATTAAAACCATCAAATAAAGTGGTATGATTGGCAGGATCCAATGAAATTGAAGGTCCTGTGTTCATCAGGCAGTTTCGTAATTTCGCGACATCAGTCGCTGGATTCGCCGTTTAATAGTAATAATAGACAGTTAAAGCAGTGCCAAAGGCGCATCGGTACCCGTATCAAATGACAGGTACGCATGCGCATTACGATTTTACTATACGCTACGAATTACGTCGAACGCACCGTTGCGGGATCCTACGGAAGTGTTAAACGCATTCGTATTAAACTGAAAATCAATTCGATGTCGACCGAGGGAACCCGAGGGGCTTTGTATTACTTGTATTGTGTGACGGATGACGTTCGTTTTGGTATTTTTGTTTTGTTAGGTGTGATATATTTTAAGACTTATTAGATTTAATTTTTAGTTGTACTATATATTTTGTTCCAGTGATATAATTTGATTTCATGTAGCAAGTGAATTTATAATTTGTGAAACACTGTATGTGATATGATACTTGAATGAATATAATATGTTAAAAAGTGTATTTATCTATAACATTTTTTAAAAATAAGGTGTGTCCTAATTAAAATGTAATTATCTCAGAATTTATTTTTTTAACAGAGGTTTTTCTTGTTTTTTATTCCATGTATTTTCTTTTGATACATTACAAAACATAAGGGGGGAAAATTTTTAGTACAAAAAGTTAAAAAGTAAGTTACGTTGACGTATAGAATGCTTTAATTTTTTTTTTAAGTATTTAAGTCACGAAATTATAAATCCTAAATGATGGTGTTTTGCTGAGCGAATTATACATTTTTTTCATACCTAACAGAAATAGCTAGCTGTTTTGGTGTATCAGCTCTCTAATATGGCAATGACGTTCGATTATCCGCAATATCTGAAAAGCTTATCGAGAGCCAGATAAACCGCTACTAATCAATAAATTGTTTAAATATAATGTTTAGTATCAGAAGAAACAATTTCTATATTTAGAGCTAGCAAAATAATCGTGTAAATTCGAGGCGTATAATCATTTCCTAACTGATTCCATATTCTTGATATGCATTTTAATAATTATAAGTTAACAGTTAATTTAATCAGGTAATTAAGGAATTGCGTGGACTGCTGCCTGAGGACGGGAATTTTCTTCGATATATCGGAAGTTATCGATGGATATCGATATATGGAATAAAAATATGTAAATTTGGAAATTATCAATATATCGATATTTATCGATAACTATTGATTGTTAATAATTACGAAATTGATTGTTAAATTAAATTTCCTAAACGCTGATAAAGTTCCTTTTTAAGCGATAGGTATGTTTATTAAAAAAGATTAAACAGTGAAACAAGACAAATTTTGTTGACTTTTACCGACTTATCCCTGACGGTTTGCCCAATTTGGATTATTATTTTAGGATGGTCCATAGCAAAGATAATATAAAAATGGCGAAATGGCACAATTTTGAATACTTTTCTGAGGAAGAGTTTAGGCTTAACTTATTGCCTTAAAATTTGGGTCAATCAAGTTTCCTCCCGAACCAAACGAATTTCAAAAATTAAATAATAAAAATAATAATTTTGTACACAATAAATACAATTTTGCCCACGCACCAAAGAGAAAATAAATCAGTTTTTTTAACGGGGGGTAATTCAAATTATATATATATATATATATATATATATATATATATATATATATATATTTATATTTTGAATTACCCCCGTGTTTTTTAGGTCAATCGATTCACCCAATTTTGCACACTTATTTTTAGACTTTGCACACACTCCTAGAGAAAGTTATAAGGTGCCAAAAATTTGCATCCCCCCCACGTCTATCAGAGAATTGGAATATACTACTCGATTGACCTAATTTGGCACACTTATTTTTAAATTTTCTTTACTTTTTTGCAGAAAGTTATGGAGTGTTGAAAATTTGCATTTCCCCTCGTTTGTCACGACATTGTAAAACTACTCAATTCACCTAATTTTGCACACCTATTTTCGCATGTTGCGAACTTCCCTAGAGAAAGTTATGGGGTTTCCAAAATTGCATTTCCCTCATCTGTCACGAAATTTTAAAAAAAAATTGCTACTCGATTCTCCTAATTTTGTACAATTTTGCGCACTTATTTTTAAATTTTGAAAACTGTTTAGAGAAAGTTATGTCGAAAATATGCATTTCCCTCCCTCCCGTCTGTCACAAATTTATGCTACCCGATTCACCTAATTTTGCACACCTATTTTCAAGTTTTGCACAGTTTGTTGTAGAAAATTTTGGTGTGTTGAAGATTTTATGGTTCACCACAAAATTCGTTATGCCCCTCGCGGTCGGGACTGCGAAAGAAGTGTTTAGGCCTGATCTGCTTTGGCTCGTTTTGCAAATATCAGGTTGATGCGTTAAAGTCATACAGACCGCATTTGTATCGTAATATACCCACTCCACCCCACTTACATGTGTGCAAAATTAGGTGAATTGAGTGACAAGCCACAGAGTAGGGGAAGAGAAATTTTCGACACTGCATAACTTTCTCTAGGAGGGTGTGCAAAAATTAAAAATAGGTGTGCAGAATTAGGTGAATCGAGTAGCAAGAAATTTTTCAATTCCGCTAGAGACGGGGTGGGGATGTAAATTTTGCGACCCCCATAACTTTCTCTAGGGGGGTGTGCAAATTTTAAAAATAACTGTCCAAAATTAGATGAATCGATTTACATAAAAACATTTAGACATTTTGATGGACGAGGGGAAAGGTCAAGTTTGCTCCCCGTTTAAAAAACTGCTTTAGTTTCTCTTGGGAGGATGTGTGAAAAATTATGCATTGTGTGCAAAATAATAATATATCTATTTGTGAAATTCGTTTGGTTTGGGGGGAAACTTGTCCGACAGTTGTACAAATGTACAGATGGCGCTGGAACAATGAACATTGATTCCGATGAGATTTGACCAATTTCGTCATCATCCTGTCATGTCAAAACAAAAAAAATTATGACAATAAAACATTTGATGTGTCAGTAGCGGAGGTGTATCGTGGGGAGGCGATAAATCGAAAGAAGGAGATTACAATTATGTGTGTTTCATATAGTTTTCGGGTTTTTAGGGACCCCAAGTCCAATTCTAATATACATTTTGATTTGTTGATTCTCTATCAATAGCGCTTTTTATATAAAATTGTAAGTGCAGTGGACCCAAGCCCTTCTTCATTTTATTATGTAAAATTGTGTTTTCATGATTAACCTATATCCAAGGATAAGGTACCAAAAAATAAATATATTTTTAAAGAAAGCGTCTGTAGATTTGATTCATTACCGAAATTTTTATAGCCAGATAGAGACTTATCTATCTATTTTTTTCTTAATTTTATTGAAATCGATTAACGCATTTTTATAATACATAGTTTAATTTTCTATCGTTTACAAATTCTACAACAGTGCGTAATGTTTTTACTCAATCTGTAAATATGTTATCAAAATAAGATTTTGTTAATTATATTCCACTAAAAATATCAACACTAATGACTCCTGCAATGTTATGACTTAAGAACGTTTAGGTGCATTATGATTGTCTCAATTTAATAATAATAATGATTTAAAAAACAGAATATTATTATTAATAAATTGAGAACAAAGAATAATGTATCTAAATGTTTTAAGACATAAATTTGTTTTCATGTTCTCTTGTTTTGTAACATACTTGATTTTAAGCTAATTTACTAAAACTGTTACTAAACTAAACTAGCAGTAAATATTTTAAACATTAAACAATGAAAACTAGAGTGTGCGGGGGAAGATTACTTCAAACGGTTAAGCCGAGAACTCGGAATTAAACTTCTCTCTTTCAGATAAAAATCTTTTTTATTATTTACGCTCTCAAAGACCATTTCTGTTGAGCTTTAATGTCCATTTAAAATTAGATAGAACATTTGCTGAAAAAATGTAGGCTTTACGTAGGCGTGTGAGACCGTGTGACCGTGGAACGATTGCGGGCATTTTACGAATTTGTTTTACTTAATTGTTTAGTCTAACTTACGTCATTCCAAAGTTCGATAACTCTATTGTTTACTTGATTATATACCATAAATTCTTAAGTAAAAAAAAAACAATATAATTATGAATTTGTATTTGGAGAAATTAAGCAGAATATAGTGAAACAATTAATTCAATTAATACATTTGTAGATACATCGAGATATTAGGTTATCAGAGTTAAAAGGAAGACCCTATATAAGAATATTTCAATAAATAGGTTTGTTTGCGTATATATACCAGGTTTTTTCATAAGAGACAGTGTATTCCTATTGACTCCTTTATGTGTTAGAAGTTAAAATATTCTTTCTCTTTCTAACACACCGCCTGTTTTAAAATAAGGGTATCAAACCTAGTATGTTTATAATCAGCAAGACGAGAACATTTTAAGAAATAATTTTATGCGGTTTTTTTTAAAGCAGTTCTGCTCCATAATGACAACAAAAGACCCTCTAATTTCGTTGAAGCATTAGATAAAGAAGGATATATGTTTAAATACCTTTAAAAAAAAATTAAAGTGATGCTAAGTTTAAAGAAAGAATATTTGTTGGACCACAAATTAGAAAAATACCAAGGGATGAAAAGTGTGATCAAAAATTGAGTTATGTTGAATTAGTTGCGTGGAGGTCTTTTAAAAGAACTGTTTCGGAGTTTTTAGGAAATAAAAAAGTAGAAAACTGCGAAAAATTTTTAGAACTAGTTAAAAACTACTGCAAAATGGGCTGTCGCATTTCTCTCAAATTACACTTCTTGCAGTTCCATTTAAATTTGTTTCCCGACAATTTGGATGCGCTTAGTACGAACAATGGAGCAACGCTACCAAGGCACATGGGATCCAGTAATGATGGGAAATTACTGTTTTTTATGAGAGAAACCGATCAGGAATAAAATCGAATGTCAACATTTGCAAAAAATTTATCTAGAAAAGACTTACTATAAATGTATTTTCATGTTTATTTTTGTAAATAAACCTGTTATCCTTAGAATATCTTGATTTTTTTCTTGGTTTGAACCTATATATAAAAATTATATAAAAGTGTTATAAAATAAAAATAACAATTTTTGGTGACTGCTATACCCAATTTGCAAAATACTTTAAACCTTTTGATATAACAATTGCGTTTAGGACTGGAAACAACTTGAAAAAACATTTGGTTAAACTAAAAGATAAAACAGATCTTCTATTTAACTCTGGTGTTTATTCTTTACAATGTACTGATTGTCCCACCACCTTTGTAGGACAGTCGGGTAGGAAGATTTCTACCAGAGTACAGGAACATCTTTCTTTATTTATGAAATATAAAAACACTGATATTTCCAACACCAAGTCTTCTTTTGCAAATCATTTGTTATCTTCAAACCACAATTTCTCCATCCCTGAAAATGTTAAATTATTACACCAAAGCGAAAAGAGCCAAAATTAGATTTATTTGAGAAATTGGAGATACCCAAAGCTAAGAATACAAACAGCTGTTAGATTGTCAAGTGTGAACTTGTCCTTATGTCATACTTGTCTCTCTTCTTTTTTTTTAAGATTATCGACCTTAAACTACCAAGAGTATTCAGCCGTTGTTTCTTTTCATATCTGGAGAAACTGCCAGCTCATCTTTCCTTAGCCAATTTCTGCTCTTCTGTCAATGCCCTCTATAGTATTTTTCTGAACTGTTCTACCCTTCGTTCTGGTCAGTGTTGTCTACTTAATGTCTATTATGTTTTTAAGTCTGTAACGTCTTGTTTTATATACATTTACTTTGTTTTTATTTGGTGTTAGTAGGTATAAATGTTAGTATACTTTTATTATTTTAAAATTAGTTCTTTTTAGGTCTGATGATGTCCGTTGGGCGAAACATGTCACCTTAGACATATTAGACTTACAGCCGGTTGCATAAAACTTAATAGCTGTTTAGAATATTTAACCGAGCTTTCAGATTTGACCATCTGCTTATAGAAATCTAGGAACTCGTCAAATTTGACATTCGGTTAAATATTCTAAACTTTAACTAAGCTTTCTGCAACCGGCCGTTAGTCTAATGAAATATATTTGAAACCTTTGACTTTGATTTTAGTTATTTGTTGACTAGTGTAATAGTACCAATAATTAAGTGTATACATTATTTAATTTGATTATTAATATCATTTGTTGGTATGTATAAGTAACTGGAATTGTTCATTAATTCTAATTGTAAAATATGTCGCTGTTGATATATTCGTTTATTTACGGATACATACATACTTTCTTCTTGAGAATTTACTTTATTAAATACTTTATTAGCAGCTTTTTTATGTTCGCCATAGTTATCACACTGCCTTTGTTTATGTATTTACTGTTATCAATTATAATTTTTTAATTTGATGTGGTGGTTACATGTACCTTTGAAACAAAAACATGTAATACACGAGTCTTTTAAATATCCAAACAAAGGATACTCCTTAATTATTGACATATATTATTCATATTTCACGTTAGTTATATTTAACTACCTGGGAATCTCTTAATTACGGTGGAATTTTTATGTAACGCGGTAAAGATTCTTTTGAATCAAAACAAAGCATGTAGATAATAATGTATGGCATTGACTTAAAAAATAAGATCAGTTTTAGACCAAGTAGAACCTGTCCCAAAAATTGTTTTACAAATTTAAAAACACCTTTTTCTGGTATACCCTGTATATTCTATATACAAAGTTTTAATATTTGTTTTAGTTTGATTATCATATCAACGGAAAAAATCTCTGTTGCCCGATCACGACTGTTTCAATCTAGATTACGTATACATATTATGTAATATTGTTAATGAGATAAGTACTATATCGCATATTAGTTCTTTCATCTACAAAAGGCATTTGACTGTGTCTTCTCCATAGCGTATTGATTAATAAAGTTACAGGCGATAATTTATTATTGCCCTTAATAATCTACTTGAAATTTCCGACCTGATTTCTTGATTGTTAAGACAGCAGGAAAGTTACATAGAAAATATGAAACTCTCCATTTTCCTTTTAACATTCTCTGCAAAGAGGAGATGTCATCTAGCTTGATATAGTGAAGATGTTTCCTTAGCTGTCAGTGACCAGTCACAATTCTTGCTAAAATAACATGTTTCTTCCCCAGATAGAACAGTCAAAGATCCATCATGAAACGTAAAGAGTCGAAAGAATCCTAAAAGGGATATAAACAGAGCTTACCAATTTGTTTACAGCAAATCATTTAGTATTATGTAGAGAATCTGTTTTTATTTTCTCAGAATAAACTTAAAGATGTGCATTTTTTGCATATCTGCATTTCATTTTCTATTTCATTTAACCCTTAAATAAAAAGACAGCAACATATTTAGTTAAGTAAATCATACACCTAATACTTGCGCTTGCGGCCTGGTATTACGGTCATAATTCTTTTATGAAAAAATGTCCCCATTGATATATTTCTTTGTTTACGAATGCACGTCCTTCTTGAGAATGTGCTTTGTAGATAGTTCTATAGTTCTTTATTGGTTGTTTTTATGGACTCTCAATATCACTTAAAAAATTTTAAATTGATGAGGAGTCTCCATCTGTAATGAAAACGTTTTTAAATATCCAAACAAAGAATACTCTTTAATTATTTATAGGAATATATCATTTATATTTCACGTAAGTTCTTTGTACTTGTAGTTCTAAGCTGCCATAAAGTTCTATTTAACTATCTGGGAATCTCCTAATTACGGTGGGATTTCTGTGTAACGAGGTAAACGATCCACTTGAATCAAAACATAACGCGTGTAGAGAATAATTTATGGCAGCCCGCAAAACGGGGAAAAGCCGTTATTGACTGTTTTTCCACACGCACTGCAGGCGGTAGGCCACGAAGCAATCCATTAAAAAGTGGATTTCTTTTTTAATCCGCGAAAACGAACAAAGCTCCAGTCCCTCTTTGAAGTTTGCGAAAGGAAGATTTTTAGAACGTGTAAAACATATATGCTGACAGGGATGTAATCCAAAAATATGTTAATTAGAACTTTCCATGGTATGAATCCCTTCGTCAGGGCAAGTGATGCATGTACCTTGTTATTTAATATGTTCAGTCATAGGCAAATTATGTTATCTTGTATCCCATCCCGCCCTCCTGGAACGATTCATTAAGAGGAAATTTCTGGGTAATTGGATCAAACCATATAATCATGACTAGGGATAAGAATAGTTAATGCCGAAAAGTGAAGCATCTGCAAAATGTATTACCGGAATCATCGAATCTGCTCATGCGCAAACCATTTTATCAAATGTTAATTTTTATCCTCAAATTTAGACAACTGTTACAAATTAAGGTTTGAAAAGAAATACTATTCGTAACGGTTCATATCTGGAATACTGAAATTTACATGTAATATTCGTTAGCAATCAATACTTATTTATAGAAATGTTTCTATTCTAAACAGATATATATATATATATATATATATATATATATATATATATATATATATATATATAACCCGATTTTAAGGTCGCTGGCCGCAGTTGTGAAGATATATTTAAAAAAAAATAGTCTAAAACTCGGAGAATTATACAAAAATTGCTGCGCCAAAAAATATTTCTTGTATAATCCGCAATGCCAGCAAGGAGAATAAACGATTTAAATGCATACATAAAAAAACTTACTTCCTACCAACTGAGTAGGTATCCCACAAATTTGCATAAAATAAATAACTTTAAAAGATATATTACAAATTCCTAAATAAAACTTTTATTTCTAACTTCTCAATTTCTCTCATTTCCTAATTCGGGTTTCCACTTACGGAATGTTTGCGTAACATTGAGTCCATAATCTCTTGATAGCAGAAATTCATGTATCAAACACTAAACATTTCTACCGAATTTTAACATCTAACAGAAGAAAACAGTTTCGTCTGTAATATGATATGAAACGGAAAAAAATGCTTTGTTTACATTTTCTCCATAGTTGTTAATTATAAAATAATTTAGTAATGTAAAAGTCATTTTTGTTCTTGCGTCTGAGCTCTTTGCAAATTCCGATCACTTTTCTGTTAAATGGCTATATCCCCTTTCATAAATATATGAGTAAACCCAAACGGCAAAGCATTTCTTTGATAAAAGTAAGAATTTATAACGAGGCAAGCTCTGAGTAAAGCCAATTTATCGATTTTTTAGTATTGTTTTTCAAAAATTTTAATAGCCCGCTATTTTTTTCCACCATATTGGATTCATACTAATATTTTACTAGTTTTTTCTTATATGTGACACTTGATTTTTGGGCAAAATCAAACATTAATTAAATTAGTAGTTATTGCCCTGTATTAAATTTGTACCAAAATTTTTCTATTTTTTCACTATTAAAACTTAACTAACTTCAAAATTTTAAGCTAATTTTTTAAACAGTTTATTAGGCCGCCATTTTATTACGCCTAATCAGATTCGCACCAAAATATTACCTGTTGATCCCTACTTGACGCTTGATTTGTGTGCAAAATTTTAATTTAATTAAATAAGTATTTTATTACTAAAATTCTCCTTCCGAGATTTTTTCAGGGTCCCTAAATGCCGAAGAAACCTCTTTTCTCGATTCCGTCGGTCTGTCTGTCTGTTGGTTTGTCTATTCGCGGCATAACTAAAAAAACTACTTATCAGATTGACTTCAAATTTTGGTCAATAATTGCTCATATTGGGATGACAGTACATTTTGTTATAAATCCAATATGGCGGAACAAAATGGCGACCCATCAAAATTATTACTGAAAAGCTACTTACCCCATTTACCCAAAATTTTGCAGTAAAATGAGTTGTGGTATGAGGATGAACTGTTAAAATTTTGGTCCAAATCCAAGATGGTGGATCAAAATAGCCTAAACAACACGTTAAAAAAGTCATTATAAAAACTGCTTCATCGATTGTTCTCAAATTATGCGCAAAAATTAAGTATTATATAGGGATAATCAGGTACAAATATTGGTACGAATCCAAGACATCGTAACTAAATGGCGGTCTAATTAAATGTTTATAAAATCGATTTGAATAAATCTACTTATTCGCATAATTTTAAATTTTACATATATTGGTAATACTGATACAATAAAAATATTTAAAGTCATAGTTGATTATTTTATAGATTATGATGTAAGCAAACTTTAAAAAATAAAAAAGTAATATAAATATTAAAATAATTTAAAAACAAATAAAAAACAAATTAAAAATTGGTGTACTTCAGTATTGAAACAGTGTTTTTTTTTTTAAATAGGTATGGTAAGTAAATGAATGTTTGTATGTAAATACGTATGTATGCATGCATGTACGTATGTACGTTAGATCTGGACAATAAAAGTTGTGGAGATGAAAAACTTATACCCATTTGTTTCAATCTGAATGATTGGTAGATATGTAAATAAAACAACGTTTTGTCATAAATTCTTATTTGCACATGTGCAAATATAACTTTTCATGAGAACAGTGACAAAAACAAGATAAAAACGTAGTATAAACGATAGAAAAAAACCATATAACTATATGTATATATAAACTGTGTTATATGTGTGTGGTGTAGTCTGTTATGAGAAAAGTTCCGGGTAAAGCGACTTTTCCGTTTTTTGTACATTGATTTTTAAACATTTTCACCAGTTTATCCTTATGTCACAGTTGATTTATGTGCTAGAGGTGAAATTCAATAAGTGTTTTTTTCACTAATTTTTTATACATTTTATTAGGCCGCCATTTTGTACCATCATAATGAATTCGTCCAAAAATGTTACCAGTTCGTTCCTATATCACACATTATTTTTGGGCAAAATATGAAATCGAATTAGTTTGTTAGAGCGTTTTTTTAAATAATGTGTTAGGCCGCCATATTGGAGTCGTATGAAAATGTAACCTATTTATTCTTGTATCAGACTTAATTTGTATGCAATAATTGGAATCATCCATATATCATACTTGATTGCTCTATAAAATTTGAGGTCAATTGAATATGTTGTTTTTTAAACTGATTTTTTAAAAACTTTATTAATTGTGTTCCCCATATTGGATTTTTTACCAAAATGTTACTGTTTCATCCCCATATGACCGTTAATTTTTTATCAAAATTTGATGTAAAATCGAGTAAGTAGTTTTTTAGCTTTGCCGCGAACTAGATCGAATGACGGTCCCTTGAGGCCGAAAAAACATGATGGAGGATGATTTTTTTACTATTACAAGATTTCCATTACACAAGTTAAAGCACTGAATGAGTCAAATAAATGTGATCCACTATAATGATCAGTTTTTACGCATTCCTATAGAAACTTTCAGGATATGTAATAATTTCAGTAGTTTTACCTGTATAGAGTTTGCCAAAGAAGCGGGACATTTTGTACACACCTTGTACTTGCACATCTTGCGATGCTCTTAATCATTGCCTACTTTTTGGGAGTATTAAAAACGAAGAAACTGTTAGATTCCCGCAGAATTCTTGTATTTATGCTCAGTTTACCAAACTTTTATTCGGTTCTCGACAAAGTGGAGAAGTATTAAAACATTAAGCATAGTTGAAAGCCTAACATATTTATTGTGATTTTCCATTTGAGGGCAGGTGTATTTTCCTCATCAAAGACCATTTCTTACCAGCGTACGCGAAAGGCTGCCATTATATGACAGGTATTTTGCTCACTAAATGTAAATTTTAATGGGCAGATGTATTTTCCTCACCAAAGATCCTTTTTTACCAACGTAAACGAAAGGGTTCGATTATTTGACAGGCATTTTGTAAATGTAAATTGTAATTACCAGATTAAGGGACTGTATGTTTTAGAGGGCGATTCTATTCATATCTATAAACGAAATTGGGCGCTATCTCAGCCGGTAACTAAGATTTCGTGAATTTCTGTACACGTAATTTTGTGTGTAGTAGTGTTTTACAATTAAGATCAGATTCCCTTTCTAGTTACCCCTGTTAGACCTTTTTTTGGGTTCTAAACGAGTTTTATCACATATTTTTTATATTCGAAATTTGTAACGCTCATCACAAATCTGCATATTAGTGAGAACTTTATGTTATTGGATATTTAATATATGATATTGTCTGGGTGCTGAAATACTAAACCTCGTTTTTATTTTCAGGTAAGTTTTCTGCGCAATCAGGATTAAAAATATACCTGCATGTGTTAATTTAATGTAAGTATAGATTTTTTGTTAATGTAATATTTTTGTAGGTTTTGTATGTGATCAGTGAAATTTTAGTCGGTTAGGAAAATTGTCTATTACTTTGAAAAAAAGTGTTAAAAATATAAAAATATTGTTTTGCTACAACCACATATGAAATTATATCATTATATCACTCGTCTGTTAAAAAAATTTTTCCACAATCCGGTGTTTGAAAGATATGAATCAAAAGGGAGTTGAAAAAAAAATTGTATAAAAAAAATGAAACCTGTATTTTACAGTAAAACTCGTGTAGAAAAAACTAAAAAGGATTAAATAAAAATATGAAACCGACTTCAAAAAAATGCTCTAAAAAGTGAAAAATAATATTTTATTCCATTTTGAAAATTTTACTCCATGACGTCGGCGCCAAACTAATAAAGACAGTAAGACCTCATACGCGTAGTATAAGACATCAAAACACCGAATTAACTGAATTCATGATTATATTTTCGTGATTAAATAATTAAGAATAACTTTAGCGCCGATTTCACGGAGTACAATTTTCAAAGTGGAGTAAAATATTATTTTTCACTTTTTTGTGCATTTTTTGAATTCGGTTTCATTTTTTTATTTCCTCCTTTTTAGTTTTATCTATACCAGTTTTATTGTAAAAATGAGGTTTAACAAATGGTCCACTGCACAACATTTGTTTCCTGATGTAATGGGGAACGTGTAGAATCAAGACGCGAGAGTAAAATATTAAAAAACTTCTTGCAATATACCTTGGCGCAAAAAACAAAATGGAGCCATTCCACCATGTTTAACGTTTTTTTTTAATATCCTTGCTATGGAACCACCTCGGCAATATCCTGAATATCCCCTGAAAATGTCATTTAAATTAGTCAAGCCATCGTGTAATAATTGATGTACAAACAAAAAAAGAACAAAATGGCGGCGCATTCCGTCATTTTCAACATTTTTTAAATATGTTTGCTATGGGGCCACTCCGACAATATCCTGAATGTCCCCTGAAAATGTCATCTAAATTGGTCAAACCATCGCGGAGTAATCGATGTACAAACAAAAAAAAACATCGCTCCATTCCCCAATTTTTAACATTTTTTTAATATGCTTGCTATGGGATATTCCGGCAATATCATGAATGTCCTCTGAAAATATAATCCAAGTTGGACAAGCCATCGCGGAGTAGTGGATATACAAACCTCCCCCTTTTTAAAGTCAGTTAAAAAGACTAATCATAACATATAACCTAACATTCAAATCTACACGTGTTTAGCAATTTTTATGTGAGATTAATATTCGTTGAGTTAAATCGGTGTTTTTATTTTTTAGAGCTGTATAGAATATGTACCTATCATTACGACTAAAAAATTAAGGTTTCGTATTTTTTTTGCTTATATCACATTTGCCCCGTGAAAAATTGCCTCTTGGGGCAAATGTGAAACATAACTTTGAGGAAATTGTGACATATTTAACACATTTACCCCGCTCTTTCAGATACATCATGGTGCGAACTTATATCAAGAAAAGACATGCCTGGGCCTCTATACAATTTCAAATACCTTATGTAACAGTTTACAGTCGTGTTAAAGGTATCCGGGGAAACAAACAAGACAATATAGTTAGCTAATGGCTTGAAGACCCTAGAAAAGTGGGGCTTCGGTTTATCTATGAAAGACGAATGTGAATTAGTTGGCAGGTTTGTAACGGATAACAAAATTAAGTTTTAACGACGGAGTCCCTGGCGATAATTGGTTTTTTAACTTGAAGAAACCCCCATAATCCGAGAGGTTCCCCAAAATGTGGAATATGCTAGGAAAAAAGCGTTAGACCCATTCATAATTTATGAATATTTTGAATTATTGGAAAAAAACTATGACAGACCCTCAACTTCTCGATAAGCCTCAAAACATATGGAACTTGGATGAAAGCAGTCTAAGTATAGACCTGAGAAAATCTAAAGTAGTCGGTGCAGTCAACAAAGCATCTTCGAGGACAATAAGTTCCCCTGGTAAAGAAAACCCAACTATACTTCTGATGTGTAATACAAAGCACGTTAAGCTCCACCGCTAATTATATTTAAGGGTAAACATATGTGGGACCAGTGGTATGCTCCTCCCAACGCAAATTTTCCTGGCACCGTTTATGCTGCCAGCAAAAAAGGCTGGATGGGAAGTGAGATCAGAAGAAATTTTCCCACCAGAAGTTCTAAAAAGATGGTATGATTTTAAGAGTAATTTACAGATCCAAGAAGCCGTGGTGGCAACAGATGCTACAGCTGTTGATGGAAATTCCCTAAGAAATGACACTGCAGTGGCTTCTACATCGAAAGAAATGCCGAGAAAAGAATCCAGTGTTAGTACATCATTCGAGAGCTTGTTATTGTCCGCAGTTCGTCAAGCACCTGAGCCACAGCAAAAAAAATCAAGAGTATGTCCGGGTGCAGAAGTATTAATTTCAGAAGAAGTCTTAGAACGAATTAGATAAGAACAGAAAGAAAAAATTTAAAAAACCAAAAGAAACAGGAAAATTTAAACCACCTAAAAGAATAACCCAAAAAAGTACAATTTCCTCATGTACTGAAGATATGGAAACTGATTCCGTCCCTTATGTAGATTCCGACAATTCTGAAGAGTTTTGGGAATAATTTGAGGATGCTCATAAAAATCAACATGAAGAAGTTGACCAAACTGTGACCCCAAATTCTTGGATACTCGTTAGATACTGCACCAAAGAGGTAGTAAAGCATTTCGTGGGAGTGGTGTTCGAGGCAAGTGATGATGGTTAGATAGTTATGTTCACGAAATTTTCAAAAAAAACACATATTCATGGCCAATAGTGGAGGATACGGACACTGTAGAGCCAAGTGATATTGTTATGGTTTGCCAGAGCCAACTATTAATAGACGCGGTAGTTTTATATTTTCAGTGTCATTTGAAGGCTATAACATGGCTTGTTAATTAAAGAAAGCCCATTTTTTCATTTGAAGATTGGATGTTTTACTTATTTTTATGTTTGTATACCTATATCCCGTTTATCGTTTTGTTCTAATCAGAAAGATTTTTTTTTGCTTTAGTTTTTTGCTTGATTGACCGAATTTAATTCTGTAAACAGCAAAATAATGAAAAAGCTACAAATATCGTACATTAGCCCCATTCGATTTCATTTAACTTATTTATAGAGAGATAGACACCATTATTACATTTTGCCCCAAACTTCGGGGCAAATGTAACATACCGACATCGTTTAAAAAAAATGTATAAAATTTTTCAAATAGTAGCTAATTGAATGTTACTTCTAGAATCAACTGAGAAGTGTTTTTAAAGCATTGACGACAAATTTTTAATTTTTTTTTTGTTCAGTTAAAAGTGCAAGTTATACTTTTTTATGTGAATTATTGAAAAATTATATCACATTTACCCCACTTCACCTTACTAGATTTTCAGGTTGCACATTTTCATGGTCACCCTGTATACATAAAATTACATAACGGGATAGCAAAAGAGATACCTTTTAACAAATGGGGTTGTATGTCTATTACACACCTCAATGCTTTAGTTTGAAAAGGGTATTTAAAATATAAAACTCGCTGTCTTTGTCGCTCGTATACCAGTGTTTTTTTTAAATACTATTATTACAACAACACCGTTCAACGGATTTCAAATCAAAATGTACGGGATCACCAGAGAAACGTCCTCTATAATTTGGTGTGACTCATCAAAATCGGCCAAGCCGTTTAGACAATATTCGCGAACAAACATAAAAAAGAAATACATACAGGTGGAATTTAGAACCTCCTCCTTTTTTGAAGTTGGTTAAAAAACAGAGTCTACTTTTAACTTATTTAATATACAATTAATAATTAGTCAGTTCTTCAACACTAGTGTTAAAAAGTGAATAAAAATAAAAATCGTACTGAAGATTCTTTGTGGTCGTAGGAAAAATAGTGTATTACTCCTGTGAAAGTCATCGTTTTCAAATTTGAAGAGTTCCTCAACACTTGTTGTGTAATATACTATTGTCTTAGTCAGTCAAATTTACTTACGACACTTCAATAAAAAAGATTAATAACCGTTCATCAAGAACTCTTATTTGAAATTTATAAAACGAGTTAATTGTTTATTAGTAAATATTAAATATTTAAAGCAATATTATAAAAAATGTATTTATCGTAATTCTTAAAATAGTTTTACTTACGAACTTTTCAGATAATTTACTATGATTTAAACATGACCACGATCTCTTTCAGAACTGCAAAAGATTTTTGATTGATTTCGAAAAGTTAGGAAATTTCCATTATTATCAGTGATGCTACAAATGTTCTTTGATAATAGTATTCCGTGTAAGATAATCTGTGATTTCTCTAGACATTATTATTTATTCTATCTACTGACTGGTAAGCTATAGTTGGAGAGTTGCGTAGTAGATTTCAAACTTTTTTATCTTGGCCATGAATTATTGTCAACTCTCCGGTCTGTGAATTTTAATTTCGAACAAAATATTAAGTCAAGGAGGATGGGCATTATGTGTGGGCACCCGGTATTGATAAAATTAAGTGTAACTTTTGCGAGGCTGTACTTTTCGATTGTAATTGTACATAATTTAAAGTTAGTTATTTTCGAGGTTATTCTAATATATTGCATAGAAAACAATCACTTTATCGATACCGGCTATACCTCATTATTAACAGGATGAGAATATTTAAGAAAATTTAGAACTCGCTTTGGACACCCCTCGTAAAGTCTAATAAAATCGCAAGGGACCACCGGAATGTCCAAAGAACACCCATTATGAACAGGCCAAAATTTATTACCGAAGCGTATAAGATTATAAAGCCCCGAACTCGTTTATTATTATTCTTTACTAAATTATAAGAAATGTTTGATCCCATTTTGTTCGTGAAAAATCTGAAAAAAAAAGTCAGAAAACTAGAATCGATATTTATTACTCTGTTTAATTGAGACCGTATACTGTCGCAGAAAGTTTGTTTATGAATGTTTGATTTATTGATATTTTATTATGATGCCGGAAATTACCTTCTTAGAAACACCGATGAACTTAGTCTTCGTTTTATATATAAAAAATTAGGACCAAAATACTCAAGAAAACTGTTTTACTATATATATATATATATATATATATATATATATATATATATATATATATATATATATATATATATATATATATATATATATATATATATATATATATATATATATATATATATATATATATATATATATATATATACATATATATATATATATATATATATATATATATATATATATTTTTTTAAATTTTTTTTTCATTATAAAAACTTGACATATATGGTTTAAATCATATATTTGTCAAAACAATAATGAATTCCGATAACGTTTCGACCTCACTTCGGTACACATTGTCCCATTTTCACGAATATACATACATTTAAAACAATTATAATATATATTGTGTTAACATATTATACTCATTATAATACCATAATATTAAAATCTGAACCGCATACTAAAAAAAGAGAATTTCTAGAGATGTCGACATTCAAAAAAGCAAAAATGCTATCAACGATAAGAAGGACGTCAAGAACAAATTATATATTTCAATACTAGAATAACCAGCTGTGATACAAAATGTTAACATAATATATATATATATATATATATATATATATATATATATATATATATATATATATATATATATATATATATATATATATATTGTTTTAAGTGTATGTATGTACGTGAAAATGTGGCAATTTGTACCTTTTTATATAATTTTACGTTTTGAGGTAAGATAGAAATAATAGTTTTATAAAAGAATAATTTATATTTGTTCTCTTTCTATTTTAAAAAATTAAGAAAAAGGCCAAAGTACACATAAAGAATACTACCCAAAAAAAATTGTACATTTTTTAATATTTCACGTTCTAAGGCAATAATAATAATAAAAAATATAAAAAAAATAAAATAAAAATAATTAAATGTATAAATATCAAATTAAAATTCTACGTCTTTCTCCATTTTAGATTTGAAAAAGGTCGAAGTGCGATCGAAACCTTACGAGACTTTATTATGTATTTTGACAAATTTATGATTTAAAGCATATGTGTCAAGTTTTTGCAATGACCTCAAATCAAGAAAATTAAAAAAAAAGTTTCGCCCTGGTCGGTCGAAAAGTGAACTTTCTGAGCAAGTGTGACGCAAAACACATTCAGTGGCGATTCTGCCCCCATTAGGTCAAAACTTTTGCCCTTGAGTAACTGTATACAATTTTAAGTTATTGGGAAACAGAATACACTTTCTTTTTCCATCTTTTAGCACTTTTTAAGCCTTTAATGACAAAATTATTCAAAGTTAGTCTAGGTTAGTAACCTTTGTGAAAAGTACTTTCACTACACAAAATGTAGAGATAAAATAAGTACCATTATTAATTTCCAGACTATTGGTCTGTATTTCTTTATAAATAACTCGATCAATAACGAATCGTGGTTAAATACCCAGAAAATTAAAATTTAAAATATAATTTAAATTAATAACATAAAACTATCTAAGATTAATCAAAATCTTAATATACATAATATATAGGCAAAGAATAGTTTTAAATCATATCACAAAACATGAAGCAAATAACGAAACAGTCTTCATCAAAGAAAAATTTCGCTTCTAGCCGTAATAAATAAATACAAGGAAACCAACAGAAAAAATCTGATAAACGCGGTGTGGCTACCCTGGCACTGCTGGAAATGATTTTAAATATCGCCAATTTCGGACCTCAAATACGTACAATAATATTTTAGAAAAAAAAAACTTTTTATAATAGTGGATATTGGATTGACATGCTTTTTTTTAATCGCACAAAATTACCAAAATGTTACCAGTTCATTCCTATGTAACGCTTGATTTTTGTGCAATATTTGAGGTCAACTGGATTAGTTTTTTTAGTAATAATTTCTCAATAGGCTGCCATATTGTTCCGGCATGTTGGATTTTTACCAAAATATTACCAGGTCATCTGCAAATGACCCTTAATTTTTAATCAAAATTTTAAGTCAATCTGATAAATAGTTTTTAAGGTATGTTGCGAACTGACAGACAGACAGGTAAACCGACAGACAGATCGATGGAATTGAGAAAACATATTTTTTGGCATCTAGGGACGCTAAAACGTGAAGATATGTAAAACCTGAGAGATAAACATTTATTTGGCCGCCATTTTGTTCAGCCATCTTGAATTAGTACCACAATTTTATTAATTCATTTCTATATCTCAGTTATGGCACACAATTTGAAATTAATCCATTAAGTAGTTTTTTCAGGTTGACTTTTTAAATATTTTTTTGTTCCGCCATCTTGGATTCGTACCGAAAATTTTACCAGTTCATTCCTATGTAACACTTGATTTTTGTGCAAAATTTGAGGTATTTTGGTTTGCCATATTAGATTTTTACCAAAATGTTACCAGGTCATCCCCATATGACTCTTGATTTTTGATCAACATTTGAAGTCAATCGGGTAAGTAGTTTTTTACCTATGCCGCGAACAGACAGACTGACTGACGGAATTGAGAAAACATGTTTTTCGGCATCTAGGGACCCTGAAACATAAAGATGTGAAAAAATCTCGGAGTGTGATTTTTTCAAGGTTACAATACTTCCCTTTTAAGAGGAAAGTAAAAAATCATTTATCTGTGGATGATAGGGAAATTGTAAAGAATTGTTTATAGTTCTTTACTTAACAGATGACTTAACGCTAGTGCTGCTACGAGTGGAACATTTGAATTAACTAAGATACCTCTAACTACAGTGAAAAGAATGTCGATTTGACGAAGACGACAAGGACTTGATAAGGCTAAAAGCAACACTATTTACGAAGAGCAACGTTTACCTACATTGGAAACAATGAAGCAACACTTCACTAATGATAAAACCCAAATGGGCTGCAGCATCACTACCTTTTGGATAGTTTTATCTAAAATACATTTCAGATATTGCACTGACAGAAATCAAGTATTTATAGAATCATCTCGATAGCAAAAATAACGTCTTGAGTATACAACATCCATAAGAAAATACCGTTCTGAAAATCATCCAATAATTTACCTCGATGAGACATGGTTTGAAATGCAGAAAACATAATCCAAAAGATGTAAAACAAATATAAGAATAAGGATAACCATTTGCATTGTGGCTTTCTGCAAACAATATTAAATGATTACTGGACTACCATGAAGAAACAATGGCAGAAACTTTTTGAAAAATGGTTCAAGATATGTCTTTTGCCAAACATTCTTCAAAAAAGCTTCTTAGTACATAAGGCTCCAGGTTTAAATAATACTAAATTGGAAATTCAAAACTACAAGGCTGCGAATAATATATATTTTAAAGAATGTTATAAACAAGATTACCTTTTAGAAGTGTTATAGGTATTCTGTGTAAAAAAGTATGTTGCGACGCATTGGCAGTGGAAATGGGACATACAGTGCTACAGTTCCCAGCCTACTAATGCGTTTTTAATCCCATAAAACGAATGTGGCACCAATTGAAATTAATGGCTGGGTCTGAAAATATTTCTCCTACATTAAGTTGTAGTGTTGTATAGAATTAATAAAAAAATATGTTAATAATATTTTCCCAGGTAGTTGGAAGAATTCATCCCATCAGGTAATTACTGCAGAAAATTGCTCCATTACTCTGGATCATATGATTAAACCGATTATAATTAATTTAGATGAGTTTAATGACAGCGAAACAAAACTAGATATAGAATAACATTATAAATGTATAAGTAATATCTAAAAATTAGTAATATTTAGTTTTTTTTTCATTTAATTAAATTAATATAAGTATATCATACTAGTATAAGTACTTGTTTTCCTTAATTAAGTATATAAATATTCAAAGTCCCTTAAACGCTTACTACATTGTGTATACAATGGAATTGTCCCAGCTAGTTTTATTACTGTTAATCAGTCAAAAGCATTTTTCGTGAAATTTACTATAGTACACTTTCTTTTCTTTTGTTTTAATTAAACGTATTTCAAATGTAACGTAAACTTACGAAACAAAGTAACAGTCAGCCGATAACGCAAGTGCCGATGTCGTTTCGGCCTTCTAGTAACATAAAAATGCATCCCTGTCCGATCTCCGTTCTTTGGTAGTACCGCAACGCTCGGGCACTGCATTCAAAGGTTTATAGCGCCATTCAGGTATAAGTTGTCTGGAGTGGTTGACCGGACCATCGTCGAAGAGCTGGTATCGTGGGAGAGAGAATGCATCGCAAAGGTATCCAAGGAATGCCAATGTTTTAGCGCTACCTAATTAGTTATTACCGGTCTGCCCTGCCTGCTCCGCGGTGGTTCTTTTTGTTTTGGCTTACTCGGTCCAGTCGCTTGGTGACCGTCGAAGGTTGCCTTCCTTGGGTGCACCGTGAAATGGGTCATTGCGAGGATGCCAAGCCGAAACACATTTGAATGTTATTCTTTTGCAAACTCGTATTATGTTTCTACTATTATGTTTTAACGCTGAACTGATTCATTTTTAACAGACTTCAAAAAAAGGACGCGGTTATCAATTCGACCCTATGTATTTTTTTTACTTCCCTCCGATATTTTCTCAGATCTTTACGTTTCAAGGTCCCTAGATACCGAAAAGCATGTTTTCTCCGTTCCGTTGGTCTGTCTGTCGATCATTCTGGTTGTCTGTCTGTCTCGGCATAGTTAAGAAACTACTTACCCGATCGACTTTGACCACCAATTATGGGCTAACATTTTGGTAAAAATCCAATATGGTGAAACAAAATGGCGGTCTTGGATTTCCTTTTGCGAGCTCGAAAATACTTTTCTTTTGCGAATTTGTTTACCCTTTACAATTCGCAAATCAGACCCTGCCTTGAGCATTGGTCGCACATATGGGGAGCAGCTTCTTCTTCAGTTCTTAAAATCCTTGACTCTTGACTCTATCCAAAGAAGAGGTATTCGTCTGATTGATGATCGAACAAGGAACTCACTAGAGCATCGTCGAATTGTGGGTGATCTGTCTCTGTTTTACAGATACTACCACCGATTCTGGTTTGATGAATTATCATCCATTATGCCCTCCTTAGCCAGTCCTGCCAGAGTAACACTAGTATCGACTCACATACATCGCCTCACCGTTCAACTGCAAAGACTAAAGACCTCCACCTTTAATCACTCCTTTGTTCCCAGTGTGTCCCTCCCGATCATGGAATGTGTTACCAGCAAGTGTCTTTCCCACTTCTCCTAATCTGTAAGTCTTTAATTCCCACATCAATAACCTTTCCCTGTCTTCACTTAAAGCATCAACGGTACTTAGTACTTAGGCCTTCGGCCTTCGTGGTCTGCTCATGAATGACAAAAAAAGTGAAATATAAATCGTTTTTGAGTTGTTTATTTTTCTAAGTTATGTTTTACAAAACATATCAGATTGTAGAAAAATGAGATTAGCTTAAGTTACTTATTGTAACTATACGATAACCTATTTTACTATATACAAAATCCTTGTTTGAATTTGAAGCAATTAAAAAATACGTATGTATTAATAAGCTGTTATGTAAAATTGAAGACTGAGTTTTTCTAATAGGCGGTCCATCAGATACAAATAAATTAATCACATCCACTATTCGTGTCGGAGTTTATTTAGAATGCACGCAACAATATGTGGTTCGGTGTGTAGAAGCGTCTACTTGTTTCGAAACACATTTCAAAAATTTGGCTTATCTATAAAGAAACTTAACAGTAACAGCCGATCGGATACAGTACGTGGCAGTCTGACAACTCTGGGCGATATGCGAAGCTAACAGCATGGGTCCCGGGCGTTTTGCTAAGCGGTAGTCTTTAGATGGATCCCAACTATACGGAAAAGAAGAAAAAATTGGGTTCCATGTAGGCCTAATTTATTTAACATTGGATGAATCGTCTATCTAAAGTATTATATATCTTTGGTAAAATGTAAAAATAAAATCATTTTTTACTTCCCGCGCAAAAGGGAAGGATTGTAATCGTAAAGAAATCACCCTCCGAGATATTTTGAGATCTTCATGTTTCAGGGTCCCCGGATGCCGAAAAACATGTTTTCTCAATTCTGTCAAATATAAAGGGTTATATGGGGATGACCTGGTAGCATTTATAACATTTTGGTTTTAATCCAAGATGGCGGAACAAAATGGCGGCTTAATAAAATATTTAAAAATTCAGCCTGAAAAAACTACTTAATGGATTGATTTCAGATTGAGTGTCATAACTAATTGTGGGGGTCAACTAGTAAAATTGTGGTACTAATTCAAGATGGCCAATCACAATAGCGGCCAAATAAAATGTTTGTAATTCTGAAAAAAATCTCCATTTCAGGTTTTACATATATTCTCGTTTTAGCCTCCCTAGATGCCAAAAAATATGTTTTATCAATTCTGTCGGTCCGTCTGTCGGTCTGTCGGTCTGCCTATCTGTCTGTCAATTCGCGGCGTAGCTTAAAAACTACTTACCTGATTGACTTCAAATTTTGATAAAAAATTAAGGGTCATATGGAGATGATCTGGTAATATTTTGGTAGAAATCCAAGATGGAGAAACAAAATGACGGCCTAATCAATTTTTAAAAAAATTATACTATGCGACCTTCTATGTTATTATAGTTATACAAATAATTGTGATGTTAAACAGAAGGTATAATGAACTAGTGCAGAATGTAGTATACAAAAAAGAATTAAATTTTGTTTTTATCCAATACCTAACAAAAATAATTAAGTTTTAAGTGAATGTTCGGCAGTTCTTTTCTCTATATGATGATTTTCAAAATTCTATGCTACGAGTTAGGACATGACTCACAAAAGATTTAAGTAAACAAGCGAATTTAGTGACAATTTAAAGAGACTTACTCGCTGTAAAAATCATTAACGCTGTAAAATGGTCTCTCAATGAGGTATGCTTTGGTGTTTTTTCGAAATTGTGCAAGCATAGGGATAGATTTTAAATGTACTGACAGATTGTTGTAAAGTTTTATGGCGTTGTAAATAATTGATTTTTTTATTAATTCTGAGGAAGGAATGGGAAGATATATATCATGAGTGAGTTTCTGGTAGGGTATACATGTTGTGGCCTTTCTGGGAGGGTGTTCATATGTTTTCTCAGCAAACATACCGTTTCCAAAATAAATAATGCAGGAAGTGTTAATATTTCATGTTTTTTGAAATAGTATTGGCAGTGAGCTCTATTATTTAGACCAAACAAATAATGAATGGCTCTCTTTTGAAGCATAAAAATACTACGAAATTGCTCGGTGGTACAGCAGCCCCAAAAGGGAAGGTCATAGCGGAGGTGGGATTCAAATAAAGAGAAATAAGTAAGTCTGGCAGAAGGAACGTCTAGTTCTTTTGAAACTGATCGAATGGCGAAGCAGGCAGTAGAAAGTTTTTTAGTTAAGGTGTCAATATGATTAGACCATTTTAGGTTGTTATTTATATTTAAACCCAGGAATTTAACCGACTCTACGTATTCAATATTGCTGTTATGTACCATATTGGAATCGGACCAAGCCTTAATTATAACCAAGTCTTTGGAGATACTAGAGTGTAAAGACGTTGTATCAAAATCACTCCAAGTTATGCTTGTGTCGTCAGCAAAAAGGGAAATTCTTCCATTAATTTTAAGGTTCGTGATATCATTAATGTATAACAAAAAAAGAATAGGTCCCAAGACTGAACCTTGAGGGAGTCCACTTGTAATCAACTTACAATCAGAATCGGAACCATTAGCCCTTACAAGTTGTTGCCTTTTCCCAAGATAAGATTTGAACCAATTTAAAGAAGTACCACGAATTCCATACAAATTTAGTTTGTTTATCAGAATTTCATGACTAACACAATCAAAGGCTTTCGCATAGTCACAAAAAACTGAGGCAGTTGGGTGGTTGCTATTGAGAGATAGGTAGACGCCTCTAAGCAACGTGAACATGGCGTCGCTGGTGCACTTGTTGGGTAGAAATCCGAACTGCTCCGGGGATATTATCTGATGTTTCAGGAGAAATGGCATAAGACGATTCTTCAGTAGTCTTTCCATGATTTTTGATAGCACTGGTAGTAGTGCAATTGGGCGATAATTGCAAGAGTTAGTTTTTTCGCCGCCTTTATGAAGTGGAATAATTATAGCTGTTTTAAGGCAATCAGGGAATACACCTTTTATAAAGGACTCATTTATTAATGTTGTAAGGGCCTCTATGACTGGGAGTGGCAAGTTCAGGAATATTCTAATTGATAGGCCATCAGTGCTACACGAAGATTTACTTTTGATATTATTTATTACCTTCAATAGTTCAGTGTTGCTAACGGGACTTAAGAAAAAGCTATCAGCTAAATTTTTTGAAGGAGGGAGAAACGAAAGAGGGTCCAAACTTGGCGAGATACTAGAGGTAACATTTTTGCTTGCATTAATAAAATAATCATTTAGATCATTAGCCCCTGGCAAGATCTGAGTCACAGGGTTTGATTTGTTTCTGAGGTTATTGATGATGGACCAGGTTTCTTTTGAAACGTTATTTGAGTTTGTTAGACGTTTTCGGTAGTGTAATTTTTTTGCTGACTTAATAAGAGTAGTGTAGATCCTCCTATAGTTAGAGATATAGTCGAGAATAAGAAAGGAGTCGGTGAATTTTTTTATATATGAGAGCGAGCGCATATTTTTAGCAGAAATTCGTATTCCTTTCGTGGTCCACGGTTTATGCCGCTTAGGTTTGATATTTTTCAGCGGGAAGGCCTTGTTAAAAGCACTTAAAGTTTTATTTAAAAAAGTTCTGAAGTTTGTGTTGACATTATCAGATTTAAAATTCCAATCGGTGTTAAAGCAAATATTATGAAATACTGAGAAACTTGCGGCCGAGAAAATTCTGCCCCGATGGCGAGATCTTGGTAAGGGCCTAATAGGTAAACTAAACCTGGAAATTACCTCCTCGTGATCGGAAAGACCTGAGTTATAGACCTGTGAATACACCTCTGATGGAGAAAAATCAGACGCCATGTAATCGATGATAGAAGAAGAGTTTTTTGAAATTCTAGTTGGCGAGGATACATGCATTGAAAGACCGAAAGAGTCGAATATAGAAATTAGATATTTTTGGATGGCACAAATAGTAGCATAGTCAATATTAAAGTCCCCGCATAGAATTTTTTTACCTTTAATCGGTAGACTGTCTATCAAACTTACCAGGCTATTTAAAAATGATTGTACATCAGAGTTTGGTGATCTATAAATGCAAATTACATAAAGATCAAGGTTTTGATTATATACCATAGAGAATTCAAAAGAGCCATCCGCTAACAAATGATCATATTTAGATACCGACATGAAATCTCCATTTAGGGATAGAATCAGTGTTCCCCCATGAGCTGAGTTTTTTCTGTCATATCTAGCTATTGTGGTATACCTCTCAATATAAAATGGTTCGTTTAGATTCAGCCAGTGCTCAGTAATTGCTACAAGTTGGGGGAACTCCAATTCTTCCAGAAATAGGTACAACTCGTCAGTTTTATTTCTTAGAGAAGCAATATTAATTAGAACCATATTAAGACTAGTAACAACAGGAAGTTTTGAGGAATCTAGTTCCTCAGGACACGTCGTGTTTTCTAAAAATTTTTTTGGGAGAATTGCTGGTAAAATTGTTTTTATGGCATTCTCTGGTCCTCTGAAGATGGATCGTTCTCTCCGAAGATATATAGGATCCATAGGCTGCAAGATCCGCTATAGGATCCAAGCAGCATGAAAATCGAAATATATCTTATGTAAGGTTCTATAATCTATAGGAATGCCTTCAGAAGCCAAAAACAGCCTGGTGCTTGTATTTGTAAACCCTTCAAAGTGAATTGGCGCAGGTTGGTCGTGCAGGAAGGCGAGATATAACTTGAAGGCCTTTAAAATGGCTGGTTCTCTTAGTCTAGACATGAGGAAACGGTTATCAGAACTTTTTTCGGTTCGCGTAAGCTTCACTGTTGGGGGAGACATTGGATCAAAAATAGGTTCTTGGTCAATAGGAGCTTTCTTGGAAAGACTGTAGCAGTTGTCGCTCAACAAGACATTTGCTTTGCACGCAGCAATGGCCTCTTTGTCAGAAGATATTATAGTGCCCTTTTGAGAAATTGGAGAGGAGACAACCAGTGACTGAACTCTGTTCGCGTCATAGCTTAAAAATTACTTACCGGATTGCCATATTATGGGGCTGACCTGGTAATATTTTGGTAAAAAACTAATTATCCAAATTTTTCACAAAAATCAAGTGTTACATAGAAATGAACAGGTAACATTTTGATATGAATCTCAGATAGCAAAACAAAATAGCGGCATAATAAAATATTTAAAAAATCAACCTGAAAATGTTACTAATTAAATTAATTTTAATTTTTGTGTAAGAATAACGAATGATATAGAGATAAACTGGTAAAGTGGTACGAATTTAAGTTGGCGAAACAAAATGGCGACTAAATAAATATTTTTTAAAATCTAGTAAGAAAATCTTATTCAATTGACTTTTAAATTTTGCGAAAAAAATAAATGTGAAAATGAGATAAACTGGTACGAATTCAATATGATGTTACAAAATGGCGGTAAGTGTCAATATAAAAACTACTTATTGAATTTATTACATATATATACTGTTACTATGTACTGAACTGTATTGGGTAACACTTCACTATTCCTAACAAATGGAAAAAAATGAGAACGACGGAAGTTTCGGGTAAGGAGATTTATCGATTTTTTATAAACACTTCCACTATTTCGCTAGCCAGTAGCTTCTTTGAACATTATGTCGTTATTAGAACATACGTTAGATGTTACATCCGAAGAACCTACTATTTAGCTAAATATGTATGTCACATTATTTAAATAAAATAATGGAATTGGAAAAAATAGTTTTTATTTGTACATTTTACATAACATTATTACGGATTTCCACCGAGTCATATTATTGAACAGCTACTTTGGAATCAGTTAATAGTTCTTGTAAAAATTTGAAGAGATAAGACTAATGTTTTTTTTATTTTGTTAAATTATTTTTAGGGCCCTAAACATGTATATTAGTAAATACTTAAAAATGAAAATTTTTAGGGCCTATAGACTATTACAATTTTTTACTCGTTTTTCAATTTCTATATTTGTCGTCAGTTAAACATTTAAATCAAATTATTTCAATTAACATTACAGTTCAATGTGATACCATAATTTGCATTAAAATTTTCTATAAACATTATACATTTGTTAATTTGTTAATCAGGAATGAACAGCAGAAGTGCAGATAAAACAAACGGACTTTTTCTTCGGAACTCATCAGATATATCTCCGAGAATTCTCTCGAGACTTAATACTAATTAACATTCACTTCATGTTTTTATTTTATGTTTGTAGTGTGTTATGGGTCCCTTGCTGTGAATTTAAATTTTATCTACATTTAAGTACATCACGATGGACTTGTATGACACAGAAAAAAAACAAGATAACAAAATCGTAAAATAAACCATTTGATCTACGAAAAATTCGATTTGTTAACTGTAAAAAAAATAAATATTTCCACCAGTTTCAATATTATGCTACTTTTCGTTTTGTTTACAAAGTACTGTAAATAAAAAAAGACCCTGAGATCTACTTTCCCATACAATATAAAATACAAAAAGTAAACATAAAAGCCATTATTTATTACTACTGCTAACATCCCTGTCGTCCAAGCTAACTCGACTATGTTGTTTCAAGAAATTTTCACTCATCGCTAACAAATTAGTTGTTATCTTGACAACACTTGTCTCCACTCCAGCTTGTCCTGCTTGTCTGTTATTGTTTACTAACTTCCGTTTACGGGGAATATTTCGTTTGCGAGAATATATTGTGTAATTTAGTTTCGCTGAAAATGAATGGTCTGAACACGGTCTGTAGCAAACCATAACAAGATATGTATAGATATCCCGCCTCTATTGGACAGGATGGAAACAGTAGCCGCTAACCTCTTAGTGGGTAATTTGACTTGAAAGTAAGACCTTTCTATTCTTAATCTGAAAACATGCGTATATATATACTACGTAGTACGCAAAATCCTAAATAGATACCTTTTAACATACCGATGTTAAACGAAAAATTAAAAACTGTCAAATATTTTTATTGGAAACATCAAAGTTTCTCTTTACTATCGAAAACTCAAAATCAATATTTTAAGCTATTTAAAAATCATGCTTAAACCATGTTGTTTTTTAAATCACTAAAAACCTCATCTCATAACGAAATCCCAAATCGATATGCAAAAAATATATAACAAAATATTTGCGTTTTATAATTTTTTAAAAATATTAGTAGTTTCTGAAGTAAAAAATCACTTTTAAAGAGATGTTTTACCGCCCTAGTAGACGAAAAATTTTTTATATACAAAATATAAAACAAATTTGGCGTTTTCCACCTCATAAAAGAAAAGCCTAAAACTTTAATTTTGTTTTTAAGGCGCTGTTTCACCTCCTTAGAATGACCCTATATACAAAAAATTGCCTTTGTATGGAAAACAAAAAAAATAAGTGGTCCTCGTTTACTGATTTGGGAATTCTTGAGAGAAGAGCAACCCTGTATTGTGTAGAAAATATTTTATGTAGAAAGAGATAAAAGAAATTTGACATATTTCACCTTTTTTTCTTTAAGTAATCGCTTTACAGTAAAATATTTTCGTTTTTCTTGGGAGCTGCTTCATATCTCTAGGACGACTACTGTATAGTCGTGTGAGTGAACGTATTTTCTCGTTTGTTGTGATAAACGCCTGTGAAATATTTTGTTTTCGTTTTCAGCGCCGGGCAGTTTCATCCTTCTAAGTTACCCTGCATATTAAGGGAAAAAATGTTTATATGTACAAAATGATAAAATAAAATTGACGTGATTCATTATTTCAGGTAGCTCTCTTTTATACCTCTTAAAAACGTCGAAAATATCTGTCCATAACTCCTGAATCCCCAGGTTTCTGGAAAATGCCACTACTCTGAATCGGATTACTTTAACACCCACCCTGTATATAAATAAAGTCAGTCGACACTTTAAATATATAAAAAAGCAATTATTCCGAACCTACTTTACCAGCCACTACTAAACATACTGGAAAAAGTAAACATTGCTTACTACCTGAATAATTAATAATTAAAACATAAATGTATATACTTTTAAATATCCGCAGTATCCATGTATATATTATTTTGAATTATAACGACCTTCATTTCATATATTTTCGGGATCTGTATCAATTTTCACCACTCCTCAAAGCTCAAGATAGATAAATCAACAGATATTTCCAAATTTTGGTAATTTCGGGATAAAAATGTCGCGTCTCTGTCAAATTTATTATGACTGCATTTTTACTCGAAACTAGATTTGACCCAATTTGCCGACGTCGGATAAAGAAATGTAATCTATGTACCAAAAAGATTTAATTTTTGATATATTTAATCATTTTTATACCAGGAGTTACCGCTACGATTTACGAAGGTTCAAAGAATGGCAAACAGAATTCTTGCACGCTACAATTCAAACATTTCTCAAAATTCACCCTAAAAACTGATAAAACTGGATTTGACAGCAATCTCTAGACAAAATGTAGACGTTATTTTATGTATTTACCTGATTTGCCAAGAATTTATACACAAAAAATGAAAATTCATTTCTAAATCGGGCGCCCTGTATAAACCTGAGAGTAATTCTGGCGTCGTTGTTTTTTAATCCCTCGGGAAACCTTGGGGGAAATATTTATGGGGTCCCATAAACAATTCCCGCCCCGCATTACTCGTCTGAAAAAACAATGCAATAAAAGTATATGAAATTCAACTACAAATCTTTCTTTATTAAAAACGTAATCGAAATTACAACGGGGTAGCCAGATTGTATAATAAAACTTTCTTTTTAAGACAAATTTTTCTAAACTATTAGGGAAATATTATTTCTAGTGTAAGTACCTCCTCTAGTAGTAGATGCTGAAGTCGTCTAAGTGCTTTAACAACTTAGGAAATTTGAAAAACTAAAATGCAAATTTAACTCATAAGAACGAAAACCCAACTACATAATTTCTACGATATATATTTTAGTGATTTTTCTGATTGTCACATTCAATAGACATATTTAATAGATTCAACAAAATACCCATGCGCTAATTTTAAGTTTATAGAGCATTTCTAGAAAAGTAACTTTTGGTTTGAAATTAAAACAAATGAGTGAATGAATTTTTTTTAAAAGAAACTCTTATTATTTTTGAAAAGAACTGTTATACTTGCAACTGCAGCTGCTTTTTAGCAGGATGGAGTGTTTCCGCACTTTCATTTATTTGATTATAGATGGCAAGTGCAGAATGAGTTTCGTCGGCTTTGGATTGGACAGTGAAGAGGTTGTTCAATGGCCAGCACTGTGTCTGGATCTTGCTCCACTTGGTTTCTTACTTTGCGGTTGTTTAAAATAGCAAAGGTTTCTTACAAGATTCTATTCTTTAGAGAAACTACCACAGAGTCGCCTGTCTGCGTTAGTGTGACGCTTGTGATACTCCAAAACAGGAGAGAGGAGTTTTATTGTATACTTTATTAGAGTCAAAAGGTTAACGGTGGTCTTTTTCATAATATTATAAACATAAAATAGAATAACAGTTTTTAATCTAAAAAACCTAAAGTATTGTGCCCATTGGTAAATTAGTTTGCAACAGAACATCTGGCATGCTCAGTTTTTTATTTTTTAAAGACCCTATTTGACGCTACCCTAGAGGTAGTGAAAAACTTGAAACATCTAAAAAAGTTGATTTCTTAGTAGTTTGGTACACATTCAGCTGCCATTACTAAGGCTTTTCGAACACTGTAATAGAATTGTTTTAAGTGTCACATTAAAGTCCGACGCACGGATCTTGGGCTACAACGTCTGAAGGGACAGGGCGGTAAAACACATCGCTTTGTGTGTTGTTGACAAGCACTTGATATTTCGCCATTTTATTCGACTCGTCGGTAATATTTGTAATGTATATTTTTTGCCCGCATAGTTTCTGTAACCCACGATTTGTACGCCAGACTTTACATGCAATTTTCGGATATAAAAAGTTGTAAATTTAGCTTTGATAAGGACCAAAGTTAAAAATCATGTGTTTAAAAAAACAAATTGTACAATATATATATATATATATATATATATATATATATATATATACATATACAAATATATATAAATATATATATATATATATATATATATATATATATATATATATATATATATATACGTATATTTATATATATATATATATATATATAATATGTATATATACATATATATATATATATATATATATATATATATATATATATATATATATATATTATTCAATTTGTTTCTTAAACCCGGTATATATATATATATATATATATATATATATATATATATATATATATATATATATATATACAATATATATATATATATATATATATATATATATATATATATATATATATATATATATATATATATATATATATATACGTATATTTATATATATATATATATATATATAATATGTATATATACATATATATATAAATATATATATATATATATATATATATATATAATTATTCAATTTGTTTCTTAAACCCGGTATATATTAATTGGACTTCTTTCTTGGGTATAGGTTTATTTGTAAAATCAAACAGTGGGATTAATTTGACGTTTCGCCTATCGTAGTAGGCTTTCTCAAAAATTGCTCATTCCTTTATTTTTTTTTTTTGGTGTATAAGGCTTTCCTTTCCTATCTACAATGAATTTAAAAAACATTTAGTGATCTAATTATACAAGACATTTAAAATTTTTTCTAAAACTAATTTAAAACTTTATACAATTGACAAATAATTATTACAAAATTAATAAAATAAGATTACATACCTCGAAAAATGCATGTTGTTATTTATTTATATTTGATGATAGGTAGTTAGTTAGCCAGGCAACTCATGGCACAGTTTTAGGTAAAAAGGTGTTCTTATCGTAGTACGTTTTTTTGAGGAATTTAAAGATAATTAGAGTAGAATCAGACATTCACAATCATATACTACATTTTAAAAATAACGGCTTAAACGAAGTTAAACAACTATACTAAATTATCAAATTGTGGTATATATGACTTAAAAAATAGAAGAATTTTCCTATTAAGAAGCAAACACACAGGCGTCTCGCCAACTTTTTTAAATTTCAATGTTTCCCACATTGTGTTCACAGGTACGTACCTCGAAAATAAATTTGATGGTATTATAAATAGCACAAAGGTAAAAATTTTGAATCTATGTATAACTGAAACAACGAAAGTTATAAATAAATTAAATAACCACCTTCAACAAAAAATTAACGTAGTTAAATCAATAATTCCAATTGAGGTTTTTAATAAATTCATGAGTTTTGAAAATATTAAATATGAAAAATTATTCAATTCTATTAAACAAAAAAATAAAAAAAAACTTTCTAAATTAATATCTGTCACTGAAAAAAATGACATACAAATAAATACATCCTCATGGTTAGACAACATCTCTAACAGAGATATTCCTAACGATGTCGCAGAAGTTCTTGCTTTAGGCG